>NQII01004816.1:90334-160650 GCA_002778355.1 Clitarchus hookeri | reverse complement strand
GGTCGGCACGACCTCCACGTCCTCGGAGTCCCCCGGATCAACTGCCGTCTCCACTTCCCTGCCGGACTATATCTCCCGTCCTGTCGAGGAATTACCTACGTCAATGACGACCCGATGTACGTCAAACTTCGGCGTGCGTCGATCAGATGAAGCAAGCCTCCCGCGCCGCCGAGCGCCTCTCTGTCACCTGGCACGTGCATCATTGGAAGGAACTATCGGGTGACGTCTGTATGCGTGTTTGACGCACGGTCTGGCAGATTGTGACGTCGTCGCTCTGTTCTTTCTCTAGGCGCGTCATGGGTCAATATTTTGAAACAGAATGTTTTTCGCACGGCCAATTGTATGTGTCGTGTTCTAGAGTAGGACAACCACACANGGTCAATATTTTGAAACAGAATGTTTTTCGCACGGCCAATTGTATGTGTCGTGTTCTAGAGTAGGACAACCACACAACTTATTCATACGCGCGGAAGATGGTAAAACTAAAATCATTGTATGCAAACAGGTACTTCAATAATAAAGATTTTGAAAATACATATACTTATTTCAATTAATTTCACAGGCATGAATAGAACCAAAATCTTTTATGCCACAGCAACGCGTGGTAGGGTTAGCTAGTTTATAAATAAACTCTTTGAGCATGAATGCTATTTGACGTGATTAATTCAAAATCATATTAATATCTCAGAGGCATTAAATTTCACTATGCANTTGAGCATGAATGCTATTTGACGTGATTAATTCAAAATCATATTAATATCTCAGAGGCATTAAATTTCACTATGCAGGAAATTAATGTGATATATAAAATTAAAATTTAGTTAAGAAGTGAAAATAAATCACAATCGTTAAATTTCACGCGGTAGTGGACTGCATGGAAACAGAGCAGCAGTATCTTACTCTGAAAATAGTTTTAAATTATAATCCAGACTGGATCCTCCCAGTAAAAAATTTGACAGTGTGACACATTTTCAAGTACATTCAAAATTATTTGACCTAATTTTATGACTGGAAAAATTGGATGGTCGTATTTTCATCCTCAAAATTTATCGTCAAATATATTTGAAGACGAAAATTCGACAGTATGACATAGGTTCTAAGGACATAGAAACCCATCTCCATTTAGTGTCTTACATTAAAACCAACAAATAAAGATTTAAAAAAACTGTCTCAATCTATTATCTCATGCTCGGGGTTATAATCTACAGGGGTAAACATTAGTGTTTTTTTTATATAATTTCCTAATGGGTGGTGATACCCGGACCACCCCTTTGTCTCGCCTACGTTCAGTAGGTTATGTTATCGGTTAAAATAATATGAGATATATAAAAGGAAGAATAATTCGAATATCCAAATGTTACCTCACGGTTACTCGAAAGATATANGTACAGTCCTGTACCGTGGCATAGCGGCACACTGCACCGCTTCCTTGGGTTCCCTCTTACGGTGCTCTGTGTCCGATGGTTATCTTGTGTTGTCTCGGACTTTCTCTCTTCGCTCCTTTCCCGGGGTGTTTAAACCCGCATTGTTTCTAAACTCCGCGCTCGTCTCAGGTCGGTATGCCTTGTGGGCGGATTGAATGGATTTGATAGCTTTGCTTCGTCTGGTGAGGGCGCCACCGGGTTTTTAAAAAGACTCCCGGAAGTCTCGGACATAATGGCTACGTGGTAGAGAATGCGTTTTCCTAATCTCGGGGTTTTAGACAGGGTTCTTGTTTGCGTCTCTACAGACGTAAACTGGCCACGCGTTGCGGCGCCAAATTGACGTATCCCAGTCCGCTCTCCACTCTGTAGGTGTTCTACAGGGTGATGGAGCGCTAGATCAACCTTATTGTTTAATGACTGATACACACTCAGGGGTGAAATGAGGCGGCAAAAGAACACTTCGGCTTAGGATTTGGTTAGTTAACAGTTATTTATTTCATCGTTACGTCACTCATATATAGGAATGATACACTGCGCTTCTGGGGTCCTGCTCCCTTCCCCTTTCCCTTACCCATCGGAGGCCTACAGGTCGGAGTTTTAGTTCCTAAACGTCGGGGAAAGGTGGTCGGATATGGAGGTGCGGTTACTTAGCTGCGCTGCTGTGGTGTGCTGGTTCTTCTCGATTTCTCGTCTTGCGGTGTCGTCCCTCGGATCGTCTGGATTCACTCCGGCGTCCCACGAGTCCCTCGGACCGACTTGACTTCCTTCGGCGCCTGTCCCGTGAGGTCGGCACGACCTCCACGTCCTCGGAGTCCCCCGGATCAACTGCCGTCTCCACTTCCCTGCCGGACTATATCTCCCGTCCTGTTGAGGAATTACCTACGTCAATGACGACCCGATGTACGTCAAACTTCGGCGTGCGTCGATCAGATGAAGCAAGCCTCCCGCGCCGCCGAGCGCCTCTCTGTCACCTGGCACGTGCATCATTGGAAGGAACTATCGGGTGACGTCTGTATGCGTGTTTGACGCACGGTCTGGCAGATTGTGACGTCGTCGCTCTGTTCTTTCTCTAGGCGCGTCATGGGTCAATATTTTGAAACAGAATGTTTTTCGCACGGCCAATTGTATGTGTCGTGTTCTAGAGTAGGACAACCACACAACTTATTCATACGCGCGGAAGATGGTAAAACTAAAATCATTGTATGCAAACAGGTACTTCAATAATAAAGATTTTGAAAATACATATACTTATTTCAATTAATTTCACAGGCATGAATAGAACCAAAATCTTTTATGCCACAGCAACGCGTGGTAGGGTTAGCTAGTTTATAAATAAACTCTTTGAGCATGAATGCTATTTGACGTGATTAATTCAAAATCATATTAATATCTCAGAGGCATTAAATTTCACTATGCAAAAAATTAATCTGATATCTAAAATTAAAGTTTAGTTAAGAAGTGAAAATAAATCACAATCGTTAAATTTCACGCGGTAGTGGACTGCATGGAAACAGAGCAGCAGTATCTCACTCTGAAAATAGTTTTAAATTATAATCCAGACTGGATCCTCCCAGTAAAAAATTTGACAGTGTGACACATTTTCAAGTACATTCAAAATTATTTGACCTAATTTTATGACTGGAAAAATTGGATGGTCGTATTTTCATCCTCAAAATTTATCGTCAAATATATTTGAAGACGAAAATTCGACAGTATGACATAGGTTCTAAGGACATAGAAACCCATCTCCATTTAGTGTCTTACATTGAAACCAACAAATAAAGATTTTAAAAAACTGTCTCAATCTATTATCTCATGCTCGGGGTTATAATCCACAGGGGTAAACATTAGTGTTTTTTTTTATATAATTTCCTAATGGGTGGTGATACCCGGACCACCCCTTTGTCACGCCTACGTTCAGTAGGTTATGTTATCGATTGAAATAATATGAGATATATAAAAGGAAGAATAATTCGAATATCCAAATGTTACCTCACGGTTACTCGAAAGATATANAAAATAATATGAGATATATAAAAGGAAGAATAATTCGAATATCCAAATGTTACCTCACGGTTACTCGAAAGATATAATCAGAAAAACGCATTACTAATATTTCTTCCCAGCACATTCTTTTGAGGCAATAATTAAGTTAGGGGGTGTGTTGAGTTCTGCATGGAATATCAAAACAAGCTCTCGTAACCATTTTTACAGTTTTAACTCCATGTTCAGTGTTACCTTTCCAAAATTGTCCTTCTTGAAGTTCTCTCTGACATAACGATATCAGATTGAAATAAAGCCCTTAAAACTGTTGGCGGGAGAGTCTGAGGGATCATACAATTAGCAAGAAGACCTTTAAAGAGAGATTTTATGTTGAGCACTCTAGCATCGAAGTGCAAGATCTGATATGGATATCTTGTTGCATAGCAAACGATTCTATCCCTGTCGCAGCAATTCACTAGAGACTCACTTCACTATAATGATGCTCCCATTACCTAGTGTACGACTTCATTTCATTAGATCTGCAACATATANCTAGAGACTCACTTCACTATAATGATGCTCCCATTACCTAGTGTACGACTTCATTTCATTAGATCTGCAACATATACCCGACTGCTCCCAGCTACATAGGCCGGTTGTTCCACTGCTACAGCCTAGCATTTCAGGGAATTTCGGAGATGCATGCAGGTCATGAAGAAACTCCCAATACCAGCTCGTAAATACCAACAGATTAGACTGGCAATTCGTTCGGTATCAAGTGATTACCTCGAAACGCAGCGAAGCAGGCAGATGCTTACACTAATCAACCCGAACCTCATACTTACCGAACTTAAGCACCGTTTTGTCATCTCTGCAAGAAGAGAAGATCATGGCGCCATGAATGTGGGAACCACAAGGAAAATGACAGGTTTGATTATATATCTCACTGAAAATCATCCTATTGCATTGATTACCAAACACCACTACATAGGCTGCACGAAGGATGTAAGAAAACCCAGAAAACTTGCATACTTGGGAATGACACTCACTACAGTTCTGCCAGCCAGTGCAGGCAAATGTTTAGTAATACGCCATCTGCTAACCATCCATACAGATGATGTAAAGGTCGCACTTGAGATTCTCCAGAACTCATCCTACGGTCTAGGATTTGTGTATAATCAGAAAACACTGCTTGTGTACCCAGGAGAGGTGTATCTTCTTCGCCAAGGATGATTCGAATTAGAATTCAAACTATTCATGGTCGGGATTAGAAGCTCTTGAATGTCGACGAAACCTAGTGATCAATAATTATATTTTCCATAATATTTTATTAGTATGTACTATTTATTTATGTGAGGAAAATATGAGTTTCTGTGTAATGAAATACTAGAACAGGAAACAAATCAGAAATAATTGTTTGCCTCAATAAGAACTGGTAGTGTGTGGTATGCCATGCACTATTATGGACAAAGGGAAAATAATGTCTTAGAAATTCTTCTTGATATAGAAGGGTCACTTATTCAAGTCACTACGATTTTTCTTTCCGAGCTCACGATTACTGCCATTACATCACGGGTCGGCTCCACCATTATCATCAGAGCCTTGCTGAATGTAGAAGTCTTGGCATGTTGACTTCTCTGGAAATGTTGTTTAACAAGAATTTGTTTTCCCATATTATGGCCACTTCATATTCCCAGGGCACAGACATCTCTCGTGGCATCCAACAACGATAGTCTAGAATAGCAAACGTCAAGGTTTCGTTGAAATCCTCTTGCAGAAATCGCATGTCAAGTCTCTGGGCCTGGTCTTCCACGCGGGCCGAACACAATTACGACTCGGCCAACCGAGAAGCTTGTTTTGCTAGTTAGATCCAACTACTCTGTGCCCAACAATGCAACACTGATTCCAGTTAACAGGAGAGCAGTGTGCGGACCGATAGGCCAAGTCCACAACTTAGATGGCAATAAGTTCATTTAACTGCTGCATTACGGATAAGTAATGCCGAAAGAACTTGAACCCAATTGTTATTTTGTTCAATACAGTATAGCCGAACATTTAATAACTGTATAAATAAGTGATGCAATTCAGATTCTAGGGCTAAAAATTACTTCTGAAATACAAAATCTTTCTGAAGTGATTCTACATAACATTTTTCCAGTATTTTTTTCCCCATATTTGTATAGAGCAAATAATAAATTATTAATGTTCAAGTTAAGTATAGTCACTGGTAAGCTCTGTTCATGTGAAGATTATAATAGTTATTATTCCAGTAATTGCAATTTTATGAATTGAAGAAAAAAACTCCAAAGTATTAAGGTTTTTGGAGGATGNAAAAAAAAAAAAAAAAAAAAAAAAAAAAAAAAAAAAAAAAAAAAAATCTAAGGAATATAAAGTATTGAAAACGTAGGTAACTGGTTTCTGCTGCGGAATTTCGGGCATAAAATTGGCAAAATAAATATGTGTATTAAGTTACCGCTTTGTATGGTTGCAGGCTCTTTCAAAGGAAGTGGGTGACCCCTCCTTCACAAATGGCACTACAAACTGGAGAGGCAGGGCCGAACAAATTTTAACACTGCAACAGAAAGTGTCAGAGCTACAAGATCAGCTGAAGGGCCAACAGCCACGGCAGAAAGGTATTTGTTTATTTGTGTATGTATAGAAAAAGGAGAAGTTGAGGGAGAGAAAAATGGAAGAAAGGGCTGGAATACCCTAGCAATAGAGAAACGAAGATGTTTATAAACTTAAAAATTACAAAAACTTGCAAAAACAGTAACAATTGCACAATTTTAAAAAATAAAGATAATTACAAAATTTNAACTTAAAAATTACAAAAACTTGCAAAAACAGTAACAATTGCACAATTTTAAAAAATAAAGATAATTACAAAATTTTAAAAAGTGAATTTTGCACAAATTTGAAAAACAATAAAATTGATATAGCCTTCGAGCAGTACCAAAAGAAAATTTTATTAAACTTTGAAATTTCATATATATTATATAAAAACACAAAAATATTGTAAAATCGAAGATATAGAATAGTATAACATTATGATTAAATAATAAAAATCAATAACCTATGCCGATACTTTATAAAATATAAGGTTAACCCCCAGACACCCCCTATAATTATGCAACAACACAGAGTAGTTGTTAATAAATAAATCACCAAAAATAAGGAAATCTAAGATTTCTTAAACTAAATAAAATTTTCTATAGTAAAGTTATAAAGGTAATATATAATACAAATTTAATAAAGATTTATATGTTAGCAATGGTTTTTATTACAAATATTATTGAAGTTACATTTCTTTTGGCGCGTTGAGGGTAAAAGTTTAGTGTGCAACGAAAGTTGCGCGCACACAGTGCAACGAAATTCAACAGTGAACGTGGTAGGGGTATGACCCAACGCGCATGCGCGTATAGTAGCGCGCACACAGTGTAACGAAATTTGACAGTGAACATGGTAGGGGTATGACCCAACGCGCATGCGCGTATCGTCTAGCTATATACAAACGCAAGGTACACAACATAGCACGTGGTTATATTTAAAACCGACAGAAAATCTGTTCATGTAATAAGCAAATTGAAAAACATTTCATTTATATTTGTAATTCATTGTGAATATATATTATCATTAATTAATTTTACTTACATTTTGCCGTGAAAAATTCGTTAGTGACAAAAATTGTATAGTAAAATTTTGAAAGTTTTTTAATGTATTTGAGGTTAGGTGCGAAAATTTTATTTTAGTCACACCAAAGAAGGATAACTTTTAACGCGCGAACATAAGTACACGCGCCCCCTTTTTTTATATTTAAAATTTGATATTTGAATTTTGTACATTAAATAAAGACATGGGAAATTCAGCATTACAAATAACATAAGTAACCTTACAAAAAATTCCTGTAAAAATAATAGAATTTTATGCGTAAGTGGATACAGGCACAGGATATGGTAGTATGTATACAGAAATCATCAAAATATTGTACCCATNTACAAATATTATTGAAGTTACATTTCTTTTGGCGCGTTGAGGGTAAAAGTTTAGTGTGCAACGAAAGTTGCGCGCACACAGTGCAACGAAATTCAACAGTGAACGTGGCAGGGGTATGACCCAACGCGCATGCGCGTATAGTAGCGCGCACACAGTGTAACGAAATTTGACAGTGAACATGGTAGGGGTATGACCCAACACGCATGCGCGTATCGTCTAGCTATATACAAACGCAAGGTACACAACATAGCACGTGGTTATATTTAAAACCGACAGAAAATCTGTTCATGTAATAAGCAAATTGAAAAACATTTCATTTATATTTGTAATTCATTGTGAATATATATTATCATTAATTAATTTTACTTACATTTTGCCGTGAAAAATTCGTTAGTGACAAAAATTGTATAGTAAAATTTTGAAAGTTTTTTCATGTATTTGAGGTTAGGTGCGAAAATTTTATTTTCGTCACACCAAAGAAGGATAACTTTTAACGCGCGAACATAAGTACACGCGCCCCCTTTTTTTTATATTTAAAATTTGATATTTGAATTTTGTACATTAAATAAAGACATGGGAAATTCAGCATTACAAATAACATAAGTAACCTTACAAAAAATTCCTGTAAAAATAATAGAATTTTATGCGTAAGTGGATACAGGCACAGGATATGGTAGTATGTATACAGAAATCATCAAAATATTGTACCCATAGCATGCAGACAGGCGGCGATACGGTCGGTCATGGAGGCATACAGACATCGGATGTTCTCCCGAGGAAGATCCTGCCACAGATGGCGCAATTGACTCTCAAAATCCGCCGTAGTTGCCGCTCGCCGAAGTTGCCATCCAATCTGGTCCCAAATGTTGTCGATGAATGAGAGGCCTGGGGACCTTTCTGGCCAATGAAACATGTTGACACCATGCAGGCAGACCAGAAATACCCGTGCTGTATGAGGCCGGACATTATCCTGCTGGAAAATGGAGTTGTCAAGCTGCACCAGGAAGGAGAGCGCACATGGTCGCAGATTGTCTTGGACATATCGCCGCACCATTAGGGTTCCTTCAATCACCACCACTGGGGTGTAGAATCGTAGGAAATGACACCCAACATCATGACACCTCTCATTAGATGGTGTGCCGTTCTACAATAAAGCATTGATCACGGTGCTTGCCAGGACGTCTTCAGACTCTAATTTGGCGGTCATCTGTATCCAGACAAAACCGTGATTCGTTGCTGAACACCACTCGTTGCCATACTGCCCATTCCTGGCAGAAGGTCACNCTGTATCCAGACAAAACCGTGATTCGTTGCTGAACACCACTCGTTGCCATACTGCCCATTCCTGGCAGAAGGTCACACGGACTCGGCGATGCTCAAGTCGTAATGGTAGACGTCGTAAGGGACGGCGTGATGACAGATCCCAATCTGATAGCCGCCTGAATATGGTACTGGTGGACACAGGCGTATCCCCAACTGGAGTGATATGTCCCTGGATGATACGCAGTGACGCCCATGGAGTGCTTACAGCCTGTCGAACGATGAGACGTTCCTCCCTGCTGGTGGTCCGCTGGGGTCGACCCGAGCTTTTTCGAAGGGTGTGTGTGCCCTCCTGTTCCCACTGCGTCCAACACCGATGGTTTAAGTGGCAATCAATGTAACAAAACGTCTAACATTGCTCTCGGATGCCCACAATTTGGCCTCACCCAAACTCATTCAGCTGGGCAAATGCTTATCGAATTCACCGTCGGGGCATGCTGTGTGTTCACTGAACTTGGCTGTATGGCTGACACTGCTACGATGGCCTTATTCGGTGTCTTGCAGCTAGGAATGATGGAGGGACATATATGCCCCCCTAGAGGCACACCCGCACAAGCAAACGGCATTATACGCAAATGGGACACATGTCGGACTATGAAAATACTGTGTGGCAACCTTCGTTATACTCGCGCAATTCGTTCATGGTAATCAATGTTTTGCAAATGAGTGTATTTAATAAGTTACCTCAAATAATCAAAGAAAAATTATTTTCAAACAGTAATCTTTAAAAAAGCTTTAATAATTCTAAACCTGCAACAGTTTTTCCTTCTGTTGAAGGATATTTACTAACTTCTAAATATTTTAATGCATAAGTGTGACAAAACAACCGCGTGCCGGTGTTTGCCATTTACATTTTCTTTCTTTTGCATTTNAATATTTTAATGCATAAGTGTGACAAAACAACCGCGTGCCGGTGTTTGCCATTTACATTTTCTTTCTTTTGCATTTTGTGTTGGCGACCCTGACGTATTATCCTCAGTGCGGAAGAAACGAAAGAAGTAGGAATTGTTTCAATGTGGTTAAGTGTTATGTTTGAAATGACAAGCTCGATATATTTTTAAAAACAGTTAACGGTTAACTTAGCACTTTTGTGATCAACATTTGGAAAATGCCACATTCAGCAAAGTTGNAATATTTTAATGCATAAGTGTGACAAAACAACCGCGTGCCGGTGTTTGCCATTTACATTTTCTTTCTTTTGCATTTGTGTTGGCGACCCTGACGTATTATCCTCAGTGCGGAAGAAACGAAAGAAGTAGGAATTGTTTCAATGTGGTTAAGTGTTATGTTTGAAAAGACAAGCTCGATGTTTTTAAAAACAGTTAACGGTTAACTTAGCACTTTTGTGATCAACATTTGGAAAATGCCACATTCAGCAAAGTTGNGTTTTTAAAAACAGTTAACGGTTAACTTAGCACTTTTGTGATCAACATTTGGAAAATGCCACATTCAGCAAAGTTGGTAACAACGGAGGGGAAGTAGTTCCATATCTTAACACTCTAAGAATTGGGTAGGCCTAAACATTTGTGAATGATAAAGTGATTTATTCTGCTATCTGTTTTTTTATGCAAATAAGTGTAATAAATAGCAAACACTTGTAAAATGTTTACCTTTTTAATATTTTCACAGTTTCACGTGACGTGCGCATGAATAAATTGGCAAGGCCCATGCCAATGTTATTTTTACATACGGTGGAAGAATACACAATATTTATGGTAGTATATCTTAATCAGGGCTTTCAAAAGTGCTCGGTTTACCGTGAACAGTCTATACACACATGTAATGTTATGAAAATCTACAGATGCAATAAACTAATGCTAATCCTAATGCAGTATGCAGGGCGGACAGCCGGGCCATGCTGGCGGTGCGGCAGTTGGAGCAGGAGAGACGCGCTCTACAAGAGCAGGCCGGCCAGCAGCTGGAGAGAGTGACGGCCGAGCTGGAGGAGACTAAACGTAAAACGGAGGCGGGCCGAATGCGCATCAGGAGCCTGGAGACGGAGTTGGCCAGCTCACGGAAGAGTGCTTCCTCCCTGCTGGAGAAGGAAAACAGCAACTCCGAGCTAGTGGCTCGGCTCATGGTAAGGACACAGAGTATTTAACAATACAGAGGTGACACAGCCGGTTATTCCGCGAACTCCAGCCACACATGACAGCGATATGGCGTAGCTGGAAGGCAATACATCAGGGCGCCATTCGCCAGTTAGCCCCTGCCAGCGGAAAAACCAGCCAATAGGGAATCTTTCGCAGCTCTTGGTGGCCAATCAGGCACAAGAAACGTTCCCAGAACCTCGCATAGTCAGAGAATGGGTACACCCACATCTAAGGAACCACCACACCATTTCGCCTCTGTATAGTTATCTAGTCTGTGGTGAGAATGCATAAATGGGGTACGACTACACAGTCCAGCTAATAAGTTCTGCTTTCATGCCCTTCCCGTCCCCCCTCGGGTGCACATAGTGCAGCCCTCCCAGGATTACGTCACCTGTATCAGATGAAGGGGAGGTGGAGTAACACGTTCCACGATAACGCTATCGGAAGACGACGCCACTCCCGTCTCTGGGAGAATGGGAGCCGTTGCGCGAAATTTCTGGCCACACTCTCCCTCCGCGCGCCACGAGACGTGAAGAACCTTCTGGGCTAGATCAGCTCACCTATATAGGCCGCAGCATGCCTCTGTCAGAAATAATGTATCGCCATTAATGCTAAGTGTGTGTGATCAACGGCAGTCTGCGAGCATCGGAACGACTGGCGGCGGTGCGGCGACCGACGTGTGCAGTGTGCGATCATTAGGTGAATAAACTGGACTGCGGGAAAGTGGGACTTATGCGTGAGTGGCAGACATTTGAATCGATGTTGACGTATGGCAGTGAACATTTTGGTCGTATATGTGTAATTATAAGTCATGATTAAATTATTGTAGCTAGCGTAGATACAGTGATAAATACTTGTATTATATTTGTGATTGGCATAAATATTTGCTCTCTGATAGGAATAATAAGTTTTAATAGTATACATAGGTAGTTTAATAATGTAAATAATAGCTGTGTATATTTTTATAACATTGCAAATCAATTGAGAAATTATAACTTTTTATATTTTCCAAGAATTCCATTCCTTACTAACTTGGATACGCCCTAGGCGATTTGTAACACTGGCATCAGAAGTGGGATGGAAGTATTTATTAATTTAATATGTATGAAAATACAAAGTGTATCTAAAACATACCGAAAAATTGTGATAGGTTATTTCTGAGGTGGAAATAGAAAGATTGAGATAGGCAACCCACGGTCCAGGTCAAAAAGCAAGAGCGGTAGACGCTTCCAAAATTTGAGAAAAAATATATAATTTACCGTCATATTTAGGAAAGTGCTTGCGAGATAGAAACAATTTACTAATTATTTAAATCATAATCATTAATAAAGTGGATGTCGTTTACATGTAACCCATCCCCAAGGGGAAAAAAAAAAAAGAATGTTACAGGACCAACTCCCTATTTTTGACTAGAGATTATGAAATTCCGGCAAAATTAACAACATAACTGTCTTTTGCAAAAAAAATTGTCTAACTCTCTCCTTTTTCGAGTCAAACGTTAGAGTTTGATTTCACAAAGAAATGTTACTGCCTACCAAGTAGGCAACCAGTAATCACTTTCTGTACGCCGCGCCATAGTGGAATGAGTTTCCCGCAACTGTGTGTGTGTGTGGTCTTACATTAGTGAGTTGCACAAATAACAGTTCGGTGATATTTTCTCACTGTTAGGAGTAAATAAGTCAGAAACAAAAATTGAAATTCTTGCACTACTAGTGCAAGAAATCTCCGCCATATTGTTTCTGGCTGCTATTTGGGATAGTGTTGCAATTTGTATTACATCACCATTTTGCATTACAACATCGGTGTCATATTGTTTCCGCTGCTGTCTTATTTCCTAATTACTCACCTTTCTTTTACGGTCTATCATTCATTTTCACCTTAGTCACTTTTTATCATTCTCTGTCATTCTACTTCATGATCTGTCATTCCATGTCAACCATCTTGGATTCCATTTTTCTTAGTCACCTTTGTTCCACCCCACCATCTTGATATCATGCCCTGACATCCAATTCCCACCATTTCGTATTTCATTTTCTCCCACTTTGTCATTCCATGCCCGTAATTTTAGCATCATGCTCTGTCATTCCATTCCTACTTTCTCATGCTCTGCCATTCCATTCCTACTTTCTCATGCTCTGCCATTCCATTCTTACTTTCTCATGCTCTGCCATTCCATTCCTGCCATCTTATCTTTCATTTTATCCCACTCTGTCATTCCATGCCCGCCATTTCAACATAATGCTCTGTCATTCCATACCCGCCATTTTAACATAATGCTCTGTCATTCCATGCCCGCCATTTTAACATAATGCTCTGTCATTCCATGCCCGCCATTTTAACATAAATCTCTGTCATTCCATTCCTTCTTTCTCATGCTCTGCCATTCCATTCCCGCCATTTTGTATTTCATTTTCTCCCACTCTGGCATTCCATGCCTGCCTTAACATCATACTATGTTATTACAATCCTACTTTCTCATGCTCTGTCATTCCTTTACACCTTATTCGTCTTTGCTCAACCCTTCCATTTTGGCATCATGCTTTTTCATTCCACATCGATTTAGTAGCCTGCTGATTACCCTCTAACCACCCTTTTGTTTCGTTTGCTGACGATCGCATTTGTTTTTGGACCATCATCTATAATTTCATTTTTCCTTAGCCACCAGAAAATCTCACCACATGTCACCATTTTTGTAGGACCTAACCCATTTGTGTAATACTTAATGTTTTCCCAATATACTTAAATATTACTTTATTTTTCATTCATGCACATCTTTTCACCTTGTGCATAGTACTTAACTACTTATTTTGTACTAAACCACTTGCATAAAACTTTCAAATGTATTCTCATATTCATTTAGTCCTTCCAACATACTCTAATAAAGTTGACTTGACCAAATAGGGATAAGAAAAATCAAACCTACCACATTCTAGAAAATCAATAGCTGACACACAGAATAAAAAGCACACCCAATAACCAAACCTATCCCTGCATGCCTCACAACATTCCGACCAGCCATAACATCCACTGTAACCTAAGAAAATCTCAGTCATATCAAACCAACTGCACCATTCTCTATAACCCGAAAAAGAACTCGGCAATACTTATACACCATAACAGCTACCCAAGCAATTATACATTTCAGATCGACCCGTAACACACAAAAGTCATACCATCTATCTACCTAACATAACCGACTTATACCAGACCACCCAATATACCAGCCATACCAGAACCTATAATCTAAGAGAAACTCATCCATTACTAATCAACCATGCTGCCCAACACACTATCCATGCCATCTGCAATAACTCAAGTATACCAAGCAACCATACAGACCAGACTAACCCATAGCCTAACAGCCATTCCATCTGCTCTGCAAATGAAACTAGACAAAATATACTAGTCGCCATATCACCCAATAATACTAAAAATTACACCAACCATACGAAGCAAACAAACAGTCCATAATATACAAAGCAATTTCAAACTCCGCGACACAATCAACTTTTTCTCATACCAACCAACGTACTGACTGACGCCAGTTAAATACACTGACCACCCATACCAACAACATTAACTCAAACATGGTTTAACAGTACAGAGCACACCGATCATAAACAAAAAATACTGTCTATCCTTGTGATGGACCTTTATTACCGACGACTAACACCGGACAAATATATTGGAAACCACACCACCAAACAAACCAACCATACCATTCATCATAACTCAAGTTTACCAAGCAACTTCACAGTTCAGACCAGCCCATAACACTATGTTACCTACCACCCATATCATCTGCTCTACCGACCGACACCAGACAAAAATATATTCACCACTCATACCATCCACTAGAATTCAAGCATACCTCAGCCTACACCCACAAAAATATACCAACAATTGTATCTCCAACATGTCTGTCATAGCATAATTACCACCAGACACCAGTAAAATATCATACACTCCACCAAACAAACTGATTATACTAGCCAACAATAACAATCAATGCACTGAAAAATCTACCACGCCCCATACTTGTAGCAGACGACATCCAATATGGCGACCGACAGCAGCACTACCTAGCAGACATTGGGAGAACCAAGATGATGGCTGAAAACAAGATGGTGGACCCAATTAAAAAGCCAAATTATATGACTCAAAAACAAGTTAACCTACTAAAAAAATAAAATGACTTACTCGAACCAAGATGACCAACAAAGGTCATTGTCAAGGTCATCCAAGAGTGCGGAAAACATTATATTTCATGAAAACAAAATGGCGGAATTCAAGATGGTGTATTCCTGCTTAACACCCTAAACACGCCTGTTGT
Source organism: Clitarchus hookeri (assembly GCA_002778355.1). Lineage (NCBI taxonomy): Eukaryota > Metazoa > Arthropoda > Insecta > Phasmatodea > Phasmatidae > Clitarchus > Clitarchus hookeri. Next base: position 145,504 of record NQII01004816.1, on the reverse strand, counting down.
CCCCGAACTACCATAATCCATCTACTGGAAATCTTCAATAGTTTTTAATATTTTAGTATAGTAACTGTTATTATCAACATGCCATATACATAGGCGTGAGTAGGAGGTGTCAAGTGAAGAGGGGTAGTTCCCCTCCCCCGAAAACCTGATTTTTTTCTATGCTCCTTTACAGCAATCGTTTATAAATTACTAGTGTTCGTAATAATTCCCTTAGCTATGTGAAATAACAAGTTTTTATAGCAAATAAATTGCTTATTAGTGATGTAACTCCAAAATACAAGTCTCTGTTGGGAGAAGTAACTGAGTTATTCCTGTTTTTCCGTAATTTAGCTTGATAATTGTTTGGCCTTTTATATTTAATATTTTTGTAAAATTGTACTGTATATTGTTTAGATAAAATAATTTATTCATGTGACATATCGTGGATGTTTGTTGCATTTATTTTACGTAAAATTCAGTTGTAAATCTCGCACCCCTGTGAAGGAAATTTATTCTCATTCTTTTAACCCCTTTTGAAAAAAATCTTGGTGATGCTCATGACCACACTGTGCTATGTTTGTGAATGGCAGAATGAACTGCAAACCGCAGAGAAACAGCTGCTAGGAAAACAACAGGAAATTCAAAGTCTGGAGAAAGAGTGGCAAGCTGAGAAACAAACACTGGTGCAAGACATAATCAAGGTAATGGATTCACGTATTTAGGAAAGTATTTAAGTGATGTTTCTGTTGTAACAAGTACATTCAGTTATTCCCGTATTTCGTTTTTTATTACACAAAAGTGTTTGCTGTTTGCGGTGGCGTTGGAACGCTTTTAAGTTGGGAGGGTACATGTTGAGGGCCGAATTGAATAAATTGAAAACCAAATTTTCAAAAGACTACTGAAATTCAGCTGTTTAAAGGGAAAGAGTATTCAGAAGATTGCCCTTTTGTAGACGTCTTGAAATCATAGTGTTCAAAATTGCATTGTTCGTGGATTTTTTCCTTTATATACAGAATGATTCTAAAATCATGGGACAAACATTGAGGGGTGGTAAGAGCTCACTTAAACAAACAATTATTGTATATAGGAATATATGGGCGGGAATGACGCGTTGAGGCACAAACACAAAAATAACACATGAAATGCAACACATTGTTTATTTACAACGTCTCCGCTAAATGCCTTTTTACAGCAATGTTTATAATAATTGCTCAAAATTGCTACCACCGACAGTAATGCAAGCTTGGTAGCGTCGGTGGAGTGATTGGCGAACAGATTCAAATACGCCGGGTATTTCACGCACGCCACCAGTGTCAGTCAATCACGCCATATGTAGAGGTCGCCAAGCATGCGTGACTGTTGGCGGATGCATTTCCAGCAACCTTTTTAACATTTTCTGTACGGAATCACACGTTAAGTATGCTGCTAATGAACATTTTATGTTTCCGTTAATGTGTTATGTTTTTGTGTTTGTGCCTCAACGCGTCACTTCCGCCCATATATTCCTATACAATAATTGTGTTTTAGTGAGCTTTACCACTACTCAATGTTTGTCCCATGATTTTAGAATCACTCTGTATATGTTAACAGGATAGCTACAAAAATCTGTTTTGTTGTAATTATGATTGCTACATTTGCACAATTTACTACAGTACTAAAAGCTGTGACAATTTTGTAATTTTGGGGAGGTACGAATCCTATATTGTACCTCACCCACAAAATTCGTGGGGGTGCAATGTACTCCTGCAACCTTCTGTCCCTGCGCCCCTGGCTATTTGTAATTTTAGTAATGGTTCTAGAGATAACAGCGCATATAAAATTTTTTCTCGCATTGAGGCATTTCAGATAAGTTATTATAATCAGATGCGTATATGAAAAGGTCATCACTGATTAAAACTAAATTTTTTTTGCGTTCGGAACAGATTTGGTATTTTATAAACAATAGGTTGCCATTTATTTGGGAAGTAAATGGACCGTGGATAGTACAAAACAAGACAACAAAATAAGTATATGGAAAAATATTTTTAGACATGCTTTCTACGGTAGACCGTTTACGACGTAAAGTGAATATGGGAACAAAATGTAAACAAACGGAACATCATTGTTAGAACATATGATTTTGATATTTGTTATGGCAGCTCTTGAGCCAATGTTGGCGACATTCTTAGGAGGCGAAAACCCGTATATTATCTTTTATATGTGGTTTACGAGTTGCAGCCTGCTTGTATCAGTTGCTGGTAGTATGAGCATCCATGTGTTAAGAACATAACTGTTGATGGAAGTTAACTCTGAGTAATGGGGGTTGCACAATAAAAAACTCAGGCAGTAAGCATTAAGCAGTAAGCAGTAGGTTCCCTAAAATTCAACTCACACAACAGCGATGTTACCGGTACTGCTTAAGTTCAACCAATATAAACGCATGTTAGTGTGTGCTATATTAGATCAAAATGAAGAAGAATTGTTTATTTATTCGTATTTTTGTTTTCCGCTGTTCTTTCCAAAGCAGTTCAAAATAAATTAATAGAATAAAACATAATTTTAAATTAAATTAAAAAAAATGGGTTTTTTAAAATTAAATTTTAAAAAATGCGTTTATTTAAATGTATGGTTTTTGGTAACTGATTAAGCTTAAGACTTCCAAAATATTTCCACTACAGTAAGCAGTAGCAACTCCATTGTACTGGACCAGGTTTGAGCCAATGCACTGGAAAAATTTCTAGAGCTTACATCTTACTGCTTACTAAGATATTTTTATTGTGTACTCACCCTAAAGTCCGTGTGCCACGATGGAAGTTTCCTTGGAAAATTACATGCGAGCTTGCAGGGCCAGTGGTATGAATTTTTCTATGGAAACTTTAGCCGACTGTTGGCCGTTCTCATAAACGTTTTAGTAACCGGCTGTGTGAATTTTCAATGGAAGGTTCTCTACAATGTATTAATCTTAAGCAATTAGAGAGAGGGCGTTTTAAATGCTCCTAGTGATGATAGCAACCATTCGATATCATTTTGTTTTGAGGAACAGCGGTATGGCCTTTAAACAAGAGTTAAGCAAATAGTTATTAAAAAACTTACGAAGCCGCTATAACAGCGTTATGCGAAAATACGGCAAACATCCGTATTTTTTTTAAACCAGAATGTTTCGTTTATCACAGAAAACATTTCAGGTCTGTGCATTAATGGATACTGCAGAAGCTGCAAGTGAAATCTGTCCTGGAAGCAGAGCTGCAGGAAAAAAAAAAAAAAAAAAAAAAGGAAAAATGCGGCGCGTTTACCTGAGTGGCAGCAATTATCGTGCGACACGTTATTCCACAGGAATCTCCATGCCTGCATGCACGATGCAGGCTCGGATATCTTCCACCGGAGCTTGTACGGAACATTGTATTGTGGTCCACAGGCTTAAAAATTGCCAGTTCCTCCATATGTTGTCAACCCCACACACGCCATGCGATGCGGATATTAAATAAATACCACTGCATAAGAGTAAAAATGTGGAAAGAAGGAAGTCATAAGATAATTCATCTTGGTTTCTGGAATCGGATTCCTGGCCCGAAACAAGGTAGTTTTGCTATCACTTTCGTTTGGCCGTGGCGCTAAAGACTGATTCACATTGAAGTTTACATGGGGCTCGTTATGTTACCATTGCGTTAACTGTGTCGTTTGTTTTTTGTAAAATATTTACCGTGTTCGCTTTGGAGTGGAGAGGTTTGGGCGGCTCTTATCAACGAGCAGCGCAGGAAAGAAAGGGGGAATCGTGAGATACCCAAGAAAATCCACCGAACAGCGGCATCGTTCGACGCGACTCTCACGAGCGAAAAGCGGAAAACGGGGGTGACCCCGCCGGGAATCTAACCCGGTTCGCCTAGGTGGGAGGCAAATGCTTCAGCCGCCGCACCGTGGCCTACTCTTCACATAGAAATAGAAAATATAGAAGGTTCATATTTGATAAGTTGTAATTCAGTACTACCAAATATGCTGTATCTGGTATCTGGAAAAAAAAAAAAAAAAATTTAACNTTGCAATTAAACGTATACAGGCTGTTCGAGAACTCACTCGAAATATTTCGGGAAAATAAGGTAGGTAGATACATACAATATAATTTATAGCGTAGCTCAATTCCCAAGAGATACATGCCCATAAAAATGGAGTTTAGAAATTGAATATTTACAAAATATCATAAACGGGATAGAATTCAACTGCGTTTCTCTGAATAACGTTTAGTGTTATCAAAATCTTCAACCTCTGAAAAAAACCTTCATAAAAACAAAAGGAGTGGCCACCCTCTAATTGTACACAGTTGTTTTGCCTTCAAGTTTTCTGGAATTTTGATGCCGTCTTATTGAGCGGTATGTCCTACTAAACAAAGAAGGCCGCATGTCTTACTAAACAAAGAAGGTCCTCTTGCTGTAAGGACCTAGTACCCACCGTTTCCGGTTAAAACGGACACAAAGTTTTCAGCAGCGACGATATAATGCCCGTCACATATGCAATACAGTACATCATATACGCAGGGGGTAGACACATCGCAAGCAACTGACATTGGGTTGACTATTCCTGAAAGCACAAGTGAAACGAGACAGAAGGTGTGTGTTGAGAACACACGTGTGTAGGATTGCAGTGTAGGCAGCATGTCGATGTTTACGTGGGAGGAATTGGCTGACGTGCAGTGGTCCGAGAGCATGTAATTTTTTACAGCAGAAATATCCAAACCACTTGACTCCTTTTCATAGGACGTTTGTCGTAGTTGACCAACACGGAAGGCAAACAGGTACCTTGATCATCATAATAATCATTGCACTATGCAGTTGTTTGGTACTTACTGACTTTTTTGAAATTGTATGCGTGTCTAAGCGAGATCACGGTGACAATGCAAGTTAGTAGGCCTACGTATGCACAACATACAAATGTGTTACTTTATATTAGTACATTTTACACTTAAGGGGGATCAAGGCTCACCATATAGAATTTCTTTATTTTCGTCTACTACCCGCAAATGTGGATTTTGGATGGATTTTTTCGGACGACATGACACTTAATGCGTTTTCTGAAATATGTTATGTTCGACTGCCGTAGCTACAATGACCTCTGTTGTCGCTCCCTCAAAATAATCAATTGTTTTACCTCGGCAGTTACAAGTTAGAAAATATCAAATGCAGAGAAGCTGTAACAATTCAAGAACATTTAGGAAGGTATTATTAATGCTTTGTCGTGCCAACAATTGTAGCGCACCTCCTGATATCGAATTTGTAGCGGAAAACCTTTAAAAAATAATTCGACAGGGAGGAATACATATGTTGGGCGCAGTAAAGAGTTTGATGCTACAAGATGGTAGTGGTGGACTGTTGTATGGTTACTCTTTCATTCAAGTTTAAACTGACTTCGAACGTGTAAAGGTCAATTGGTACTACAAGGCCCCGTTTATAGTCGAATTGGAGATATGTCATAATTGACCTACGGGTTCTGTTTGGCTGACTTCCTTACGTCGGTGGCCGACCACGATCGAAGCGCTCGCCACATTTCCAGGAGGATGTTCTACATATATTTGCTGACAACACGTCAACAGAGTTGACAGAGCAGTTCAAGCGACCCGCTCTGTGGTTTGGGATGCTCTGCATGAACACTGTATGTACCTCTACTGCGTACAGCATGTTCAAAGGTTATCCCGGAAGATTTACCCTCTCGAGCCGAATTCACACAATGGTTCCTGCAACCTGGCTGAAGACCTCGACTTTCCAAGGTTGATTTTTTTTTTACGGGGAAGTGCACCTTCAACTGTGAAGGTGTACGCTACAGTAACATTCATACATTGGATAAAACCAATCCTACAGTATGTTCCTGCGAGAAACACTTCCAGTGCTACTAGAAGGGGTTCCCCTGGTCATCCGTCAAGCAATGTACTACCGGCAAGATGGTGCCCTGCCTCACTTCGGACAGAATGTTCGACAGTACCTTGGCACAGTGTATCCAGAAAGTGGACTGACATCATGGGTTCTGTAGCATGGCCACAAAGATCACACGACTTGAACCCCATTGATTATTTTCTATGGGGCGATTTGAAGGCACATGTTTACCAAACACTTGTAACCACTGTGGAGGACCTCGTTGGGTGGATTGTGGCTACCATTGGTAATTTAAAGGGTAGTTCTCGTACTATGGTAGCTGCTCGCTAGTCTCACTTCTGGGAATTTCACACATTCTGAGAATAGCCTACCTGGCTCTAGGAGGGTTGTACTTTGTAACAGTATAATATTTTGAAGAATGTTATTGCTGTGACTTATGTTACGATGCTGTACCTCCTACACAAACAGTACTGGTGAACATTTCGAACACCTGCTGTAAACACCATGTATTCATAAACCTGCAGTAATAAAGCTATTTCTTTTGCCCCCGACAGTACTTTTTCTGGCGAAAAGCACGTGTGTGATTTCACGAGGATTGTGCAGGTATTGTCAGACATTGTATCGTAGCCGCTGAAAATTTTGTGTGCGTTTTAAAAGGAAATGTTGGACCCTAGACACTTGCAACTACAGGACCTTTTTTGTTAAGTTGGATGTACTGCTCAATAAGATGACATCAAAATTCTAGAAAACTTGCTGAGAGGGTGGCCGACCCTGATATTTTTAAGAAGGCGGAAGGTCTTATCATTGTTTTTTCGTAGACTGAAGACCTCGATAACACTAAACATCATGCAGAGAAACATACTTTGATTCCACGCTGTTTCTGATGTTTTTGCAAAAATTCCGTTTTTAAACTCAATTTTTAAGGGCGTATATCTCCCTTGGGGATTGAGCTAAGCTATAAATTATTTTGCATGTATCTACCTCATTTTCCACATAGAATCACTTCCCGAAATATCTCGGGCAAGTTTCTGGACAACCTCTATGTGGGCAGTTGTTATAAAAAATGTTCATGTAGGTGCCAATAATAACCTTATCTCTCATTCAAATTAACGCCAATTTCCACCCAAATATTTTCTTTAATTCCAGATATTTCAAATAATTAATTTTTTATTTAAAAACAAAAAAAGGAATTATTTTTAATGTTTGTTGCAATTGTGGCAAAATACACAATAAACAATCCAGTCGGAATATGGCAATAATAAAAGTGAATACAGAAAAAAAAAGAGAATAATCTCTATTAAATCTTATTGGCCAAAACTACGGTATGTTGAAGTTGAAGTCAACTTCTCGCGTGGAAAATTTGCCTTTACTTCAGCCTTAATTCAGTGTGACTTCACTGCTGCGCGATCTATACCTGAACATAACGACAACGCAAAGTTGACGCAAAGAGTTTCATGTTGACTTCAATGTGACTTTCGCTAGTCATAGCTCCTTCTAATCTGCGCCCCCTGTGTCATGCGATGATGGTGTATTTTTTGTACTAGCGAAGTTATTTCTGCTTCGGACAAAGAAACCAGCTCGAAACACGTGACGAAATTCATTTTCGGCTTCGTTCCCTCTACAGTATTTCTTAATGCTAAAACCAATTTAGCTTATTGGCAAGTTAAGTATGTGGCGTGTGCATGTGTGCATTCAGGCGTAAAGTGAACGTCTTTAACCATTTCTGTTAGAACGACGCATTACTACTAGTGCACAGGTATGGATGTGACTACAGGAAAGTGAGTGTAGAGGTAAGGATTAAGCTGGACACTGGAAAGCCTCTAAAGCGGAAACTATCCACTGTAGGACGTACAGGATATTTATAAAGTTCGCTAGAGATTTTGAAAAAATTTGGTGAGAAAACCAATTGAGCTTGCAACATGCAATTTTTGGTACATTGAAAGAGGACTATTAATAGGTACTTTAAATTTTGCGTTTTGCGTTTTGTAAACTACCAAGCATTCTAATTACCAAATACAGATTACTTAAGGTTGAATGGGAGTTGGAATCCTTCTTACTCCGCAACCATCAATACTCATAAACACAAGTAGGGGAATTATGGGGACTTTAGCACATCGGGACCTAGGACCGGGGCGTCGGAGCTGTTCGTGCTCTATCATTCCGGTCGACCGGCAACCATCTTGGATCCAGGTGACTTTGACCCTGACCATGGCCCCGGTGACCTTTGACCTTAAAAACCCAGAAAATCCCCAAATTTTTTTCTAAAAAATTCATAAAAAAAATTGCATTAAAAATTATTACAAACTAATTAAAAAATTTATTTAAAAAAACTTAAATTTCCGGAGGTCCCCCACATCTCCCTCCTCTCATACTCAGTTCACCATCTTAGTAAGCATCACAGCCACCGTCCGCCATTTTGGTCGGTGCAGTCCGCAATCTTGGTAGTCGCAGTCCGCCATCTTGGTAGGCATCACAGCCACAGTCCACCATCGTGGTAGGTGCAGCCGTCCGCCATTTTGGTCGGTGCAGTCCGCAATATTGGTAGGTGAAGCCATCCACCATATTGGTCGGTGCAGTCCGCCATATTGGTAGGCATTACAGTAACCGTCCGCCATATTGGTTTTTCGTTTGTCGTTTGTTTTACATTGCTGGTGCTGTCTCCAGCACCACGCCCAGCAGACGACTGACCCCCTACACTCCTCCTTCCAATATATTTAATTGACCAATTGCCCCACACCTGATTCTCATTGGCTAATTGCCCACCCCCTTCCAATGTATTTAATTGATCCATCAATGTGGATCAGGAACTGCTTGAGAAATGGGTCGTATGGGCTAGCAGTGTCTTACCGTCTGCGATGTACCAGTTACTGTACATTCTATTCAAGGCTAATATTAGTCGACTAAAATTCTTTGCATAATCAAAAGCTGTCCAATAAATAATGCCATAAATAATTGTTGCATAATTTGCATAGGAAAAATCTAAGACGGAAGAGCTGCAGTCTCTGCTGATTGCGAAAAATACTTCCACTGAAATGCTGGAAGAGCAAATCAGATCATCTTCGTCAAATATGTGAGTAAAATGTCCTGGTAATATATCATGTTTATAAAGGTTACATATGTGTGTATATGTAACATGGATACATACATGCATACACACATTCATGCATGCCTTGCTATAACTCCCAAAAAGCAGACTGGGGACGATTAAAAAATATTCTGGAGAGCCAAATTGATTTAACATCAGTTCCACACTATCCTGAGGTTCTAGACACTGCAGCAATCCCTCTCACAAAATCACCCTGTTTTCGGCAGATGCCTCCATCCAAAAATTACAACAACATAGATCAGCTGATCCCTTCTCAAGCACATTATGTCTACTCATTCGTCTCAGAGACTTAGTTAGGGGTCGCTGGCAATGTATTCGCTCCATCTTAGCCATCGATAATTTAGACATGTTCTACTCATTACCACGCCAAGTCAAGTAGGAAATCTCCACATGGTTGGCACAGCGACAAATGTCCAAGTTAAAATTATTATTCTATCTAATGGCACTGCAGGTGGTTTGTCAGGCGATTTCGATCCTCTGCCACTTCCATTCCTCTGCTACTTCATACTGCTATACCTGTCGATCCTCCTATGGCTAGACTTTCTAGCTACCTACCACACATTTCTCATCAACAGTCCATGCTAACATTCCTCCTACTGTCTATACTGGCAACGGTCTGGCAAATCTCACCTTCACTCCATCACCTGATCCTCCTATTGATGGTCGACTTTTAGCCACACTACAAGAAGTCGATACAACCATTACAAGAGTTAGTTACACAGTGGCCCCTTGATGCCTATGCTGCGAATACTTGTCTGCTTCGCTCTCTGACCCGATATGATACAATAATTCCCACTCTTATTATAAATGCAATCTTTTTGACTTGCCACTTTACCATTTCCTGGAAAGTACCAGTTCCTAAACACAATTATCCACCAGATTCTGTTCGTTCATATCAGCCCATTGTTCTACTTTCTGTATTATACAAAATTGCTGAAATAGTTACTCTGACTCGTCTCTTACTCCACACTAACAAACAAAACATAATACCGCCCTTTCAATTTAGTTTCCGAAAGCACCACTTCGCCATTCATGCTGCAGCCACTGCCATAGACATCATCACTTCGGGCTTCTGTTCCCATAAACATGTCATTTTCATTTTTCTTGATTTCGCTATGCACCCTCCTCACTAAATTTCGCAATTTACAGTTTTCTGAACGCCTCATCTCAGTTATACATAGCTTCCGCACCAACCATTCCTTCTCTGTAAGAATTGATGGTATATTATCACCACCACAAGCCATTTCAGATGTCATACCCCAAGGTGCCATTCTCAGCCATATTATCTTCCCCATCTATGTTGCTGATTGCCCCCCACAGGGGCCGCGATTGTGTAGTGGTCAGAGTGCTCGCCTCTCACAAAGGCGAACCTGGTTCGATTCCCGGCAGGATCGCACCCGGATTTTCGCAAACGGAAATCGTGCCGGACGATGCCGCTGGTCGGTGTTTTTTTTCTGTGATCTCCCGTTTTCCCCACCCTTGCATTCTGGCGCTGCTTCATACTCACCTCACTTCACACCCATCGTCTCTGAAGACCACGATGTAAGAACTGCTCAAATATATCCATTCCACTCCTCACTATTCCCTCCACACAAATTCTTAGTATGCCAACGATACTGCCCTTCTCATCATTGGCGAGAAGGTACATATACTCCCGGCCATGGCACAACAAGCAGTTCGAACACTCGCATAATACTTCCTGCATTAGGGTTTTACACCCAATCCACAAAATATCACTGCCATATTTTTTACAAAACGATGCCGAAAACCTTCTCCAGTCACCTCCATGCTTGGCCACAGGCTCCAGTGAGCAAAATCTTCTCGATATCTTGAACTAGATCTTGTCGATCTTCACATGGCATCATCAAGTTACCATGTCTACTGCAAAAACGAAATCAGCCATATATACCTTCCATCCCGTTCTTGCACATACTTTCCCCATACAACAAGATATTCGAATTAAACTCTGGTAAGCCTTTTTCCAACTTATATGGTTGTATGGAATATCTGTATGGATATATGCACACCACTAGACGCTCTATCCCTTCATCTTAGTCTATATACAACGATGGTTTACGTCTGGTGCTAGGATTGCCCAAAAATACTCCTGCTGACTTGCTCTATAGAATGGGCAATGTCGATCATTCAATGGACCTGGTATACCGATTGGCTACAAAATTCTTCAAACGTGTATGGCAACACAATTATCCACTATTTGCATCCGTAGCAGATTATGATCATACCGAACCACTTCACGCCGCTTATACTGGACTTCACTACTACTCTTCCTTCATAACGTTTTCTTATGTAACAACTGATAACACTTGTTACAAACACTGAGAGGAACGGAAGTGGCGTGTTCACAGGACTTCCTGTATGCATGCCAATCAAGATCGTACAGAAATTAGATTCTGCTGCTCTAAAAATGTGTGTTGCAGCTTGAGATGATCCTTTAGATTAAATAATTTCTTGTTTTGTACAACTTAATTTTTGTCTTTTACATATTAAATTCAACTTTCAGTTTAATTCTCAGTAAATATACATTTTCGTGCCTTTTGGTTAGTTATTGTCTTGTCTTCTTTTCATTATTTGTTTCATATGTGTTCTTTTTAGCATGTAAGTTCATTGTATATACCCATTCATCATTTGAAGTTCAGAAGTAACAATTCTAACGTGATTTTGGTCATATATTAGTCATCCACACAGTACTCTCTTCTTTGCTTTTCTTATTTATAGTTCATGTGCTTTTCTTACAAATCACTATTACTGTTTATTATGATCACATTGTGTACATAGTGTGAACATTGTAAATAGTTTCTTCTTCTTGCTGTCCATCTATTGATCGCTTTTCAACAGGTTTTTCGTAAGATTTTCCTTTTTTTTTTTTATGTTATTGTTGGAAACTCAATTGCTGATGAAGTGTAAATGTATAAATTTAAGCTCGAAAGAGCAATGATCCTGGAGCGAACTAAATTGTATTCTCAACACGTAGAAACCTAGATATATGCAAATTAGTCATTAACTGATCTAACAAATTATTTTAAGAAAGGAAAGATTAGAAAAATACGTGGATGCACACATGCATTTATGACCGTCTCTTTTGGTGTAATGGATAGCGATTTTTCCCTCGTCCGGGAGATCGGGATCTGGGTTCGATTCCCGGCACCGACCACATGCAAATTTTCAGGTGGTTGATAGATTTGGCTCATCGCCATGTTGCGGAAGACAGTAGCAAAACACCTCAGGATCATCTTGTCCAGTTGCCTTGGGCGCGACGTTGTCTTCGTCACGACGGCGATGCTTGTGGCTTCTACTTTCTACCATCCCTCGTGCCGTCAACTCATCACATAAATGGCACTCTACAACCTTTTTCGGTGATGTTTTAGCATTAGTGTAACACATCCATGTGAATTTGAATTACCGTGATAATGCACCGATGAACTTTGAAACTCCTCGGTGTGTGCTAATCATTCATGAATTCCGCACTTTGCTATAAGCCTACACGAAAATTTAATTATAGGCTGTTCACGGTAAAGTGAGCACTTTCGAGGCCCTAGTTACTTTTTTCTTTAAGCCATTTTGTATCCTTTAACCGCCTTTCTAAATAAATATTTCCATGTAAGTAATAAAAACAATGTATATATTCCAGAGCACTCTGAAGTTAACATCTATGGCTAAAATAAAACATATTTATTGACTATTTATCCAAATGAGAGGACTTTCAAAAGTGCTCACTTTACCGTGAATAGTCTATAATTTATCGTATAAACAAATGGACCCACGCTTTGCTCAGTGTTTTCATGACCTTCGCGGGGCATGTGGTTTCATGCCGGCTTGTGGCGCGAGAAGTTCCGGGTTCGAGTCCCAATTTGTGTTCATCCTAAAAACAGTGTTTAAGTCCTGGTCCTTGGGGATTGGCATTGAAAGTTCAAAAAAATAAAGCGTTGATCCTGTCATAAATAAAATAAATTAAAATAAAATGACACTGGCTGTTTATGGCAAATTACGCATTTAAAAAAAATCAACAATTGAAAAAATACCATTGCACATAACTACGTAGATATAGGCCTATAGGCTCCCAGTTAAATTGGCAGAAAATAAATAAAAATAGTTCTTAGACTTGGCCATTGTATTGCTCGTGTGGCCAACGAAGTTAGTGTTTCTTGTTTTATTATTATAATAATATACATATTATTAACACATTTACATTCATATAGTCCGTTCTTAATGCCCTGCTTAAAATCTACTTCCACCTCAGTTTGTATCACTCCACCATATGTAAGATTCCACGATTTAATGTGGATGACGCTTGAATAAAGGGACCAGGCTTATTGATATGCCAATTGTACATAAGGCACAAGGATACAAATAAGAATAAAAGTAATGTATCTGGTGGTTCTGTAATATGCTTCGTTCTGCCTAGCACCATTACGCTGCTCGTGCAGTTGCTCGTTTCACTTGTCATGTTTTATCTTCGGGTTTTAATTCAAAACAAAACAATTCAAGTCAATTTTACGTCACTCCAGAATCGGTACAGATAGTTCACCCAGGGCACTGTAGCCAAACCCGACAATTAACTCTTATACTGTATTTCTTGGCTATAAGAGCCGATTATTTACAAGTCCCGTGCGCATAACATGGTAGCGACTTTACCTGCATCCAAATGCCAATTTAACTGTGAATACCCTTGGAATCGTTTGACTCACGAGGAACGTCACAGCAACCAAGCATGTGTTCTTTCTCACCTATCGTATCCCCGCCAGTCCTCACACCAGCTTTCCATCAGACCCAGCGGTCAACACAATAAGGGAAGCCGAAACAGCCAATCGCGTGTGACTTCGGACTTTGACGTACCCCTGTCTTCTGATTCTTCACGATGCGCTTATTTCATTTTCATAAAACTCATGTACATGTTTTTACCTTGATATATGTACATAGTTATCGTAATATGTGAAACCATACGGTAGTGGTCAGACTACTCGCCTCCCACCTAGGCGAACCGGATTCGATTCCCGGGCGGGATCACTCCCGGATTTTCGCATGTGGGGATCGTGCCGGACGATGTCGCTGGTCAGCGAGTTTCCTCGGGGATCTCCCGTTTCCCCCGCCCTTGCACTGCGGCGCTGCTCCACGCCTCGCTTCACCCTCATCGGCTCTCACGACCACGATGTTAAGGCCCCCGTCTACCTGGAACTTTTTCCCACGTCTAGGCCAAGAAGCGCGGGAGCGATAAGGGCGACACTGCCACGCGCATCAAGTACGCCATCGCCGCTAAGCGCAAGGCTCTGAACTGGCGTGCAGTGTTCTCGTCGTGCTGCGTGTACCTATGGGACTTTCAGCGGTGACCATATTATTTTATTAGTGGGAAGTCTTTAGGAAGGTTCAGTGCAGGCCCCTATAGTAGTTTTGTATGTATCTGATGCGTGCATTTTGAGCTACAGCGCCTTGGAAAGGCCGTGTTTTTAGCGGTTTTGGAGTACTCTGAATTGATGTTTCTAACGTACGTGATATTTTGAAAGTACTTATCAGCTCTTGTCTGAAGTGTGTTCTTTTCGTAGATCAGCACGTTGGACGCACGCTTAATAGTTTCGTTGGAAAACGCGTATTTCGAACACTCTGCAACGCAGTTCAAGCGCCAGGTAGACGGGCGCCTTAAGAGCCGCCCAAATCTCTCCACTTTCTCTACTCACCTCGCCCATTCTTCTAGTAGGCTGGAATTAGAGGTATGTGCCCAGGGTAAGGCAGCCGGGTCCCCTTCGCACCAGCCACCCCTCATTCGTGGTAACCCTGCCCAAAGGCGGGAATACAGTACGGATTTACATTTACTGTATAAACTAACTAAAAACACTTGTAGCACTTTGGTGAGTTTATTCTTGGCATGCAGCAATCGTGACACTGGTATGTTTCGCTGCTATGGGCTTAGATGCTTCTGGCCAGCTCGCTTCAGGGACTACCGAATTCATATTGAACTCCAATGTTTATTACATTTTTTTCATGTCAGTCAATATCGATCTTATAAATTTATTGTTCGCTGAACACCTATTTAGGTTGGCTGAGGTGATAAAAATGTATCCAGTGGTAACAGTGGCATGCCTCAATTGGCGCAATTTCCCTTGTTATTTTAATTTAATAACTCTGAAGTAGATACTCCAATAAAGAATCGTTCATTAATTTTTCGCGAGAAACAAATTTTTTTCCCATGTACGACTAATACCTGGGGTTTCTGGGTTTTTTCTTTGTCTTTGAAATATTTATAATAATAAATATTGCTAGTAATAATAAAAAATTAAAAATAACACTACTGGATTTTAATACCAGATGAAAAACTCGTTGATTATAACCAATATTATTATTTTTAATAATGCTCGTAATTCTGTGCCATTACATTACAGAACCACATACAAGATATTAAGTAAATTGTATAAAACAACTTCGGTATAAATATTTTTTAATATAATTAATTGTGTTTGCTGTGTTACAAGTCTCTGATGAATGTTAGAACAATCTGTGAATAAAAAAGGCCAAGCTTCTACATATTTATTTCGTGCCATATTAACAAACACATTTTATGTTACTTTTGTAAGTATCACATTGTTGATGGTAAATAATTTCTGTTTTCTGCTAACTGCGGACGTCTACCCAGCGAGCTGAACGAGAACGTGATCACTGAGAAGCAGAGCTCTCCGCCAGCTGCCGACACGCCAGCGGTGCCAACCTGCCTTCAGCCACACGGCATAAGTAGTCAGGTGAGGGCGCAATATCCAACCAGTCTCCTGGCCGAGAACGGAAGGGTTTGACAGCAACTGTGTCAAACCGCAATGAAGTCGCATTCGTAATATCCTGATCACTACAATCATTGGCATGATTAAGGTTAGTTTTACTCAAGTTAGGACCAAAACGAGATTTCTTATGGGAGAGTTTGGCACAGGGCAGGTGCACCAGTTTTTTTGGCTCTTCAGTGTACGTAAGATAACCGTAGTACAAACTACACAAATACAAACATACACTAATTAAGAACACCGCTGAAGATCTTTAGTTTTCTATCGGGGGGTGGTTCTAACCCCCCCCCCCCCNGGGACGCTGGTGCGTCAGTTTAACTACTTTCGGCACGTTCCCGCCAGCAATTTGCACCAAATAATTGCACAAATACTCCAGCCAGACCACATGTATATAGTCTATTTGCAGTTTATTCGCCGTTTTTTAATCAAACCTTTGAAAAATCACTATGTATGACGTGTTGACATGTTTTCTAAAAATGTCACGCATTAAAAGAGTTGTTATTGTGTTAATATAAAAGTACCTATTTTTTAGTTAAATTGAACTTTTACTTATATTCTTTCTATGAACTATATTATTTCATTAGAAATTCATATGAATAAATACAGGGAGAAAAAAGGCGTGTTGGTAATGCCTAGTAATAAATAGTTCTTATGGAAAATAATATTACACTGAGTGCGCACGAATCCGGTGCGGTGTTCCTATGGTGTAATTTTCTAGACTTAAGTGCGTATGCCACAATGGGATATTCCTTGGACGATTCCATGCAAGCCTGCATGGTCGCTTGCATGGATGGTTCTATGGAGGATTTGGTCATCTGCTGGCCGTTTTCGTGGACTATTTTATAATGGGTCGTGTGCAATTTTCGATGGAATGTTTTCTACAAAGTTGAAATTTTAGCCAATCAGAGAGAAGATGGTAGAGTAATTTTGTTTATTCGATTTTGAGAAAGAGCGTAAAACTATTAAATACAAATAAATAGTACATAAAAATACCCGAAATTTTTTAATGATTATAAAACAGCTTTGTGCGAAAATTATGGAAACATTCTTGTTTATTTAACTCAAAAGTTACAGCTGTGAGAACAAAACGATTAGGTTGTGCGCATAAACGCATAATGCTGAAGTGAGTGAAGGTTGTTCCTGAACCACAGTTGCAGAAGTAAAATCATAAAAAAAATACACTAGTCTTTACCTGTGCGGCAAATGTATCGCTGGATAGGTTATTCCAAAGAAGCCTCCATAGCTGCTTGCATGCAGGCTCGGGTAGCAGGTCTCGTGGAATCTTCCGCACTATCTTGTACGGAACATTATATTGTGGCATTCGGACCTTAGTTAAGCTTTGTTTGCATGACGCGGAGAAAAATCCTGAAAGTAGAACTTCAGCAGGGCTTCGGAAAAGTTGGAAATAACGGTGAACAGCCTAGAGTTAATGCGCGAGATTGACCGGAAGTGGAATGACGTAGCATACGTACGGTTGCGCGTGCAGCGGAGGATCGGAATATCTTATTTGAGAATATAGTCCATTATAGAGGTAACGGAACTCGGCCATATACACCGGCTTGATGTGCCGGTGTGGGAATAGGAGGGTTGAATGTGGCGTGTGGAGAATGAGCGATGGCAAGGCGTAAAGTTTGATTCACATATACGCCGATCATGTCAAACAGACAGAGCGGACAGAACCTACGGTCGTTCACTTGTCAGCAGATTTTTCTGCGTTACCATTTTGCTGTTTGGTTGCAGAATGTTTACAACCACGCATTTTCGCTCGTTATTTTTAAATACCAAGTTTCTAAAATACTTGATGGACAACAAACTAGACGCTTCTGTCATGTTTCTACTCTATTTTATTAGTTTCACTGTGTTACGAATTTATAGTAAACTATTTTCAAGAGAATGTAATTTGGTTATAAACTTTCAAAACTACTTTACACTTTTGTGCAACCTGTTGGTTTATTTCCAAATCACATTTATTTAATACGAGTGTTTAATAACACAAACGATTATGTTTACGTATTTCAGTATAAATACATACGTTGAACTATTCTGTATATCAATACATGCTGATTATAAAAAAAAAACAGTGGAATGAAATATGTAAACAAACTGACTTCTGAGAAATATCGGTGAAGACACCCGCTTTTCCTGCGAGCAGAAATATTGGCGTGAGATCAACTTTCCGGCGCGGCTAGTGCGGAAAACTAAGACGGTTTCTGATTGGTTTTACTAGTTTTCGCTCTGTCTTTTTGGCGTAATCGGAATACATGTGAGTGAGCGAGTGATTTGGGCGGCTCTTAATATCGAGGTCTTGAAAGCCGATGCGGAATACATGTGAACAGGGCATAAGTTACTTGGCTTGCCACGTGATGGCGATTCAAGAGCTATATTTTGAAGTGCCAGGAAACTAGCTCCAAAAAAACTCAGAGTAGGGCTACCATTTATATTCAATTATATTAATGTTATTCTTTAAGGTGGCCGCCTGGTTGAAGTAATTTTGCACGTCTGAGGCCTAAAAGCGTGGAAGCGCTAGGGGCGACCGAGACATGCGCATCAGCTCTCTCATCGCCTCTACGCGCAAAGCACTGAACTGGCGTGCAGTCTTGCTGTCGATAACGCGCCTCTGTGAGACTTTCAGCAGAGACCCTGCCACTGTATGACGTGATAATAAAAATAAAGGTTTGATGCACGTCCCTATACCTTTTTTAATATTTTGTACCACAAAGTTCATACCTAAAAATGACAGTGAAAACACCCGTTTGAGCCATTTTCACTATCACAAAAACATGCTTTAGAGAGAAATGGAGGAACTGAAAAACANTGGCTTGCACTGGAATGACACAACGATCTTCGCTTGAGTGCATCCTCGGTTACCTTTGTTGCGCAGCAGAAGTCTCTAGCTACGGTGTTTTGTCACCGATTTCTACTCTTGCGGTGACAATCGTTAAGGTAGCGACGCCTCCTGTGGCACAGAAAACTTCGCTGCTTGGCGAAGCGAATAGCGCCAGTTAGTATGACTAAGTAAACCACCCTTTCAACTTTCGCATCTTGCGCATATTGCTGTAATCTGCGTTTCTGCCGCGCCTTGCTCACCATTTCAAGTCTTCGCGNGCGCATATTGCTGTAATCTGCGTTTCTGCCGCGCCTTGCTCACCATTTCAAGTCTTCGCCGCAGTTTGAAGTACGAAGCTTTCTATTGGTTTTGTTTACACAGTACAATACGCTCTAGGTCTGGAGTAAATTGGATCTAAGAAAAGATCGGTTTATGCCAGGCCAGACAGTTCACCCCTTCTTTCCGATCGTTTTCCCCTTTCAGGAAAGCGCCAATTAGCAAAAGTTAAAAAAAAGTTACCTTTTTGAGCATCACCACACACAGCACAATACCTGACAACAGTATTGGATGGTGATTTAAACACCTTCATGTAGTTGAAAGTGTGTTTTCATAAAAAAAAAAAAAGATATATTTTTATACTGGTTACCAACTAAGTTTTTGCCTTATTTGATGTAGCATGGGAAGAAGTGATGACATATGGAAATATGTGCGCCATGTGCTGGAAAAGTGTGAGGGGGAGGGGGGAGTGGTGGGGACATTGGCCTTTACCAATGCAGGTGCATTGTGTACTCACAGCAGTCGTATCTCGAGCAGTGGCAAAGAGAAATTGAGGTTTCGAAGGAGTTCATTCAGGGTACTCTGCCTTATGACTTTGCCACAGCCAACTCAAGTCTCCGAATGCGTCAAGACTTTGGGGATAATGCTGACAATGAATGCACTGCCAAGCATTGGCTCCAGAAGTTCAGGTCTGCAGATCTGTCCCTTTGTGTTAACCTCGAAGTGGGAGGCCACAGGTCTATGATATTGCTCTGAAAGTGGCCATAGAGGAAGACATCAGTCAAACATGTGGCGACCTTCCAAACACATCCAGGTGTCTAATAAAATAGTCAGACTTCAACTGCTCCGCATAGGGAAGGTGTTCAAGTTGAGCAAGTGAGTACCCCACACACTGTCAGAAGCAAACAAGAAAAAACGAATGACAGCATGTTTCTCGTTTCTTTCGCAGCACTGCAGCACACCCATATTCGTTCGAGTGCTCACCAGTGATATGAAGTGGATCCTATATGACACTCCCAAGTATGTCAGGCATTGGTTTTCATTACAGGACAATGTCTCACACCACAAAATCACCACTAAACCCATGCCAAACGAGCTGCAACCAATGATCTAAATCATCACTGCAGACCTGTACTCGCAGTGGTTGGAAAATGTGCAACAGGCACTAAAGCAATAGGATCCAGCATTAGCTAATCGCAAGAATTTACTGCTCCTTCGCGACAATGCCAGGCCACATGTGGTGTGGGTGATCAGGGAGACGATACAGCGACTTCACTGGGAGACACTGTGCCATCCACCATATGCCCCGGACCTGGTGCCAACAGATTATCAACTCTTCCATTCCCTGTACAATCACCATCGTGGGAACTCATTCTCAAATGAAGCGGAATTGCGACAGGAAATCACTGACTTCTTTGCATCAAATACCCCTGATTTTCCGCCAGGGCATTTCTTAGCTGGAGGTATGTTGGCATAAGGTGCTGGATGCCAATGGGGATTACTTTAAGGACTAACAGTATGTGACATTTGCTTTATACTGTTTTCTTTCTGGCGATCTTAAATTGTAAGAACGTCTTTGGTTACTCTTTACTACCGAGGAATTACTAAATATTAAACTAATTTGGTGCTATTGTGTCACTTCGTGATTGTGATGTTCCACAAATAAACACACTCTATTTCTAGCTAAACACCAATACAAAAAAGAACAGTGATGAAGCTGAATACTTCTTGTTACTAATGCTATGCGTGACTGTAACTGGTAGTTGACAGAATTATTTTGAAATACATGTACAAACTTTGTAAGATGATTCGTTATAAAAATTAGGTAGAAAACATACTACGATCTATGGCCTAACACAATTATTAAGAGAGAGACACCCTTGGAAACTAGGAATTAAAATAAGTTATTTGTAAAATGTCAGAGACTATGTGAGAGGAAACAACAAATTAGTGAATTTGATTTAATAATTGTCACCTCTGAACTTTTGAACTCATATCACTTGTCATTGGATAAAACACCTGGTTGGAAACTTGTGACACCCTTTCAAACATTGCATGATTTTTCGAAAACTGTTTGCCTGAGAGTATTACACCAAGGGAGTTGTTTGTGTTCCTCTGATGTACACATGACATTAGATAACATTAGATAAACATCAATGAGTAATGAAGGGTGATGCTATTACCCGCCAAATGTTCACAAATGGCATATATGAAATGAGGCTACTATTGATTACGAATTTGTTGAGTCAGTTCACATAGTTTCTGACAACTAATTTTAATTTCCAATTTTCAAGGGCATGTCTCACTAAAGGATGTTCACGGTTAATTGAACACGTTTGAAATCAACCTTTGAAAAATGTCACATCTGCCACCCCCTTCCACCTTCTCAATCGGCATAAATATTAACGGACATACTAAGTGTCACTCGCCCAGTAAAGTTGGTAACGATGGAGGGGAAATTAAGTAGTTCCATGTTTAAATATTGAATTTAAAGTGTTATTGGCGAATAGTAATTTTTTTTTTTTTTTTTTTTGCTTTTATATGCACATATTCACTTTTGTTACAATTTTACAGTTTCACATGCCCGATGCATGAATAAAGTAATCAGGTCCTTGGCAATAATATTTTTACATACATTGGTAGAATACACAACATGCAAATAAGTAGATATTAAGAAGGGCTATCAAATGTGCTCAGTTTACCATGAAAAGCCTTTAATCACATTACTTCAGAGACAGTATTTCCATAACTAACTATTTCACAGAGTTTGAACCTTAAGTTTACGATAAGCCTGTATGTAGATTTGCATGGTGTTTACCTTGTGTGGACTGCACCTGGGCATTTAACAGTGGAGTAGGTACAGTGGTGCAGTTTGGCTAAAACACTGATGCTCCATGCTGCAGCAGGAGTTCTGCATGCTGTCTGTGGCTGGGGAGGCAGAAAGGAAACGCCTGCTGGAGCTGGTAGCCATGCTGAACCAGCGCTTGGACGAGCAGCGGCAGCAAGCCATGCAGGCCGAGGTAAGTACCTGTTTTNCTTTGTTGCGCAGCAGAAGTCTCTAGCTACGGTGTTTTGTCACCGATTTCTACTCTTGCGGTGACAATCGTTAAGGCAGCGACGCCTCCTGTGGCACAGACAACTTTGCTGCGTGGCGAAGCGAATAGCGCCAGTTAGTACGACTAAGTAAACCACCCTTTCAACTTTCGCATCTTGCGCATATTGCTGTAATCTGCGTTTCTGCCGCGCCTTGCTCACCATTTCAAGTCTTCGCCGCAGTTTGAAGTACGAAGCTTTCTATTGGTTTTGTTTACACAGTACAATACGCTCTAGGTCTGGAGTAAATTGGATCTAAGAAAAGATCGGTTTATGCCAGGCCAGACAGTTCACCCCTTCTTTCCGATCGTTTTCCCCTTTCAGGAAAGCGCCTATTAGCAAAAGTTAAAAAAAAAAGTTACCTTGTTGAGCATCACCACACACAGCACAATACCTGACAACAGTATTGGATGGTGATTTAAACTTCTGCAGCTGTCGAACTGAAGCCACTTTAAAGATATGGCTATTCAAAGTCGGTCACTGTATATCCTATGCTCGTCGATTCCCATGGCATGACATGCCAAGTTGTCGTGCACAGGGACACGCGAACACTCATGTATGAAACAACGTTAAAAATCGATAACTTCAAAACAGTATGTACATGTTTGACTGCCCCTCGTGCCACATTATGTAATTACCTCACAAACATAGCCATAACTCAAAAATGTACTTTCGAAATCTTCCACAAAATAGACAATAAATTGCACTGTGTACCAAACAGTTCCGAATAACTGCTCATTTTATCGGTTATTAGATTGCATAAAACACTTCAGTCACTGCTGTTCAAGCGAGTGGGCCCCAACTCCATCACACTTCACGGTCTATATACTGGCACCTCGGTTTAAACCAGCCTCCAGCTTCTCGCCCATAGCACCCTGGTACACTGCCATGCACAAGCTCCATGCAATGAATGCCATGTGCCTTTCCTCCAACCCAGTCTCCTTCACGACTACACACCACAAAGTCCTGCTAACGACCCCTTCTCACCTTACCTATGCCACCACAGCCGACAGCATCAACTACCAGAAATTAAAGACGTGCGGGCAAACAGCAACTCATGTCTGCCCAAGTGACAACCGCTGCCACCCCCTTTACCATGGATAATGCAAAAAAAAAACTAGACCAGCTGTCGGATATGTTCCACAACATGTGACGTTCACAGTGCCAGCCTCCTTTCTGAAAACACACTTATAACCTAAGAGAAGGTACTGAGACGGGTTGGGCAACAATCGGTTTACCTTCATGTAGTTGAAAGTGTGTTTTCATAAAAAAAAAAGTTATATTTTTATACTGGTTACCAAATAAGTTTTTGCCTTATTTGATGTAGTATGGGAAGAAGTGATGACATATGGAAATATGTGCGCCATGTGCTGGAAAAGTGTGAGGGGGAGGGGGGAGTGGTGGGGACATTGGCCTTTACCAATGCAGGTGCATTGTGCACTCACAGCAGTCGTATCTCGAGCAGTGGCAAAGAGAAATTGAGGTTTCGAAGGAGTTCATTCAGGGTACTCTGCCTTATGACTTTGCCACAGCCAACTCAAGTCTCCGAATGCGTCAAGACTTTGGGGATAATGCTGACAATGAATGCACTGCCAAGCATTGGCTCCAGAAGTTCAGGTCTGCAGATCTGTCCCTTTGTGTTAACCTCGAAGTGGGAGGCCACAGGTCTATGATATTGCTCTGAAAGTGGTCATAGAGGAAGATATCAGTCAAACATGTGGTGACCTTCCAAACACATCCAGGTTTATAATAAAACAGTCAGACTTCAACTGCTCCGCATAGGGAAGGTGTTCAAGTTGAGCAAGTGAGTACCCCACACACTGTCAGAAGCAAACAAGAAAAAACGAATGACAGCATGTTTCTCGTTTCTTTCGCAGCACTGCAGCACACCCATATTCGTTCGAGTGCTCACCAGTGATGTAAAGTGGGTCCTGTATGACACTCCCAAGTATGTCAGGCATTGGTTTTCATTACACGACAATGTCTCACACCACAAGATCACCACTACACCCATGCCAAACGAGCTGCTACCAATGGTCTAAATCATCACTGCAGACCTGTACTCGCAGTGGTTGGAACATGTGCAACAGGCACTAAAGCAATAGGATCCAGCATTAGTTAACTCAAGGATGTACTGCTCCTTCGCGACAATGCCAGGCCGCATGTGGTGTGGGTGAACAGGGAGACGATACAGCGACTTCACTGGGAGACACTGTGCCATCCACCGTATGCCCCGGACCTGGTGCCAACAGATTATAAACTCTTCCATTCCCTGTACAATCACCATCGTGGGAACTCATTCTCAAATGAAGCAGAATTGCGACAGGAAATCACTGACTTCTTTGCATCAAATACCCCTAATTTTCCGCCAGGGCATTTCATAGCTGGAGGCCTGTTGGCATAAGGTGCTGGATGCCAATGCGGATTACTTTAAGGACTAACAGTATGTGACATTTGCTTTAATACTGTTTTCTTTCTGACGATCTTAAATTGTAAGAACTTCTTTGGTTACTCTTTACTACCGAGGAATTACTAAATATTAAACTAATTTGGTGCTATTGTGTCACTTCGTGATTGTGATGTTCCACAAATAAACACACTCTATTTCTAGCTAAACACCAATACAAAAAAGAACAGTAATGAAGCTGAATACTTCTTGTTACTAATGCTATGCGTGCCTGTAACTGGTCGTAGACAGAATTATTTTGAAATACATGTACAAACTTTGTAAGATGATTCGTTATAAAAATTAGGTAGAAAACATACTACGATGTATGGCCTAACACAATTATTAAGAGAGAGACACCCTTAGAAACTAGGAATTAAAATAAGTTATTTGCAAAATGTCAGAGACTATGTGAGAGGAAACAACAAATTAGTGAATTTGATTTAATAATTGTCACCTCTGAACTTTTTACAGGTAGTAATATCACTTGACATTGGATAAAACACCTGATTGGAAACTTGTGACATCCTTTCAAACATTGCATGATTTTTCGAAAACTGTTTGCCTGAGAGTATTACACCAAGGGAGTTGTTTGTGTTCCTCTGATGTACACATGATTACTACATCATAACATTAGATAAACATCAATGAGTAATGAAGGGTGATGCTATTACCTGCCAAATCGTCACAAATGGCATATATGAAATGAGGCTACTATTGATTACGAATTTGTTGTGTCAGTTCACATAGTTTCTGACAACTAATTTTAATTTCCAATTTTCAAGGGCATGTCTCACTAAAGGATGTTCACGGTTAATTGAACACGTTTGAAATCAACCTTTGAAAAATGTCACATCTGCCACCCCCTTCCACCTTCTCAATCGGCATAAATATTAACGGACATACTAAGTGTCACTCGCCCAGTAAAGTTGGTAACGATGGAGGGGAAATTAAGTAGTTCCATGTTTAAATATTGAATTTAAAGTGTTATTGGCGAATAGTAATATATTTTTTTTTTGCCTTTTTATGCACATATTCACTTTTGTTACAATTTCACAGTTTCACATGCCCGATGCATGAATAAAGTAATCAGGTCCTTGGCAATAATATTTTTACATACATTGGAAGAATACACAACATGCAAATAAGTAGATATTAAGAAGGGCTATCAAATGTGCTCAGTTTACCATGAAAAGCCTTTAATCACATTACTTCAGAGACAGTATTTCCACAACTAACTATTTCACAGAGTTTGCACCTTAAGTTTACGATAAGCCTGTATGTAGATTTGCATGGTGTTTACCTTGTGTGGACTGCACCTGGGCATTTAACAGTGGAGTAGGTACAGTGGTGCAGTTTGGCTAAAACACTGATGCTCCATGCTGCAGCAGGAGTTCTGCATGATGTCTGTGGCTGGGGAGGCAGAAAGGAAACGCCTGCTGGATCTGGTAGCCATGCTGAACCAGCGCTTGGACGAGCAGCGGCAGCAAGCCATGCAGGCCGAGGTAAGTACCTGTTTTCCACAAGTCAATAAGTGTCTGGCCCGTAGTTGGAATACAGGAGTAACTGAAAGGAAAATTATTATTGTGAACATACGAGATGGTATCAAAAAATTTCCATACTAGATCTGTTTACAAAAAAGTACTTTATTTATCTACATTTATACACTATAACATCCAAAACAGTTCCCTTGCACAGAAATACAGTGCTCCCACCATTCCTTTCACTTCTGGAATGTGTCCTGGAAGTATTCTTCTGAAAGTGTATCAAGTACCTTCTACGATTTGCGCTGGTTCTCCACAATGGTGGATAATTTCCGGTGACAAAACTTGCGTGGGTGGGTACGACCCTGAGACAAAGTAGTAGCATTCACAGTGGAAGAACCCATCATCTCCACTATCAAAATAGACAAGGTAGGCGTGCAGCTCGACAGAGTGCATGCTCACCACCCTTTTTTTTTCTTTCGAAATTCTATTAACTATGAATCTAGAATTAGTCCTCAGGGGCCCCGTCATCAATAGTACATTTTGCTACCAGGTTTGACAGTGTCTGTGGGAGGGCATTCGGTGAAAGCATCCGAATTTGTTGCGCGCAAGAAACTGAATGCTCTATGGCGACATTGTACTTTGTCACCGAGCTCTCCTCACAATTTGAGTTTCTCGCCGGAAACAACATGGTCGTGCTTCAGCAGCAATTCTACTCGCCAGATTTGGTCCTGCGGACTTCGCCCTTTTCCCGAATATGAAAATCCAGCTCGAAGGTCGCCATTTTAACACCATTGCTGAGATACAGCGCGAATCGCAGATAGTTGTCGTCGTACCTCATCCATATTCTTATGTAAGCCCGAACCTAACATGCACACCCACGCGTCAACACCAACCACACCGTTATAGCGAGGTACATGAGGCACCACGACCGCACTAAAGCAGACGACCCGAACAACGCACCAGCATGCATAGCAACTGCTGTCGGACCGGCGGCCACTGCCGCCAGAAGACAGCAGATACCACCAACACCAACCGAGCCTCCCTGCCGACCGTGTGGTGAGTGATAATTTAAATTCACACCAAATTTCAATGTAGCTGGTGGTGTCCGATACGTAGCTGTGTAGGGGGTGTTGTGCAGGAGTGCGGCCAACGGTCGTTTCGATTTCCGCAAATAAATGGCAGTGTAAAAGTCAGGCAAAGCAGAAATTAAAAATAATGAAAAGCCACTACCTGTGTATGTCAGTTGCCTCAGCATATTAATAAATGATTTTTGATAGCATTACATCGAGTGACAGACATCAGTTAATCGCATTTACATAATTTTATAAAGAGGACAACGACTTCAGAGTACAGGCTGTTAGCGTCAGTGGATGGCTGTTACTTTTTTTAATTGGACACTCAGATATTTGCAGAAATACTGAAAACTGAACTAACATAACACATACGTGACAAAACAGCACGGGGAAAATGTTGTCTAAACATATGAATGGTTACTGTTTATTTGTATTTGTTAGTTAATGGTATTTAAGGGTTTTGTGCAAACTCTCATGCGAGCGCAGTAGGAACGAGTTGTCTTCCACATCCGCCATTAGGCAGTCTTGTCTAAAGCTCCATGGGGTAAGAGGTACTTCGTGGCGAGAGGTCTTCAATCCTTGTTGTAACCTTTATTGTTTTCTGTATGTGTGTTAATCGTATCAGGAACAGTTTCCATCGCCTCTCGTTTTACTACACCACACCTGTACATCTCGGTGCAAGGGAGCTTAATCATTATGTTTACGGGCGCGGCCGACTCCCTATGTACTGATCGCCCCCACCATGTGGCGGGCCACTTCAGACTTTGTTCTTACCTAGTGTTCATAGACATTATTTAATTTATTTTCAACGATTTGATAGCCGAATGGGAGTCAGTGCTATTTGTGTCTTAATTTTTGTAACATAGTACTGTTGTCCGAACTGTGTTATTAGCACTTAGTAACTGCACCTACCAGTGAACCACATGTTTTTGTCCAAGTAGTATGCTATGTACAAGGCGTATGTCACATCCTAAACAGTGGCAGTAGCAGCTCGTGTTGTAGATCCTGATATCCTAATTAAACACGNTGTCACATCCTAAACAGTGGCAGTAGCAGCTCGTGTTGTAGATCCTGATATCCTAATTAAACACGTAGTGTACATAACGTATCGCAGCCGAGGGGGCAAATGAACTATTTTGAAGGTGATAGCATGTAAGTATAGTTAAATAAAGTACTTTGTTGTAACCAGAGTTAGTCTCAAAAATTTAGATACCACCTCGTACACCATAGCCGAGCTATGACATCACAGGGAAACCAGACAACGAGATAATAACAAACTGAAAACAAGCCAAGATTAGCTGTATTCAGCAGACATTTTCAAAGGAAATCTGACAACGAATTTAGTTAATGTTTAACAAATGAAATGAAACAAAAACCACAAAACAATTAATTAACAAAGTTAGAAAAAAGCAGAATTGACTGTTGACCACAAACAATCTTGACTGTTTTGTATATGTTTTTTTGTCATCGTTTGGTTTNGATTTGATAGCCGAATGGGAGTCAGTGCTATTTGTGTCTTAATTTTTGTAACATAGTACTGTTGTCCGAACTGTGTAATTAGCACTTAGTAACTGCACCTACCAGTGAACCACATGTTTTTGTCCAAGTAGTATGCTATGTNCATAGTACTGTTGTCCGAACTGTGTAATTAGCACTTAGTAACTGCACCTACCAGTGAACCACATGTTTTTGTCCAAGTAGTATGCTATGTCACATCCTAAACTGTGGCAGTAGCAGCTCGTGTTGTAGATCCTGATATCCTAATTAAACACGTAGTGTACATAACGTATCGCAGCCGAGGGGGCTTGCCATGCCGACCATCCTATCCTGAGGTTTCAGCTCCCTGTCCTAGCCTGTATATGCTAGGTGGCACCCGCCAGCATAATTTCAACTTTACTTATCTAACTTCACCCCCTCGACATGTCATCGGTCGCTTGCCGACCACCTTGCCGCCTAGCGACACCATGGAGTTGGCGACATAGTGCTTGACATGCTTCGAGAAGACTACCAGGACACATTCCAGAAGTGGCAGAAATGATGAGAACACTTTATTGTTGTGCAAATGAACTATTTTGAAGGTGATAGCATGTAAGCATAGTTAAATAAAGTACTTTGTTGTAACCAGAGTTAGTCTCAAAAATTTAGATACCACCTCGTACACCATTGCCGAACTATGACATCACAGGGAAACCAGACAACGAGATAATAACAAACTGAAAACAAGCCAAGATTAGCTGAATTCAGCAGACATTTTCAAAGGAAATCTGACAACGAATTTAGTTAATGTTTAACAAACGAAATGAAACAAAAACCACAAAACAATTAATTAACAAAGTTATAAAAAAGCAGAATTGACTGTTGACCACAAACAATCTTGACTGTTTTGTATATGTTTTTTTGTCATCGTCTGGTTTNGAAAAAAGCAGAATTGACTGTTGACCACAAACAATCTTGACTGTTTTGTATATGTTTTTTTGTCATCGTCTGGTTTTCTGTGATGACATAGCTCTGCGATAGTGTATGTCCACAATAATAATTTTTCATTAAAATATGCGCTCCTAATGCAAGAATTAGTCAACGAACACAGGAATATAGGGTAGTCAGCTGCGCTGCAGCTTCTTCTAATGTGAAGAATTATTTTTTCGCAAACAGAACTGTCAGAAACCCATGGTTTAGATCACAAAATAACATTTTCTCTGAACAAGTTTTAGTACAAGTAGAATACATTCGAATCGCATAAAAGAGATACATTTATGCGCCCAAATATCTGTTGGAAAACCAAAACACATTCTAGTAATAGTAAAAAAATTAGTTTTGAATGCCATGGTGGCAATTTGTGAGCTAATGTTGGGGACATGCAATTTATGTTTTGGCCAGCTCATATATTACCTCTGCTGTGCAGTAAAATGGGAATGCTGGTGATATGCGTATTGGGGGAGTCAGAGAACTAAGTAAATACTGAAACAAAGTGAAGAATGAAGGCAGCGGCTGATAAAAGTGAACCAAGACACACTTAACTGCAAGGAAATCGCTCTTATGGAATGTCCAAATTTTTGTTCACCAATAGTTATTCCTTTCTTCAACGCATACATCTCTCTATGTTGACTCACTGTCTGCATACACTCATATGTAGATGTCCAAGCAATTGTGTTTTAGCTTATGTAGCACCCTTCAGAGCAAATTCGCGGGTGGAAAATGGGTGTCTAGTGAATTTTGTCAACAAAATGTACATATATTAATACATTAAAAGTTACATGTTTTAAAATAGGTTAGCTTAAAATGTTACAGGACTGTCGGCGCAAGGAGCAATACAGATCGACCAAATTAGAGATGAAACTAGAGAGGCTGCAGGTAGAACGAGCGAAAGCCTCAAAAGTTAACTCTTACAGGACTTTGAAGGCATCTGTAGAAAAGGATACTATTTATGAAGATTTAAAAAATAGGTAAATATTTTTTTGTTCTCTTTGTTTTGTTGACCTTCTACTGAATTAAGTAGGTACAGTGAACCCTGCTGCAAATGTTTTGGTTAGAAAAATGNTCTTTGTTTTGTTGACCTTCTACTGAATTAAGTAGGTACAGTGAACCCTGCTGCAAATGTTTTGGTTAGAAAAATGCTGCTCAATTATGATTTTGTGAATAATGTAACTGCTTTGCTGCAATTTTGCTTTCATGCGATTCGATGGGGGTTGTGTTCATTAAATACACAATCATAATAATGATCGTTATCGGTCAATTGCTTGGTACAAAGTTTTTCCTCTTACCAGCATGAAAATTAACCACCATAACAACTGAACTAGATTAAATCATGCAGAGCATTTCTGTAAAACCATTTAAAAAAAATCAAATAAATAAAACCACGAAGAAAGTTATAAGTGAAAAATATAGGATACTTTTATCTAACATGCCTTGTTCTAACTAGTTTCGTACCAACATTTCCCCATACAATTTGCTGTTTAACATGTTTCTTGGGGTTTGTGGTAGGTCCATTTTCCGGAGTGGGGATAGGGGTAGCTTACCTTTTAANTTCCCATACAATTTGCTGTTTAACATGTTTCTTGGGGTTTGTGGTAGGTCCATTTTCCGGAGTGGGGATAGGGGTAGCTTACCTTTTAATTTGAAATTGTTGTTTGTTGTGTCACAGTTTGGTGAAAATGACTAAGAATTTATAGCGGGATTTTTTAATTATATATTGCATATGTTTTATTATATATTTTATTATGTTGTTACAGTTTGGAACTTGCACAGGAAGAGGTGCTNTCTTTGTTTTGTTGACCTTCTACTGAATTAAGTAGGTACAGTGAACCCTGCTGCAAATGTTTTGGTTAGAAAAATGTTGCTCAATTATGATTTTGTGAATAATGTAACTGCTTTGCTGCAATTTTGCTTTCATGCGATTCGATGGGGGTTGTGTTCATAAAATACACAATCATAATAATGATCGTTATCGGTCAATTGCTTGGTACAAAGCTTTTCCTCTTACCAGCATGAAAATTAACCACCATAACAACTGAACTAGATTAAATCATGCAGAGCATTTCTGTAAAACCATTTAAAAAAAATCAAATAAATAAAACCACGAAGAAAGTTATAAGTGAAAAATATAGGATACTTTTATCTAACATGCCTTGTTCTAACTAGTTTCGTACCAACATTTCCCCATACAATTTGCTGTTTAACATGTTTCTTGGGGTTTGTGGTAGGTCCATTTTCCGGAGTGGGGATAGGGGTAGCTTACCTTTTAATTTGAAATTGTTGTTTGTTGTGTCACAGTTTTGGTGAAAATGACTAAGAATTTATAGCGGGATTTTTTCATTATATATTGCATATGTTTTATTATATATTTTATTATGTTGTTACAGTTTGGAACTTGCACAGGAAGAGGTGCTTGTTTTGAAAACAAAATTTCGATGTCTTCAGCGTGAGAAAGAGGAAGATCTCAGAGTGTACAGAGAAATGTTGGATCAAGCTCGCAGCACCTATTTGGAAGTGACCCATTGTTGTTGAAATTTGTAAATTGTCTGACTTCTACCACAAAACAATGTACAGCGAATTATACAAGTGATACAGTTTTTAAAGTGGCAGATGTGAATGCACACACACTTCAAAATATATTTTAATATACAACTTAAGACGTATATTTTGCATTGTGGAATCAAACCCACAGGACAAATGGAGTTAATTTCATTCCTCACTTAGAGTTCAAAACTCAGGAATAAAATCTGACTTCCTGTATAGGCACCCAAATTAAGAAGAATTAACTGTAAATCTACGGAGGTGGAACAATAATTTTTAAACGACATCCACTTCTAGCTGTAACTTTTTTCTGTTACTTTTACAGGTTACCTTTCATCTAACCCAATGGGCTCAATCACCTGCTACAGCAGTCAGCATTACCACACAAAATTATCAATAGCTTTTGCACAATGCTTATTTTCTTTGCTAACTTTTTTAATATTCTGCATGTCTCGAATGACTTTTATGGAGGAAGAGTTTGTGTTTTACCAGCAATAAATTGCAAAGTAGGCAATGGTCCACAAATTTTAATTTATCAAGTGCGATTTGAATTTAGTTTAAGCATCCTGGTGTGGTGTCTCACAACTAAGTACGGGGTTTAAACCCTCATGAAGTATGCTTGCAACTTCTTTTATTATTGTCGAAGTGCTATTTCCTTGTACTCTCATAATGGGCATTTTCGTGGCGCTCGAACAATCGGGTAAATGTGTGCTGTTTAACTTTATCTCTGCATCATGGCCCTCACAGAAGTCAGCATTCAAAAGGTTATAACGACACAAATATGGCAACCTCTATCTTCCACCACACTCGTTGCCGAATGTACGAAGTATTTGAGTGTCGTGAGTGTTGGGGCAGACTTTACCAACCCTAGATGACATACTACTGTACTACCTTATGCTCTTACACATCACACACAATTATTTATCCAGGCAATCCTTTGCTGCATGTTTCGAGACCCCATTCAGGGAGCAAGAGGCTGTATAGATGTGCAGAGGAGATGAAGAATGGTTTCTTGGTTTAAGGTGCAGGTGGCACTAATAGGTTATACGAATTGCTAGATATTTCATGGGAATCATATTTATTTTTACTGAGTTTCAGGAATATTAGTACTAATTACTTGAACTCACATGCACATTACCAAAATAACAAAGTGACATAATACTGTGACACCTGCTCTGCCATCTAGACCACTGCTGACACTTCTGTACACTGTGGACATCACTTGCACTGAAATTAATTTGAAGATGCCACCCCAAATCTGTAGAGCAACGCCTTCTACATAAGGTGCAGTGGAGTTTTTAGTATTCATTCTTTAACAGTGAACTGTAATTCAAACATGATCCTGTGCCACTGCCAATATTACCAATATCCTTAGTTATCATTTTGTTTCACATGAGTGTTGTTATCGCTGCAAGTCAGCAAAGCATGGAGAAATACATCTCGATAAGTTCCCACCACCAGCAAGGATAAACATTTTCATAACTGAAATATGTAAAATATCATGATATAAATATAGCTACCAGCACTGTCTATAACAGCGAATTAACAACACTATTAACTGTGAAAATCAGAGAATGTTACAGGCTGAGGTGTACTAGGGTGCAACAGTTCATAAATGTATTACAGGCTATATAATTAATCGAGGATCTTCTACTGTTGGTAAGAGAGTATTAAATAAAATAACTAAGAACATAGATTTTGATAATGAAAAATGAATACAAGTTCAACTGCCAGATTTGTATAACATCCAAACCCCACATGCCTCTGTGGTTCATGATGGCATGCATGATTAAGACACCGCCATGACTGCAGGCATACTCACTCCAGATGGCAAAGTCAGAGTAAAGGGGAAATTAAATAACTACTTCCAAGTATCGCCCAGCCCAGCCATTACAACAGTAAACATTGCATAAAATCCTGAGGATTTGTAAAGATTATTGACACCTTTCAATAAAAAAAATCGTAAGTTGGGGATATGCAATTCACTGAAACTACATTTCATTGGTTGTATACAAAGGTAATATTCATGTATAATTATCGAACAACATGGCTTAAATATTCTTAATGCAATTAACTTGTTTAATATAGAGTATCTGTGTTGATTTAAGTTGATTCAGCTAATCGTACAAAAATTATAAATTACTTAGTTACACTAACTTTGCAGTCCAATGGAACGAATAAATTCCGAAATGTAATAATCTCATCTTTATGCCACTATTTCCCAAAACGATACCAAACACTGCGCATTTTCTAACTCTTGCGTATTTAAAAAAAATTACCCTAGACAACTACATATATCTGTATCCTAATTCCCAATTAATGAATTTTTATATTATTTAATAATTCATATAATTGTATCCTTAAGTGTATTTTATGCATGTATTGTCATTTCAGAATGTTCTATGTTGTCTGCTTTTGTAACACCTGACTTGCTTTTCTAGAATTTTGGCACCAGATCACCCAGATCTCCGAGCATGCTGCTGCCATAATAGTTAGGTTAACAGGCGCATAGAAAAAGGGCGTGCGACTGTGTCGCTCACCAGACACTTCAATTTATTTTGCATAACCTTTTAACTTCAATAGCATTGCGCCATTATGAAACAAGTTTCTTTATCTGTCCCTAAGAATAGTCCCTTCTGCACCTGTTGACTCACCAAACCCACAGGCTTAATTTATGTTTGTGCTTCGAGCCTTTTTCTTCCGTTTCAGGTGGCCACAGCCCTAAGTGTGTGACCTTTTCAGTGCCTTTTATACAGAGTAAGAACATGTGAGTAAACTTCGTTAACTGTTATATGTGTTTTATTTCACATTTCAGGTAGCTTCACTACTTATTAAGGGTGTTCGTACCCCAACTATTCATCCTGAACCTATTAATTGCTATTGTGCTGTGATTATGGCCGACATCAGACATATATACCGTAAATTCGTTGGTGTTGTGAGGTGGTCCTAACAGCCTCGAATTAGTGGCATAAGGAGGCGACCTACGCCCTCCTAGGCAGGCACCAGCCACCTTGTGATGTCACCATCCCACCAACTTTCTGCAACCAACATCAGCGCTCANCTTCGTTAACTGTTATATGTGTTTTATTTCACATTTCAGGTAGCTTCACTACTTATTAAGGGTGTTCGTACCCCAATTTTCATCCTGAACCTATTAATTGCTATTGTGCTGTGATTATGGCCGACATCAGACATATATACCGTAAATTCGTTGGTGTTGTGAGGTGGTCCTAACAGCCTCGAATTAGTGGCATAAGGAGGCGACCTATGCCCTCCTAGGCAGGCACCAGCCACCTTGTGATGTCACCATCCCACCAACTTTCTGCAACCAACATCAGCGCTCACCCTCCCTCCAGGCGAAACGAGATAGCAGCAGTGTTTGCATGGTGCACATCACCTCCCCTCTCTCTTCCCGAGCAGTTCATCATTCCGATGCAGTGCGATATTGGGGAGGTGACTGCATGCCAATGAATTCTCTGACTCCGACGAAGAACTGTCAACTACGTGATGACTTTTATTCTCCTTCCATGATGTGACGACCACAGACTGATGGATTGGCACACATCCAATGGGATTGTGGAATGCTTGTGTCTGAAGTTGGTACAACAACTACCCAACACAGACCCTTTCACTCAGGTACAATTACAAACCAGTACATGCCAGTGTGAAAATTCCGCAACCATTAGTAAGATGTGTGAGGACAAAGAGAGAGTGAACAGGGAACTGTGTGTGGGTCCATTGGCAAGTACTACTGTGGGCGGAACTGCGGACTTGTGTGGCTACTGTGTTAGACCTCGACTGGTCCAGGGTACCGCCGACCCTGTTTTTGACACGTCTGTGTGCAAGTGCTCAGTGGACATAAATATTGAACCTGTATCAACTCATTTTAGACAAACCTTTCTAAAATGTAGTAACATGTGTTGGTGTGATGGAATTGGCCAGGCCACACTAGCATGCACTCAAAATATGCAAGTGTTACTATGACAAGTGTGTGTCACTAGAGGAACTTGCAACTGTGAACTCTAAAACTGTCTTTATCAGCACACAATGTGTCAACCAGTACATATATTCCAACATGTCACTATCCCTGCGAATGTACTGTCCAACCTCCTGCCAACAATGCAACCAACCTAAACCGACCACAACCATTTCAACAGACATCTGCCGAGGGGTAAACTCCGAACTGACTTGTGAAAGTTGTGGAATGTGAGCTCACTGTCAGTGTATCACCGAGAACGAGTTGTGTGGTCAGGGATTTCTGTGCTGACAGTGCACATCACAACTCAGGTTACAGCAGCTGCCCAGAACACCAGCATGTGCGCACAGCTAAAAAAGGGGGCCCCCCTTTTTCAACTACCATATCCACTCCATTTCTCCAATTGACGACTAGACAGCATGGCGCCTCGCCCTCAGCCACAACAACAACACTGCCACATACTGCTTCCACTGCCATACCTGTATCAACTCCTGCCCATTTCCAGTCACTTCCCACTTTTGCAGGTTTGCATTCAGAGGATACTGCAGCCTTTCTCTATTACTGTACAAACTGTCTGCAATGGTATGATGTCGAAGATAAGGCTTGGCCTATCTATATGGGTGACTGGCATAATGGCGATGCCAAACAGCAGTGGCATGGCATTCCCCATTACAACATTACACAGGAGGATTTCCTTCGGTCATACAAATGCCATTTTGCTGGTACTCTCTCATCGTTCCAAGCCTGCAACAATGTGATCTTGGAACAGCAGAAATCCGACATTTCCCATGTATAAATTTAATTAAGTGCAAACATATCGCCCCCATATGTCGACCAAATTAGTACTTGAAGTTGTGGCAATTACAGTGCGATCTGATTTCA
The DNA here is from genome assembly GCA_002778355.1 of Clitarchus hookeri. Lineage (NCBI taxonomy): Eukaryota > Metazoa > Arthropoda > Insecta > Phasmatodea > Phasmatidae > Clitarchus > Clitarchus hookeri. Next base: position 108,730 of record NQII01004816.1, on the reverse strand, counting down.
GTGTTACATTAGCTCCACTCATCCACTACCCTGTAGAGACTTTTTGCGTTTGGTTGTTATCTTGGAACAAAGCTACGCTCTGTCAGAACAGCCACACCGCAATCGTGACTTCACACATCCATGCCAGTACAAGGACAGTGATACCAACAATTGTTCTGACTCTAAATTCCAAAGCGACAGTAATTTGGACAAAGATTGAAAATCTCCCAAAGTTTCTACTGTGACAAGCAATAATAGCAATAGTGGTTCTCCGAGCCAAAGTGATACGAATGGTTCCATACAAACACAATCAGGATGTGGACTTCCACCTTACGCTTGCCATAACTGTGACATAAAACAAATGCATTGGTATGATGAGTGTCCCAAGTGCAACAAAAATCCTGCTAAGTTACACGATGCCAAACCACCTCCTGGAAACGACCGAGTGAGGTATAGTGGCCAGACATCAACTATCCCCGGAAAAATGCTGACTTTCCCGAGCAGACACCACAACAAATTTTAATTTCACAAATCTGTAATAGTCCCAACCAGGGACTTCGCGTAACAGCGCTCCTTAAGAGTAAACAGTGCCGTGCTTTAATAGATTCTGCAGATTCTCGTACATTTGTTCGTTTTTGATTTGATGGACGNTTAAGAGTAAACAGTGCCGTGCTTTAATAGATTCTGCAGATTCTCGTACATTTGTTCGTTTTTGATTTGATGGACGCATTCAAAAGTAAACCAACCACACAAACTGTACAGCTTGTCACAACAACCCACACTGATGAAACAGTCGGTGAAGCTCAAATTACAGTTCGCATCAGGGACATTGAAACTGTAACCACCACTTTTATTTCGAACGACTTAAGGGAATATGCTGTACTAGGAATACCATTGTTAACAGAACAAAACATTGTGGTGGAATCAGCTGTGCGACATGCCCAATTTTGTCAGAAAGAGCACTATATGGCCTACAACCTAGACCCGTGGCCGACAGGCTGTGCACCAAAGGCACAGCTGAACGACCTTGACCAAGCCATGCTGAGTGAATACCGCGACAGAATCCAGTGCCTGCACAACGAGTATCGCGATGTTTTTGCGCTGCTGATCTATTACATCATACCAATGTGGCAGACCACAGCATACCATTAATTCCTGAGAATCCAGTGTACACAACGCCCTGCTATTACCAACCTCAAAAGTACTATATTATTAAAGAACAGCAAAAGTAAATATTAGATGAAGACATAATTGAACCTATTATCAGCCCATATAATTGTGCTATAACACTCGCTCCTAAATAAAGATGGTTTCTGCAGATTTTGTGTGGACTTAGGGCTTATTAACCTAATCACCGAAAATTTACAACCTCCCGTCGTCAATGTCAAGAATGTTCTCCATAAACTCGGCCATTTCAAGGTTATGACATCACTTGATCTCCGTAGCAGCTACTCGCAAATTCCAGTGAAAACTGAAGGTTGTACATAAACAGCTTTCACCCCATCAAATGTCCGACTTTTTCAGTTAAGTACAAAGCAAGCTTATATGCTGAGTGTTGTTTTTAGAGTTATCCGACTTTGAAGTTCAACACATGTCTAGAAAGGAGAATCAGTTAGCTGGCACACTTTCAAGGTCACAGGGCGAAACAATCGCATGCGGCGAGGAGGGGGAAGACATTATCTTCCCTATTCCGCCTGACTTCTCCCCGACCCGCACTATTAACACTACTTGCATTAANTTAAGAGTAAACAGTGCCGTGCTTTAATAGATTCTGCAGATTCTCGTACATTTGTTCGTTTTTGATTTGATGGACGTATTCAAAAGTAAACCAACCACACAAACTGTACAGCTTGTCACAACAACCCACACTGATGAAACAGTCGGTGAAGCTCAAATTACAGTTCGCATCAGGGACATTGAAACTGTAACCACCACTTTTATTTCGAACGACTTAAGGGAAGATGCTGTACTAGGAATACCATTGTTAACAGAACAAAACATTGTGGTGGAATCAGCTGTGCGACATGCCCAATTTTGTCAGAAAGAGCACTATATGGCCTACAACCTAGACCCGTGGCCGACAGGCTGTGCACCAAAGGCACAGCTGAACGACCTTGACCAAGCCATGCTGAGTGAATACCGCGACAGAATCCAGTGCCTGCACAACGAGTATCGCGATGTTTTTGCGCTGCTGATCTATTACATCATACCAATGTGGCAGACCACAGCATACCATTAATTCCTGAGAATCCAGTGTACACAACGCCCTGCTATTACCAACCTCAAAAGTACTATATTATTAAAGAACAGCAAAAGTAAATATTAGATGAAGACATAATTGAACCTATTATCAGCCCATATAATTGTGCTATAACACTCGCTCCTAAATAAAGATGGTTTCTGCAGATTTTGTGTGGACTTAGGGCTTATTAACCTAATCACCGAAAATTTACAACCTCCTGTCGTCAATGTCAAGAATGTTCTCCATAAACTCGGCCATTTCAAGGTTATGACATCACTTGATCTCCGTAGCAGCTACTCGCAAATTCCAGTGAAAACTGAAGGTTGTACATAAACAGCTTTCACCCCATCAAATGTCCGACTTTTTCAGTTAAGTACAAAGCAAGCTTATATGCTGAGTGTTGTTTTTAGAGTTATCCGACTTTGAAGTTCAACACATGTCTAGAAAGGAGAATCAGTTAGCTGGCACACTTTCGAGGTCACAGGGCGAAACAATCGCATGCGGCGTGGAGGGGGAAGACATTATCTTCCCTATTCCGCCTGACTTCTCCCCGACCCGCACTATTAACACTACTTGCATTAANTGGAGGGGGAAGACATTATCTTCCCTATTCCGCCTGACTTCTCCCCGACCCGCACTATTAACACTACTTGCATTAATATCGCAGCACCTGCCAGAGAGTTAACGTTATTGGAACTGTATACATGGGTGTTAAATGTCCAACAGTTTTGCCCGGTATCGCGCAAGTGAGAATGCACACTTGCAGTTAACTGAAGAAAAGTTGTATTGTAGAGTTCAGTATACTGTATGAGTATAAAAGAATACCCCAACTTCGAAGGTATAAAATATCAAAACCAAACATCCTACAACCTTGATTGACCAATCAAATGGACAGTGNATACCCCAACTTCGAAGGTATAAAATATCAAAACCAAACATCCTACAACCTTGATTGACCAATCAAATGGACAGTGGAACAGTGAAGTTTGTTTACCATACATTCATAAATGTTCAATGTGACCACCACGAGCGGCCCAAACGACATCTACGCGATAATCAAATTCGGTCCACGCTTTTGTCAGCATGTCCAGTGTTAAAGTTTGGATGGCGTTCGTAATCTAAATTAAGCGGATCTGGCTCACAAGGCCTGCCAGCCGCTGTACTGGTACAATGCCAAGAAAATGGTGCTAATAAGTGAAATAAAACTTCCGGGGTCGGAGACGAGCTGATGGAAGGGTGCTGCGAACGCATCGGATACTTAGAAGAAAACACGAGTGTTTTGGTAAACTATATTAGTCTATTAACTTGAAGTGATGAAAACAAAGCATGAAAGTCCCTCGCGACGTGTTGCATGTGCAGCACCTACGACTCGTGAAATCAGACTGTTGGAACTGGCGCAGGCGAGTGGCATCCTTACCGAGAGCTTGTGCCACTCCGCGAGTTACCTTAATTGACTGACATAATTACATTAACATGCAAAACATACATATAAAAAAACACTGAAACGTTCGGGAGGAACTTCCCTGATCCTGCGGAAATTCCAGATTTCTTAATTATCAGCTTATTTGCACACAAAACATGATTGTGTGGCGCCTCGAAAATCANCCTGCGGAAATTCCAGATTTCTTAATTATCAGCTTATTTGCACACAAAACATGATTGTGTGGCGCCTCGAAAATCATATTCTAATTTTATGTCTGCCAAGTTCTGAGGTACTCTGCGACCGGAACAGTTAAGTTGCATTAAAGACTAAATGTTTGCCACGTAACTGTTTGGCTTAACCAGATACACACACTCTAACATTAACATAAAGCACTTCAAATGACATTACCCTAATATTCTACTCCTAATTAAATAGTCATGTGGTGTGTGCTTGCTCTGCTATTACATTGTAATGCCATAAGGACGAGTTATACTAACACTTGCCTGTGGGTTTTAAACTATACTGCAATTTTCTACACATGTATACACTTGATTCCTATCCTAATTTACATAATTACTCTACAGGAGTCACAGACACTCAACTGACCATTCAGTACCGAGTCGTGGCCCATTCACGAGTGAACAATGCTGATGTGCATCGGAATGCATGCTTGTCTTCCAAATGCCATACTGGTGTAGGGGCTGTGGGCCTATGACGTGATGATAGTGGCCACGCCAGACGACGCAGGAGCGGCCCACGTCAAGTACTTCTCATTTAACATAATGTTGATGTGTAACTTAAAATATTGTACTTTCGATTTCTACACCTACAAGCAGCTTGTATAATATTTCCAAGTTCTTTTAGGATAGAATCTTGATTGATAATGCAAACATCATAAAGATAACACACAGTAATTCTTTCAATTGACTCAGCATTTATATGGATAGTGTAACAACTGAATTTTTCGCTGGCTAAAAGAGAAAAAAAAGACAGTTTTAAGCAACATTAAAAATAATTTTTTGATTTGAAACCATTGCTTCCTATATTTTTATCGGAATTTATTGAAAATCTTAACCGCGAATGGTCAATCTTTCCGGTTTATTCGGAAATATTCTATAATCAGGGTAAAGTAATGACTTATAATATTATATTGCTTCTAATTAGTTTAATTTTTTTTCTAACATCTGAACGTACTAATGGGAATCGAAATTCGAAATTTCGATATTTATTTAATGATATATTGAACCAGTATTAATTGTTCCATCATATATTGGAGGAAAGTTGTCGTTATTATTTAAATAGATATTTCAAATTAATATATTAAATTAAATATAAGAAAAATAGCATAATGTTTCTGGTGAAAATTAATTTTTAAATGCCATGAAATTAGATAATAGCACAATAATTAATTTTTAAAAAGTCGACGACTATTTGCATTTTGAACTTATTGCATTTACTTTATATTATTTGCTGTGTTGATTAGGTATTCTTCGTTTCTAAAAGTAGAATTTGTGTGATGTAAAAACCCCACGAAAGTGAAGTTTCGAAGTATTACCTTAAAACTGTGGTTTTAATTAAAGTTTCAAAACGAATGTTAGGGTTTGTATGCGGTATATACAACGAAATTTTTCTTTCATTCGTAAATATTGCGTAACTGTACTACTGAGATACGTTGAAAAGAAAAACAAGATGTCTGAGGAATTAAAAATAATGTATCTAAATGTAAAGTTTTTTTTAGAATTTTGCTTTATTCACAAAGTTATTTGCGTTGGGGTCATACACTATTAAATACGCAATTTTTAATGTAGCTGAAGCCTGGCAAGATATACCAGAGGAAGCATTAAAAAAGGGCTGGAACAAACTGTGGCCTGAGACTGTAAACGAGAATGAGGCCATAAACGAATCTCGAAATTATGAGGCAATTTTACTTCTGTGTCAAGGGATTCCAGGTAGAGAAAACACATCAATAGGTGAAGTGAGCGAATGGCTGGGAATTGACAGATTAGACGGAGGCTTTGAAATATTAAATGATGAGGCACTTGTATTAAGTGCAACACAGGAGGTAGAAGGTTTAAGTGAAGAAGAAGAGGATGTACACTCAAGGATTGCCCCAAAATAATTAGCCACAGTGACGCTGAAAACATGTTTTCCAAGTGTTTTGAGTGGTACGAGCAACAAGAAGAGGCAGATGCTACACAGATATTCCTCCTTCGTAAGCTACGCAATACGTCATCAACAAAAACCAGTGGAGTATTACAACAAAGGAAAATGAGACTTTTTTAGGTAGGATTATACTACTGTACATATGCATACTGGTACTGTATTCAATTTTGTTATTTTATCAACATAATAAACATGAGTCTACAATATTTAATATAAAATACATACTGTGGTGTACATACTTCTATTGATTGCTACCTGATTAAAATATGGTAAATATCGTATACATTAGTATCGCTAGTATCTGTCGTGTCTTAGGGCAGTGGGGGAGGGGCATTTATATTATCCGTCTATCCTCTCAAACGTCACTGTGACATTCCCGAGTCTGCCGGATAACTGAGACTCCACTGTAGTACCAAAAATAATTATCACATAATAAGAAAGTCATCAAATACATATTTTCAATTATGATTTATAAAACAACATACCAAAATTTAAATAACTTTTTAGTTATGTACATGGATTTGTGTAAAATATATTTATTTTTATTATCAGCATAACATATATATTTTTAATTTTAAATTTATTTGATTGCATTATTGATATCTGGCACAGACACGAAAGACAAGTTTCCGTAACTGAGTTTCGTGTTAAATACAGCGTATTCGAAAATTCTCAATGAATCCACCAGTGGCTAATACTTAGTTGTACACATGTTAAAGCTTTTTTTTTTTTATCATCAGGTTGACTTTTCAGCAGTATTTGTATCTACTTCCAGATGAAAATTAATATCTTTATACACAAATTCTACAGTTTCCATCTCCATTTGTAAAACTCGACGATCGAATTAACTGTCCATATTTTCAATGACGGAAAATGTTATATATTTTTAAGTGTAAGGAATCGAAAATTAATCTGTGGTTGTTCTGATGCATATCACATATAATTAATATCCACCAATTATTAAATCTGGTTTGCACTGGTGGATCAATCTGTTAAAACTAGAATCAATCAAAACAGTAATGTTGGAATATTCGGTGTTTGCACTGGTAAATTTATGAATTCGCAGAATATACGATGAAAAACTATTGATATTTCGATCTTATTTATCGATATATCAAAACATCGATATTTATTGCCCATACGTACAGTACCTGTGTATATTCATCAGCTGTTTGAGATACGAAAGCAGAAAATGTTATGTTTTAGCAACAATGCGTTGTGGTATCGTTTAGTTTGGGCCCTGGGTTTTATTGTTGGACTGAGAGCCACGTTTTAAAAATGTTGATGTTTATTATATATACCTTAGGTTGTGTTAACAAGACGGAAATGTAGGNCCTGCGGAAATTCCAGATTTCTTAATTATCAGCTTATTTGCACACAAAACATGATTGTGTGGCGCCTCGAAAATCACATTCTAATGTTATGTCTGCCAAGTTCTGAGGCACTCTGCGACCGGAACAGTTAAGTTGAATTAAAGACTAAATGTTTGCCACGTAACTGTTTGGCTTAACCAGATACCCACACTCTACACATTAACAAAAAGCACTTCAAATGACATTACCCTAATATTCTACTCCTAATTAAATATTCACGTGGTGTGTGCTTGCTCTGCTATTACATTGCAATGCCATAAGGACGAGTTATACTAACACTTGCCTGTGGGTTTTAAACTATACTGCAATTTTCTACACATGTATACACTTGATTCCTATCCTAATTTACATAATTACTCTACAGGAGTCACAGACACTCAACTGGCCATTCAGTACCGGATCGTGACCCATTCACGAGTGAACAATGCTGATGTGCATCAGAATGCATGCGTGTCTTCCAAATGCCATACTGGAGTAGGGGCTATGGCCCTATGACGTGATGATAGTGGCCACGCCAGACGATGTAGGAGCGGCCCACGTCAAGTACTTCTCATTTAACATAATGGTGATGTGTAACTGAAAATATTGTACTTTCGATTTCTACACCTACAAGCAACTTATATAATATTTCCAAGTTCTTTTAGGATAGAATCTTGATTGATAATGCAAACATCATAAAGATAACACACAGAAATACTTTCAATTGACTCAGCATTTATATGGATACTGTAACAACTGAATTTTTCGCTGGCTAAAAGAGAAAAAACAGACCGTTTTAAGCAACATTAAAAATAATTTTTTGATTTGAAACCATTGCTTCTTATATTTTTATGGGAATTTATTGAAAATCTTATCCGCGAATGGTCAATCTTTCAGGTTTATTCGGAAATATTCTATAATCAGCGTAAAGTAATGACTTATATTGTATTGCTTCTAATTAGTTTAATTTTTTTCTAACATCTGTACGTACTAATGGGAATCTAAATTCGAAATTTCGATATTTATTTAATGATATATTGAACTAGTATTAATTATGTTCCGTCATATATTGGAGGAAAGTTGTCGTTATTATTTAAATCGATATTTCAAATTAATATATTAAATTAAATATAAGAAAAATAGCATAATGTTTCTGGTAAAAATTAATTTTTAAATGCCATGAAATTAGATAATAGTACAATAATTAATTTTAAAAAGTCGACGACTATTTGCATTTTAAACTTATTGCATTTACTTTAGATTATTTGCTGTGTTGATTAGGTATTCTTCGTTTCGAAAAGTAGAATATGTGTGATGTAAAAACCCCACGAAAGTGAAGTTTCGAAGTATTACCTTAAAACTGTGGTTTTAATTAAAGTTTCAAAACGAATGTTAGGGTTTGTATGCGGTATATACAACGAAACTTTTCTTTCATTCGTAAATATTGCGTCAACTGTACTACTGAGATATGTTGAAAAGAAAAACAAGATGTCTGAGGAATTAAAAATAATGTATCTAAATGTAAAGTTTTTTTTAGAATTTTGCTTTATTCAAAAAGTTATTTGCGTTGGGGTCATACACTATTAAATATGCAATTTTTAATGTCGCTGAAGCCTGGCAAGATATACCAGAGGAAGCATTAAAAAAGGGCTGTAACAAACTGTTGCCTGAGACTGTAAACGAGAATGAGGCCATAAACGAATCTCGAAATTATGAGGCAATTTTACCTCTGTGTCAAGGGATTCCAGGTGGAGAAAACACATCAATAGGTGAAGTGAGCGAATGGCTGGGAATTGACAGATTAGACAGAGGCTTTGAAATATTAAATGATGAGGCACTTGTATTAAGTGCAACATAGGAGGTAGAAGGTTTAAGTGAAGAAGAAGAGGATGTACACTCAAGGATTGCCCCAAAATAAATAGCCACAGTGACGCTGAAAACATGTTTTCCAAGTGCTTTGAGTGGTACGAGCAACAAGAAGAGGCAGATTCTACACAGATATTCCTCCTTCGTAAGATACGCAATACGTCATCAACAAAAACCAGTGGAGTATTACAACAAAGGGAAATGAGACTATTTTAGGGGTAGGATTATACTACTGTACATATACATACTGGTACTGTATTCAATTTTGTTATTTTATGAACATAATAAACACGAGTCTACAATATTTAATATCAAATACATACTGTGCTGTACATACTTCTATTGATTGCTACCTGATTAAAATATGTAAAATATCGTATACATTATTATCGCTAGTATCTGTCGTGTCATAGGGCGAAGGGGGAGGAGCATTTATATTATCCGTCTGTTCTCTCAACCGTTACTGTGACATTCCCGAGACTGACGGATAACTGAGACTCCACTGTAGTACCAAAAATAATGATCACATAATAAGAAAGTCATCAAATACATATTTTCAATTATGATTTATAAAACAACATACCAAAATTTAAATAACTTTTTAGTTATGTACATGGATTTGTGTAAAATATATTTATTTTTATTATCAGCATAACATATATATTTTTTATTTTAAATTTATTTGATTGCATTATTGATATCTGGCACAGACACGAAAGACAAGTTTCCGTAACTGAGTTTCGTGTTAAATACAGCGTATTCGAAAATTCATCAATGAATCCACCAGTGGCTAATACTTCGGTGTACACATGTTAAAGGTTTTTTTTTTATCATCAGGTTGACTTTTCAGCAGTATTTGTATCTACTTCCAGATGAAAATTAATATCTTTATACACAAATTCTAGAGTTTCAATCTCCATTTGTAAAACTCGACGATCGAATTAACTGTTTATATTTTCAATGACGGAAAATGTTATATATTTTTAAGTGTAAGCAATCGAAAATTAATCTGTGGATGTTCTGATGCATATCACATATAATTAATATCCACCAATTATTGAAGCTGGTTTGCACTGGTGGATGAATCTGTTAAAACTAGAATCAATCAAAACAGTAATGTTCGAATATTCGGTGTTTGCACTGGTAAATTTACGAATGCGCAGAATATACGATGAAAAACTATTGATATTTCGATCTTATTTATCGATAGATCAAAACATCGATATTTATTGCCCATCCGTACAGTACCTGTGTATATTCATCAGCTGTTTGAGATACGAAAGCAGAAAATGTTATGTTTTAGCAACAATGTGTAGTGGTATCGTTTAGTTTGGGCCCTGGGTTTTATTGTTGGTCTGAGAGCCACGTTTTAAAAATGTTGATGTTTATTATATATACCTTAGGTTGTGTTAACAAGACGGAAATGTAGGNTCTGAGAGCCACGTTTTAAAAATGTTGATGTTTATTATATATACCTTAGGTTGTGTTAACAAGACGGAAATGTAGGAAATTGTCGTAATAGGATAAACGTTTGAGTGAAATATGGCAAAGTTCTTAGATGACATAACCACCCGTGATCAACATATCGGTCTCATTAATCCATTGTATGAAGGAAGCGGGTATTTGGACGATGGCCTCTTACCACGGTCATTAATGGATGAGGGAAGTGAACCAGCTACTTTTTGTATGAGGTGCCGCTCGTTGTCTTGTAATTGCGATCTAATGAACTGTGATATGGACAGGAGCTGTCATAACTGTAATGGCCATGGACCGCATGTTAATCTCAAAACTCACACAGTATTCCACCGCCAGCATTCAATAAATTCTGGAGACGGATCTGACATGCCTTTGCTGGATAGCACCGTAAGTTTTTATGTTGAACAACTGGGCGCATTCAGCAGGCAAAGTGTTGCTGAGCTTGCTGAATAAAATGTTTTTTTTTNAGTTTTTATGTTGAACAACTGGGCGCATTCAGCAGGCAAAGTGTTGCTGAGCTTGCTGAATAAAATGTTTTTTTTTTTCTGATGTGTGGTTTTGTGATACTTGAAATGAATTTCATAGCTTAACATAAAAATAATAGTCAGTTGAAAGTTTTGGTAACAACACAGAAAATTTGTCATATGTACATTGTTTTTTTGCTGTACAAATGTTTCATTTCTAGTAGCACTGTGTGGTGTGTAATTCCATTAGAAGCATAATATATTTATTAGCATCACTGTCGTCTGCTCGCAGCACAGATGTAGCTAGTATTTTTCAACTTCAATTGTAGCACGGTTGCTGCTTTGTAGCAGTGCAACAGAATGACAAAGTGTAAAGTACTGCAACAGCACTTTTCCCGCTGAACATGCCATTTTCTTTATCCAAATTCACATAATTGTACGTTGGACATGCTTAATCTAGCAGTTTTGAAAGCCCTGCATAAGACTGACTTTCTCACCAGTTTGTATCCTGTCATACATACCATAAAATTTACATTACCATTGGCGTAAGGACTTTGTGCATCAGTTAAGTGAAAACATGAAATTGTTATGTAGGAATCAAAATGTGATGCTAATATGCCAATTTGTATTACAGTATTTATAAAGAATAAAAATTAACTTTATTGTTTAGTTTAAAACGTTACACGGTAATTATCTAGTTTAGGGGCTTTTCTGAAAAACACAATAGAAATTTAAAATTATGATATATTTCTACTCTACTAATGATGCAGAACACGAGGCATTAACGTCCGATAACGTCCGACTAATTTCGTAATATGTGCCCACCTAACCTAACCCCACGATGGGCGAATCACTATTTTACATTTTTAAACTAACCTAGGATTGTTGGGTTTTACACTAACCTATGATGTTAGGGTTTTAAACTAACCTAGGATAGTAGGGTTTTACACTAACCTAGGATGTTTGGGTTTTATACTAACCTAGGATGTTTGGGTTTTACACTAACCTAGGATGTTTGGGTTTTACACTAAAATACGAATGTAGGATTGCAGGGATTTAAAGGAACCGTAAAACACACCAAAAGAATGTAAATTGACTCACCTAGGTAGGGGGCTGGTATAATTCCTCTGACGTTAATAGACACAAACAAACATATTTCGCAAGTTTTTTTTAATATGTTCTACTTATTTTAACACTACGGCCGCTTCAATATCAACTAGGTAAGCTATGCTGAATTCATTAAAACAACTTTTGTTGGCATAAAACGTTTCGTTCATAAACGTAAACAAACTGTCAGAAACAGTCATCTCACAAACTTGTTCAATTTTTTAAAATATGTTGCACTTATTTTAAAGCGATGCCCCTAGTATATTCGTGTTCTGCATCATTAGTAGAGTAGAAATATATCATAATTTTTAATTTTTATTGTGTTTTTCAGAAAAGCCCCTAAACTAGATAATTACCCGTTACACATGTAATAAAACATCAAGACTTAGAATTATTTAATGTTACTTTCTTTGCTGCTAACTTAACTAGGAGCCTGCATATCAATGTACATTTAATGGACAGGGAATTTTTTTTAATGTTTATCTCAAAAGTGCTTATTTTATTGTAAACAACCTAAAACATCATCTGTGTGTGTGCATGTGCACACAAATGGTTTTTTGTTTTTATGTGCCCATTCATTAATTTATTTATTTTATGAAATTTGCATTGACCAGCACTGTTCATTCAGGGAAATAGTGGACAGTACATTTTGATGATTCTAAAAAAAAAAAAACACCTACCATTTAAACATGTTATTTAGCCATAGGGACATTCCATTGTAACTGATGTTACATCTGCATAGCTTTAAGTGCCAATTAGAAGGGTAACATAATAGACAATAAAACATTGTACATTACATTTAAGTTGTTACTTCAATTTTTTATGAACATTTCAGTTGAATACATTTATAATTTTCCAAATGCTAACAGAGTAGTAACGCAAGAAGTGAAAAGTTGGTTTGCCAACTTTTATTTCAGGGTTGCATTTCTTAAATTAAATTCTTAGTATAGTATATTCGCGGTTTCTTCACACTTTTTAAATCAAAACTTTGAAAAATCACTCCGCTGCCGAAGACTACAAATGAATTATCTTCAATTCGAAGCAGGAACTGGTGCTGCTTCTAGCTAATACACACGTGTACACCATCGCGGGTACGGCAGAAAACCTGGAGACAGTGGAACTGAAACTACAGTCTATCGTGTTAAGGCTATGTAGTGCCTCTTTCTATGTAGTTGTCTCTTGTTCAGTTTGTGGTAATTTGAATTTGTGGGAGATCTAAATTTAAAAATGTCTTGTATATTTCTGGCAGAAATTGATGAGATAAGTTGATAGGTTTTGATTGAACTAATGTTGATTACAAGGGTTTACTTACTATTTTGATTAAATCATGCTACCGACAAAAGCAATGAAAATTTCTCAAGTAGAAAACTTGTAAAAATAAATGAGCATTGCAAGTGTTGTGTCAATTGTAACCATTTCTCTGTGCTTGTGTTGTGATGAGTTCTTTCTTAATGCTATACCTGTGCTTGTGAAATGCTTACCCTATGTCAGTTGTGCCCGGGCCTTTAGATGCTCCTACAGAAGTGTGTTAAAAAAATCCTGATAAATAGCATAACGTGGATATTGTAACACACATTACACAAAGTTTTAGGCTAAAACAATTTAAAATCACTATAGTAATATTATGATCTCAAAAAGGATGCCCATAACCTCACTTTCACTTACGGCAACTACAAACCAAAATTTTATTTCGTTATAGTTTAAACTTTTCTAGGTTTGGTCTAACAGGTGTTACACAGTGCAGTCATTTAGTAAATGTGCTGTAATTTTTAAAAGACTCAAACTTACCTTGAAGAAAAAGGTTGTTGAGTTGTGCAAATGTTCATACACTTCCCCTCCATAATACCAAGCTGGGCAGTTGTTAATAGCAATAGCAGGGTTACAAAATTATGCACAAAAAAAACTTAATCTAATTCTAAAAATTTCCTTTCAAGAAATAAGCATAAAATCTTGTAAATATATTAAATAAATGTATAATTTTACTACAGTAATAATTTTTTAAATACTTTTAACTTTAGTTTACAAAACTTTAATGCACAATTATTACATTACCTTGACACCAATATATCATCACTAAAGTAGTAAAAAACTATTGTAAAACATCACTCACAAAAATCACACACAACATTTATTTCCTTGTTTCAGTAAACCATACTCATTACTTCACAAAGTTTTCACATGTTTGTTGCTGTGAGTTTTCACATGTTTGTTGCTGTGTGGTATGCTTTGAAGTCCGGAACAATGCGTAGAGCAACGTTACAGCCTTCACAGCAATATCTGGACTCCCTTCTTGCCTTTTACCCTCTAGAGTCACAAACGCAACTGCAAACGCAACTGCGCATGCCACAAGAGTCTTGAGGGGTACTGCTTCTTAGGCATTGGAGGTATCAAGGAAGGAAAATAAATGTCTACCAGTCAGGCACAAAGGGTTGGTGGTTGAAGGAGCACGACCTGGTGCTTTCGGAGAGTTGCCATCGTTATAGTATTTTTTTAACATTGCTTCGATGAAGACAATCCAAAAAGGAAGGGTCAATTTTTTTCCCTCCAGTTTTTTTTGTACACAACAAATGTGTTCCACAGAGCCAATTCCATAAGGTGAAAAAATATTTTCTTGTAATATTTTTTCCCCCTTTTTCGTGTCTCAGTGTTGTCTGCTAGATGCTGATCTATTTTGTCCACCCCATCCATTGTTTTGTTATAAGCAACCACTGTCANGTCTCAGTGTTGTCTGCTAGATGCTGATCTATTTTGTCCACCCCATCCATTGTTTTGTTATAAGCAACCACTGTCATAGATTTCACCTTTCTAGTACTTCACATGTGTACAATAGTCATCTGTGCATTGTGAATGGAGATGAGCATGCACACATCTTTTTTTGTGTTTCCATTTTATTGCTGTAACTTTTCCTCTTTGAAAAGCAGCAATTTCTCCTTTCTTCAATTTCTTATTGCGAACGGATGGTGGCATGTCTTTTCTCGTTTGCAGTGTACAGTACCATAAACATCAGTTCATTGCGAAACCAGTNGTCTCAGTGTTGTCTGCTAGATGCTGATCTATTTTGTCCACCCCATCCATTGTTTTGTTATAAGCAACCACTGTCACAGATTTCACCTTTCTAGTACTTCACATGTGTACAATAGTCATCTGTGCATTGTGAATGGAGATGAGCATGCACACATCTTTTTTTGTGTTTCCATTTTATTGCTGTAACTTTTCCTCTTTGAAAAGCAGTAATTTCTCCTTTCTTCAATTTCTTATCGCGAACGGATGGTGGCATGTCTTTTCTCGTTTGCAGTGTACAGTACCATAAACATCAGTTCATTGCGAAACCAGTATATCGGCAAGTTGTGGAGATGTGTAGTAATTGTCAATAGTTAGACGGTAGCGTTTATTCAAAAGTGGTTTTATTATTGTCATCACAATTTGTGTTGACTGAAGGATGTGTCTTTTCCAGTGTTGATTATTATGAACCACAGGTAACCACTCTGCCATTCACAAATCATAAAGCTCTTGTTTCCAAACCTTGCTCTCTTCAAGGGCAAGTATTGTACCCAACCAAATTGCCCTTTGTACAGCATCAAACTTTTATCAACAGCCAGGTCTTGTTCTGGAGTACATCTACTGCGGAATATTTTATTCAAGTGCTGCAAAACTGGCCAAATTGCCTTGCACCAGAATGAAGTATTTTCTTCTACTTGTGTGTGTTTTTTTTTTTTTTAAGTTAAAGCCACAACTATAAAACACATCACACATGAGTATTTAATTCCTTTGTTGTCACTCGTTCTTGTATGCATCTAAGATAATCTGTATTATAGCTAATCTCCAGCGAGCTCTGTGGTTGGAGCAGAATGACTGCTTATCAGCTGCTCATATAAATTGTCGGTTAGTTTTTCATCCTTTGTGAACATGAGACTTTACTGCATCATGATTGTAAACAGTTGATTGCCATCTTCAGTTAACCTTGACAGAACTCATTTTGCATATCTGTATTTTCATTGCTTTATATGCACTTCACGTTATAATCAATAACACAGCATCTGTACACCATATTTTGTGTAGCTGTGGGCCGAATGTTTTCTGAGTCCTTTTGGAAATAATTGCACTCATCTGTAAAAAANACACCATATTTTGTGTAGCTGTGGGCCGAATGTTTTCTGAGTCCTTTTGGAAATAATTGCACTCATCTGTAAAAAAACATTACAGTTTTGGCTGGATAAAATTTTTTTTCATTAAAAATAACTATCTTTCTTTGTAAATAACCCTTNACACCATATTTTGTGTAGCTGTGGGCCGAATGTTTTCTGAGTCCTTTTGGAAATAATTGCACTCATCTGTAAAAAACATTACAGTTTTGGCTGGATAAAATTTTTTTTCATTAAAAATAACTATCTTTCTTTGTAAATAACCCTTNAAAAAAACATTACAGTTTTGGCTGGATAAAATTTTTTTTCATTAAAAATAACTATCTTTCTTTGTAAATAACCCTTTAGTAGTTTGTCACCACAGTGCCTTTAACACAAACAAGGCTTCATATTGCCAAGTATACTAATATTGTAGATTATCATTATTCTTCAAAATAAATTGCCTGTACAGGGTTTTTGACTTATGGAAATATTTAGTGCANAATATTGTAGATTATCATTATTCTTCAAAATAAATTGCCTGTACAGGGTTTTTGACTTATGGAAATATTTAGTGCAGTAGTGTTAGTTTTGAAAATACACCATATTCAACTTAATAACTTCAAGAATTTCCAATGAGAGCTGTGTATGATGGTTNTTTTTGACTTATGGAAATATTTAGTGCAGTAGTGTTAGTTTTGAAAATACACCATATTCAACTTAATAACTTCAAGAATTTCCAATGAGAGCTGTGTATGATGGTTTGTGTTTCATTGCATAAGTAATCAATAATAAAGTATGAAATATTGACTGATATAAAATTTTTGAAAATATTTATCTGTGAGTTTATTTTATCAAAATTATCAGTGATCGTTATAATGGATATGTGATCACTACGTTTGTATTCAGTTCTGGATACAAATTTGTGCCAGTACACAGCCGGACAGAGAAAATAGTGCATTACGAAGAAACCATGCAACCACCATGAAACAATGTCACATGATCCCATGTTGGTGCGTTTGCGTTTGCGTTTGCGTTTGACTGCACACCTGGCAGTGGCACGGGTGGTTGTAGAAACTGGTGTGTAGTCAAAGCCACATTAACGTGAGAAACGTGAGATGATACAAAGCAAGTTTACAGAGTGAAGAAGAATATACTGGAAAAACGTCAAAGATGCCGCTTTACGCAATTAACAGACTTCAAGACAGGACAGATAATCAGACTGATAATAGGCACCCACACACGGAGGACCGACGAGGTTGACTACCAGTTGAGAGGTTGACAGATTATACGTAAGCCACTGACAGATCCCATGGTGATGTAGTCCACGATACTGGCCAGTTTTGGGGCTCCTCTGTGCTGACGAACTATTTCCCAATGCCTTTTAGAGGTGAATCTGCAATCCCAGCATGCATTACCTGTGCTACCATTAACTCTTCAACAGTGGCGGCTCCATTTGCAGTGGTGCAAAGCCAGGGCAATGTGGAACACCACAAACTGGCGGGGTGTGGTGTTTAGTGATGAGTTTCACTTTGTTATGGGGAATTTTGTTTTTATTTTTATTTTGATCTCCATCCCTCACATGCTTGGAATGCTCTGGGCAATTTGTAACAATATGGCTATAATGCAATCTCTAATTGGATTTTGTTTTGTATCAAAAATAACAATTTTTGCCATTATGTTATAGGAGAGCTATAGAAGGTAGCTAAGCATAGAACACACTTGTCCAAAACTAAGTTATACTTAATGTCAGATCAGAATGATCATTCTCCATTGTACATGGCATGAACTTAAGTTTCCATAGCAAAAGTAATTTTTAATGTTTTCTGTAACTGAGCATGATGTTTATATTAAGTTTACAGTATTGCTAATTTGTGAACATCTACAAAATCAGTATATGCACAGTAATAACTATGTGTTGTAAATACTACACATTAATACTATCAGTATTCTTTAATACACTGAAGAGCCAAAAAAAAACTGGTATATGCGTGCGTTTGCAAATAAGAGAGGTATGGAACCAATCAGAGTAACGCGATGCGGTCGGCAGCTAGATCGGTTACTGCTGCTACAATGGCAGGTTATCAAAATTTAAGTGAGTTTGAACGTGGTGTTATAGTCGGCGCACGAGAGATGGGACATAGCATTTCCGAGGTAGCGATAACATTTGGATGTTCGCGTACGACCATTTCACGAGTGTACC
>NQII01004816.1:65369-90029 GCA_002778355.1 Clitarchus hookeri | reverse complement strand
TTTGGATTTGTGGCATGGAAATGGGTTGCTATTTTATTGTAACTTTAGGAAACTATTAAAGTTATTAATGAAATAGAATAAGCATAATAAGCAGTAATGATGTTATTTCATTTCATTTTAAAATATTTACGGGACAGTGGTTTTGGGGGAGTTCATGTCCCCTGTGCCTTCCCCCTTTCCTCTGGATCCACCACTGACACTATGTTTATAGATTGAGTTAGGTCAATATATAACCTCGTTATGCCATCAGCTGTGTTCATCTTTCCACACAATGTACTGTCGGTGGTACACAATAACTCTGCAGTTGTACAAACAGTGTGACGTATGTTTCAGGATGAGCTGTGCGGCATGCCTTCCCACGCCGGTGAAGACAGTGATCACTGCCACACCTCAGTTCCTAACACGCACAGTGCCGGTGTGTGGAAACAGCTGCTGGCTGCAGCAGTCATGTGCCTTATGTTCATGGTAATACCTTTTCTCTCATCGGCCTGACAAACACCTAGTTTTTTGATCAATTATCTGGGAATATTTTATTCTCTTTAGTTGCATAACAATATGGCGGGGGACAGGGTGTACATTGCCCCTCCCTAAATTTAGTAAAGGTTACCAGAATAAAAGTAAATGGGCACCCAAATTTTTTTTTTTTTTTTTTTCCACCCATTGGAATGCCTTGATGTATTTACACAATCTCTTAACGAATTGTTATGCATAATGTATTTCTGGTACTTACATACATCTTTGCTTCTGGGATGTAGACTTTTCTCTGCCTTTCATACAGTATGTAATTTAGGTTTTGATGACAGCAAAATTAAATTTATAAGAGAAATGAAGATTTTTAAGAGGGGCTCCTAAAGCTTCCCCACCCCTCCTAAGAGGGAGCCTAAAGTCATGCCTCCTTTTAAGTTGGAGACATTTCACCACACATTATCTTCAAACATATTTTTCTTATAAATGCCTTTTTGATGCATCATTAATGTACCATTTTATAAAATTGTGTAAGTTTTCCTATACCTATTTTCAAGGAACCAAGAGCAGCGTAAATCTAACATTATTTGGCTGTAATCTATCATGGTTTCTCATAGTAACAAGAAACATAGCAGAAGGAATTATTGGTATCAGTAATGTTAGTTTTTAATAACAATCTTGTTTTGCCCATAAAATTTTCTTTCTAATCAAACTCTAAAGTTCCTTAAAGAGTCTTGATTGACAATTTTTTAATTTTGGGAACAAGGGCAAAATAGTATTTAATGTGTAATGAAACATTTTACAGACCCCTACAAAAATTAAAATATTCAAGTGAGATAGAAATAAAAGTGTGATCACTCAGGTTCCTGAAAACAACTGATTTATTACAACTGATAATTTGGCAACCCTTGTTTTATATTTTTGGAAGACAGTAAATTATGAGGTGAATGCAAAGTAATATTTTAATCATGATAAAAATTATTGTGCATGAGGTGCAAAGTTTCTGGCTTGTAAATTAATCATTGAATATTTGACATTTTTGTACACTATGTGATCAAAAGCATCCAAACACCTTGCAAAATGTGTGTAACATAGAGGGAGACATAGTACTACCATCTACCGCGTGGAACACATGATCAGCGATCGCAGTAGTCAGCAGACAGTGCAAGACAGCAGAATGTGGTTGTCTGAGGAACTCATTGACTTTCACTGTGGCAAGGTGGTCGGGTGCTACTTACATAAGAAGTCCGTGAGCCAGATTTCCACCCTCCTGAATATTGCTATGTCTACTGTTTCTGATGTTATATTGACTTAGAAATGTGAAGGGACGTATGTACAACCCAAAAGCATGCAGGCAGACCTCCCATGTTGACTGCCAGAGACTGTCGAGTGTTGGTTGAAGAGGATTGTGCAGCGTATCGTCAATCATCCATCACCATCATCACACAGGAGTTCCAACCTGCATGAGGATCTATTCCAAGCACCACGACTGTTTGGTGCGAGGTGCGGAAACTTGGTTTCCGTGGCCGAGCAGTTGCCCATAAGGCACACGTCGCACATACAAATGTCAAAATGCCAAACGTTGCATCGCGTGGTGTAAGGACCACTGAAACTGGACAATAGAACAGTGGAAAACCATTATGTGAAGTGATGAATCACAGTATACAGTGTGGTGATCTGATGCTAGCGTGTAGGTATGGTGAATGCCTGGT
The DNA here is from genome assembly GCA_002778355.1 of Clitarchus hookeri. Taxonomy (NCBI): domain Eukaryota; kingdom Metazoa; phylum Arthropoda; class Insecta; order Phasmatodea; family Phasmatidae; genus Clitarchus; species Clitarchus hookeri. The sequence continues at coordinate 87,852 of NQII01004816.1, read as the reverse complement.
GAACATCTACCAGCCGGTATAGTGCCAACTGTGAAATTCAGGTTTGGTGAGGATACAGTATGATCATGTTTCTTCTGGAGACCTGATTGAAAATATGCCTGTGAGAGAGCAGGCTGTCATCAATGTTAAGGATCGGTCAACACCATATTGACTGCCAGTATTCCTGATGGAAAGCGGCCCAAACTTGTACTTTATTTTCAGGTAGGTGTTACTGGATGCTTTTGATCACGTAGTGTAAAACCATGTTTTACCAAATTACATCACATCAAGAAATTTTCATTCTTGGTTACTCCACTCATGCACTAATGTTGCCAGCTGTTGCTCGTGGTTAGATATTCAGAGACAGCAACAGAAATGGAATGTGGCATGTTTCACAAGTTGTGAATGTTTCTCAGGGTTATTTATGGGGCCTCCCTGTTATACGTATCTCATTGTAAGCTGTTGTGTCTGCGCTATTTAAAAAAAACTGTGGAATATTTTAATGTTAATCTTTTATCAGGGCCGAAATGAAAGTCAATATTTTACTGCACATTCATACATTTGGTTACTGAAACATAAATGTGGTTGTTGAAAAGTGTTAAAGTTAGCAAAAATCACTGTAAGTAGCCATCTGTTTATAATATTTATTATTCTGTAAAACTGTTTTTTAAACTATAGCAGCAATGCTGTATCTTTACTGAACAGATTTCTGTATTGCCACCCTGTATTCACTGTTTAAAATTCTAAGGAAACAGTACACACACAAAGCTTGTTAATGCTATTTTCCATTGCTGTCACAATGCTTCCTTATGGCTAGATGTGACCTTGAGGTGTTTATTGTTGTTTACTAGGTATTCATCTTAACATTTACATTGAAACCTCTGTAATACAAACCTCAAGGAGTCTTAAATTTTGCAGTTTGTAGTAATAAGGTTTGTATTAACAGGTGTTTGCAATATGTAATTGCAAAATGGAAAATAAAGATTAGCATGACTTCTTTTTATTAAGTGTACAAATTAACATTAAATTCGCTATCTCACTCCAAGGAGAAAGAAGACAACTTTGTGTTAATGAGACCTTTGTATAAAAGAGGTTTTTTATATTCAAGGTTTCACTGTAGCTGTCTGCTGCAGGTGGCGGAAATAGTTGGAGGCTACCTGGCAGGAAGCTTGGCAGTCATGACAGATGCAGCGCACCTCCTCTCAGATTTTGTGGGCTTTATGGTCAGCTTGTTTTCCATATGGGTCGGCCAGTGGCCACCCACCAAGAAACTTTCATTTGGCTATTACAGAGCAGGTAATGCATTGTACTACATTTCCCTGTAACTGTGGTGGAAACAATCTCAACAGTATGTTTTGAGGTTTGAGCAAATTATGAAAAACAATATAATTCCTTCACTTGAAGTGTTTTGTGCCAGGAGACATGGTGGTGTGGTGGTTAGACTATTGCCTCCCACCAAGATGAACCAGGTTCAATTCCCGGCAGGGTTATTCCCGGAGTTTTGCAAGAGGGAATCATGCCGGACGATGCAGCTGCAGGTTTTCCCGTGGATATTACATTTCCCCCGCCCTTGCATTCTGACGCTGCTTCATTCTCACCTCACTTCACCCTCACCTCACTTCACCCTCATCGGCTCTCAAGACTACAGTGTTAAGAGCCGCCCAACTCTCTCCACTCCACTGTTTTGTGCCATTTGCCATTAGCATATCATTGACATGCAATGAAATACTTATGTGTAATACATTAAAATTTGCAGGAGACGAAAATCAGTTCACTCAAATATCAGATGATGTGACAAGAGATTTTTAAAATATTCACAAATATACTGCATACCAAAAATAATTAGAAAAGTAATTTATGTCAAAGTACATAAGACCTACAGTTGATTGCCAGCTGACACCATGCAAGCAAATTATACAACTTGCAATATGTATAATGTAAAAAATTCTTTATTTACTATTTATGTGAAGGAAAAGGGTGTCCGTGTAAGATACAGTACATTATTGCTTATAGAAAGGTGTTAAGGTTAAGCAATTTTAACTGCTGTATATCTGCCTAGTATATCTGGCAGATATACAGCAGTTGTGGTTTTGTAGAACTAGCATGGTTTGTTATGTATTCCAGAACTCCATTCGAAATGCTTAACATGTAATAATGCAATTTGGGAGGTCATAGGTTTTATCATGACTGTACAGTTCTCCAAGTTGTCAACTTCAGACAATCATGGTGAAAGTAGTTTCCAGTGAGCATCCTGGTATTAAGGATTTTTGAAATTTTTTTATGCATTCACCTTCAGTGATAACCGACCGCGTCAATACTCTATAACAGTTGGGTTTTGGTCAGCAGCGTGAGGAAGTGATATAGTAAGTAACTGACCACAACATTGATTTTATTATACCTTTTTATTAGCATTTTCAAGATCTGCAGGAATTTTTGATTCCTCATTTGTAATTATATAATGCCCCAATATTGTTTTTCAGTGTTATAGTACAGTATATCTCTAAAGTTTGATAGGAATTTTGAAAAATCCAGATGGGAAAACTAATTGAGCTAGCTGCATGCAGTTTTCAGCATATTAAAGTATAACTCTGGAAGTTTGTTTTGTCACCAACAGATGGAATTAGTGGCCACTTTAATTTTACTCATTTAGTCGTTTGTGAAACGTTGATTTTGCAAGAGCGTGCCTGTTGTGTGGCCTACCTTTTTGAGACAAAATCAGTTACTCAGACACAAAGAAATTACCACACACAGTTCAACAAGAAACCTCAGAGCGACTGTGCGTTAAGGGATTGGCAACTTCATTTTTTAGAAACTGGTAGTGTCCATGATCACCAAAGAAGTGGCCGACCGGGTGTTGGTGATGAACGTGTCGAAAGAATCGGTGAAATGTTTGCACGAGCCCTACAAAATCCACACGTTGAGCTTCGCAAGAATTGGCGATTCTACGTGCTTCCATACGCAGAATGCTGCATAAGAGGTTGAGATTATGTGCGTACAAAGTTCAGTTAGTGAAACAGTTAAAACCTGGTGACCACATTGCACAAACACATTCGCAGAAAATATGCTTGCCTGCATTGACCTTAAGGATGAGTTCTGAGAAATAATCATTTTCACAGATGAGGCAACATTTCACGTATCTGGACAAGTCCGCCGGCTTCACATTTGGGGCACCGAAAACCCACATGTTATTAGGGAGCACGTATGCAATAGCTTTAAAGGTCATGTATGGTGTGGTGGGTTATTGGGCCCTTCTTGTGTCAAGAGCATATGATCAACACGAGCACCTACCTGGACACGCTGTAACTGTATGCAGTACAAAAAACTGACCACTTCAAGCCAAACATCATTCTGCAACAAGATAGTGCCCTACCTCATTGGAGTCTGCAGGCCCCTGCTAACCTAGGCAGCACACTTCCTGGAAGATTGATCAACAGACATGGTCCAATTTCTTGGCCTGCACGTTCACCTGACATAACTCCACTGGATTTTTTCTTGTGTGGTTATGTCGAGAGCAATGTGTACCAAACATTGGTTAATGGATTTGACGGTCAGAAGATCCGTATCAGGACTGCAATCTCTGCTATTGTAGCAGACATGCTCCACAGAGCATTGCAAGAGCTGAAATATTGTTTGGACGTTCTCCGTGCTACCAAGTGGTTCCACGGTGAGATCTACTAAGGTTGGTTAAAAAAAACTTCCAGTTTTAATTCAATGTGCCGAAAACTGGGTGTACCTGGCTCAGTATGTTTTCCTGTCAGGAAAAAACCCCTAGCTGACTTTAGAACGGTTCTTTTTGCATACTGTAAGTAATGTTGTAAATCATATTACACAAATTACTGTACAAAAAAGGATAAGAAATACATATAATCAGTGTGTATTAATTGTATAATTTTTTGCTTTATTTTCTGACATTTTAGAAGTTCTTGGTGCGCTCGCAAGTGTTTCCATAATATGGATGATGACTGGCATATTTGTGTTCATGGGTGTTCAACGTGTCATTAGTGGAGACTTTACCATTGAAGCCAACACAATGATGATTGTATCCGGAATTGGTGTGGCATTCAACATCATGTAAGTGGTGAGGGAAAGCTATAAACCTTGTGGTGGTCTAAAGTAAAGCATTGGTTACATAACCATGCATATTCTTAAATAATTTTAAAAATTGAGCTATAACGTTTTTTTTATTTAAGTGTAAGATAATTGTAATCCAGCTGTCTGGGCTATACAGAACTTGGGTGTTATTTGGACTGTGTTTTTATTTCACACTGTTTTGCACAGATAGGCTAGCGATGACAGAACCTCCATGATAATAGTCAGCTCAGAACTACTTGGGTATTTACTCCTTGCTCATAAAGTTGTGCTGTAAGTCGGGTGTGAGTCATGATATGGACAGAAATCAGCTGACCTGTGGTGCACACAGCAGTAGAGAGAAGTCTGGTAGAAAACGAGAGGGAACAGTTTCACACCGCCAGTGTGTCTACTGTGCAATCCATCTCTACGTACAGTGGGAAAAATAAACTAGGTACCTCATAACTTGACCTCGCTATCAAGCAACTGCAGGTCTCACTGATTTAAAACCAAAGAGAAAAATGCTAAGCCTAAGATTACTTTAAAATTTAGATTCTTATGTTTTTGAATTGTATAAATTTTGCCATTGCTAATCCATTAACCTATTTATAACACAGCACCTTGTGTTGTATACTGTTCACTGTAACAAATGTTCTGTGTGATCAAAAGGCCGGGTGTACTCAACTGTTTGTCAAAAATAACTTTTATAAGATACTGTTTCAGCGTTGGCTTAGATGACAAAGAAACCCTGAAGTTTAAAATAAAAGAGGACAGGGTTCTGATAGGTGAATAAAGGTTCGTCCTGAAAGATTTTTTTTTCTGTAAGTACTTAAATAATGTTGCAAAAAATTTTAAATTTCAAAAATAATAAAATCTTAACTTAGTAGAATTTAAGCATGANGGGGGGGGGGGGGGGGGGGAGGAGGTGTTTGTAAAGTTTAGCAGCTGGATACCTTCATCACATAAAAATATGTATTTATCTTGAGCAGTTTTCTTTGCTTGAACACTAGTTATGTATTTTAGAAAAATTATATTTATTGATGCCCTCGCAACATGTTATGTGATTTCTCAACAAATTTATGTGACTAACGAAAACAAAGCTAAAATCTATTTGATTACATGTCCAAATGAAAGTGCAGAGAAATTTTAAGTGTGTTATTAATGTACATAGGAGAAATTCAGACATTAGATAGAGGAGTCAACAGAGGTAAAATAATACACATATTTTTATGAAAGAAGATATTTCTTAGAAATTAAGGAATATGCTCTTGGTTAAGAAGTCAGAAGTCAGGATTAGAGGTAATATTATGGGGCAAGTGTGTTTATTCAGTCAGTTGGGTGAGGAAAGTGTATAATGTGATGGTGTGAGCTTGTGAAAAAATTTAAAAAGAACAGACATTGATTAATAACGTCCTCCTGTCTGAAAGATTATTGCAGTTGAGGCGGGAAGTAACCTCCTCTTTATCACATTTGGTGGTCAGATACTGTAACCCCTATACCTTACTAGAAAAAGGGTTAGGCTGAGAGGAGCATAGCAAAGATTTGAAGGGTAGTAAAGAATGAGGGTCCAAATAGAGAAAGATGCAACAGTTTTTCTATACCGATACAGTCAGAGATGTAGAGCAGTTCATGGGTATTTGACATAGTGTTTCTTAAGTTTACTTTGCTTTCCGAAATTCCAAAATACATTATAAGAAAAGTCAGTGGCAAGTCAGAATATGCTGATTGCAGCTGATTAGTGTGCACTGACTTCCACTCAGTGATGATCGAGTCTGTTGGTGTGGCTGCATGTTGAGATATTACGTAATGTAGATATGCATAGTAAAGTGCTGAATGTTCCCTCTGCAGCATGGGCCTTGTGTTGCATGGTGCGTGCAAGGCAGTGAGGCATGCACATTCGCATTTGCACGTCCATGCTCACTCGCATACCAAGCAGCAGCGCAATATCAACGTGCGTGCAGCCATCATACATGTACTGGGAGACCTCATACAGAGTGTTGGTGTTCTGGTGTCTGCCATAGTCATCAAATTCTATGTGAGTATGCCATATTTATATTTCCGTACTAACGGTACTAACATAAATGTCCATGTTTTTTTTATAGAATCATTTATTGTGCCATTTTTCTCTTGTCAGCCTCAAGCAAAGATAGTGGATCCCATTTGTACATTTTTATTTTCTGCGGTGGTGCTGGCCACGACAGTAACTATTTTGAGAGAAACTACTCACGTGCTCATGGAAGGCTTCCCTCGCCATCTGGATTACTCGACCATCGTGTCCAGGTTGCATGAGATCAGTGGTGTCCGCAGTGTACACAGTCTCCACGTCTGGTCTCTCACAGTTAATAAAAATGCACTTTCTGTGCACCTGGCAATCGGTGAGTAGAGTACTACATTTTCCTTTTCACATCTCTTGCTTGTTTCAAACCTACTTCAATAATCACTAGTAAAACTTATTTTCTAATGAACTAGTAATGTATTTTATGTTAAAATTATAGTTTATTAGTAAACACAATTGAGCAAATGATGTGTCTTATTACTAGGGCTGTGCAAATAAGACTTTTTTCTCACAAAACGAAAATGAAAACATGGTATAAAATTTTGTGAAACTGAAATTAAAATAAAAGATAGTNAATAATCACTAGTAAAACTTATTTTCTAATGAACTAGTAATGTATTTTATGTTAAAATTATAGTTTATTAGTAAACACAATTGAGCAAATGATGTGTCTTATTACTAGGGCTGTGCAAATAAGACTTTTTTCTCACAAAACGAAAATGAAAACATGGTATAAAATTTAGTGAAACTGAAATTAAAATAAAAGATAGTTTTTTTTTTAAATCTTAGTTTTAACAAAAGTTTAATGAATTTCATAACATTTTACCAAGTAATTCATTACGTCAAATCCATTGCAAAACCAAACCAATAAAATGGAGGGTATGGAGTACTTACCAAAGGGGTTCTTGCCATAAACGTGCCCAGTATTAGGTAATAGGGGATGCAAATCTCAAAATGAATATCCACTTTTACAAGTTTAAAACTACAAAGTAAGAACATATTTAAACATATTCAATATAAGTTGTCTGTGCAACTTTAAAGCTATTTTTGATTTAGTGGTAATTCCAAACATGCAGACTGTCTATTGAAAATATGAAATTGGCAAGATTTTTTATCATCTTCCTTATGACATGATGCAAAGGGGGCTGCTGCTGCACCACTTGTGCACGCCTATGGTTCTTGCCTATATTTAAATTTATTTTTTATGTAATTATTTTGGGTACAAAATAACAAAAACAAGATGATTTACAGACAAATAACTTTCTTTTGCTGGTGCACTAAATGAACATTCATTAAATACCTGAATATTCACAGAAATAGAGGATTTTTGCTTTGTTACAACTTTTGGCAATCAAATTTCTTACCAAAATAAAAACCAAAGTTGTAATTTTTGTTTTTCATCTTAGTATACTGAATATTTGCACAACGCTACATATTATCCAAAAGGAATTTTTTTTTCCTCTTATGTNTTGTAATTTTTGTTTTTCATCTTAGTATACTGAATATTTGCACAACGCTACATATTATCCAAAAGGAATTTTTTTTTTTCCCTCTTGTATGAAATACATACAAGAAAGTGTGTTCCACAGTTCACATTGACACCAGTGTGTTAATTTTGTCATTATCATTCACTGGTTGTAATTAATACAGTTAAATAGAAATGTGCAGTTTCATATGCTCTATCTGATGATTAGAGACGATGGAAAATAGCATTTATGTGTGCAGTTTATAGCATTTATTTTATGTTGCTTAATTAACACCTAAAATTTTACAGACCCGTGACATTGAACCAATAGTTTTTTTTATGAGAAAATAACAAAACGTGATAAGTATGTTGCTGGTGGTGCCGATATGAATTTGATACACGTATGTAAATATTTTTTNAGAAAATAACAAAACGTGATAAGTATGTTGCTGGTGGTGCCGATATGAATTTGATACACGTATGTAAATATTTTTTTGCGAAATTAACATTATATCAAACAAATTATATTAATCATGTTACTTATTTTACACTACAAAACAGAGTTAAACTGGTGTTTTTTAGGCCATGTACATTTCAATTATTCCAATATCTCTTTCGAAATACGTTATTTACAAAACATACTGACTTAGTGATTGTAATTCCTATTCACAAGTCCTGAACACATGTTCTATGGCAATCGTTGGACATGTTTGTCAGCCACTGATCCGAAATAATTTATTTGCAGAATCATTAAGTAAATACGACACTTCACTGGTTTCCTGAAACTAACAAACTAAATTTTATAATGTAAAAAAATTATGGTTCTTCATGGCAGTACAGAAAATGGAGGATCAAGCCATACACATGCTGCTAATATTACATTTCTATTAAAAAAACACAAAAAGGTACCACTACAACCAACTATGCTTAATGAAAGCAAATACAAAAATAATTAACTACCGATAAATTATTCACACAACACCAGTAAGGTATTCACATAAACATGATGAAAGAGATCATATACACAATGATGTTCACCGAACTGGAAACTTTACACTGATCGAAATGTCCGCGTGATCCATCATAATTGCAAAACACGTTTTTAAAGCCAGTTCACTAAAACCCAAAAAATTGTACATTACTTTAAAAACATAATTTAAACTATAAATATTGTAAGAATAACTAAAGTTTGTAATTATAACTATAATTTCTGAATACTATTTACTTTCATTGTCATCATCAATATTGCCAACATAACACTCGTCCCACAACAAATCGTCAGCTGATACAATACTTCGCAGATGAGAGCATTTACTGTTTACATACTGTGTAGATTGGTCACATTGTCTGTCAAAATTTAATGTACTTGTATGAAATGCAGTATGCTGATATACCCAATGCTCAGATGATGGTGGGGGACATGTATAACATTCATTGTAAACATCATGTAATACACACTAATATGCTTACGGTACTGAAGTTGCCTGTTTGATTCTGGCAACAGTTGGTGTGCGATTCCTTGCAGGAAGTATTGGTATTACCTACGTGACAGACACTGTTTCGCTGCAGTCAAAACTTTGTGTGAATTTTACACAAAAATGGTGGGTCCTGGGCAGTTGCAACAAGAGGATCGTGTTTTGTTTATTAGATCATACTGTTCAATAAATCATCAAACTTTCTTAAATCCTGCTGGTAAAAAATTTGTATGTAATAAGAGGGTGGCCACCCCTGTTATTTTCACTATGGTAGGAGGTATTAATGAGAATTTTCTGTTAGGCTGAAGATTCCGATAACGTGAAACAATGTTGAGAGCGCTTGGGGTACAATGCTGCATCAATGTAAGTTGTTTGTGTGAAAACGTTGTATTCTTGCCCTACGTCCCATTTACCTGACTGACGCAGCCAACAGAGCTACCCAATAGAACCTCTCAGCGCAGAGAGCGTGCAGGGAATGACACGAGGTACGAACGCAATGTGCATGGTGCCTGTGCCACGTGTCCACCACAACTGGCAGAATATTAAAGTGACATACTTATGAAGCACACAAGGACAAAATATTGTGTTTCACTAACTTACACCGCTCATTTCAGTTATTGGCTTCTATTGCATTTAATTTAAAGCACACAAGAATGATTGTGCAATATGTTTTATGTTCATCTTCATTTCTAATGTAACATAAGGCCATGAAACTGCGATAATCATAGGTGGCCGAATATTAATGTGAGACACTGTATGTTGCCATGGATGAAAAGCATGACAATTACAAAACACTCACATAACTTTACTATGTATAATTATACTATGGACACAACGTGGTAACANATAACGTGGTAACACTGCTACAGTTATGAGTGGTGTAAAAGAGCAGTCAAACTGAACAGTCTGCCCATTCATTCACTGCTGAAAGTAGCTTGAGTAGTCTGAGCTTTTGAGTGTTTGAATAACCAAAGTGCTTTTTATAAGTGAGTGTTACGGCACCATTTTCAAGTACTGGAACTCATCTGTAAATACAGTGTCCACATCAAGGAATGGTATAAATTAGGCGACCAAATGTGCTCATTGTACACCTCTACGTCAAGGACAGTGCTTCTCCAGATCCCACAACCAGACAGTGACCACAGCTATCGTTTAAACATAATGCAAGTATAAAATAGGTTGAGCATAGATATGCAAGCAGATAAGAAAGCAGTTAGCTACAGAGCAGTGTGTATTTCTTCATAAAACAACACCAGAGCAAATTTTACAGTAGCCACTGTACTTTTAATCAGTGTGTAATGTATGGCTGACTTAACTTCCCAGTGTGCTTGTGTGTTGCAGACCAGGGTGTGGAGGTAGAAGCTGTGCTGAAGCAGGCGCAGAAGCTAGTGCGTTGGAAACTAGACATCCACACTACCACCATCCAGGTGGAGAGGTACTGCCCTGACACCATGCGTGACTGCCTGGCGTGCCAGACGCCGAGTGACTAGCGCTGGGCTTGTGGCGATGTTTACGCCATCTCCAGTCACTTGTAGCAGCATGAAGTGTGACAGAGGCAACACTTGCATTTTTTACCATGTTTGCAATACATATGATGGCTTTGTTTGTATATGTAGTATGTTGTTTTACCAAAAAGAACCCTAGTTAGTATTTTTAAAGCCCTATGAAGAACATTTGACTCTTTACAGTTCTCAGTGCACACTTCCTAAATGTAATTGTACTATCTATAAAAAAAAACATCACATTATTATGCAGGTTTTCATGTAGAGACAGAACATGAACTGTACCAGCTGAGAAAACATTTGATTACTGACCTGCAAATGTTTTTATAACGCTGCTGTAGTGATTTTATAGTGTATTATATAATTTTTCAAATTGTAGCATTTTTGCTAAAGTGATATTGTGTTGTTACATACAGATTTTTCTATATTGTTTAATTACATTATAGTATTTATAAAAAAATTATGTAGAAAATCACAAAAAAATTTGTTTACTGCAGTGTATGTGCTCAGTATAAAAATATAGCACAATATCATATCTCATTAACTAGTGGAATGCCTGGCTTGACTGACATTTTTATGTAAGTCTTATTTACCTTTTGGCTTTTTCACAAGTTAAATTAATCTTCACATAATTATGTATTGCAGTTTTACAAACCTTTGAACCAGTGTACCTATTTTTGACCACTTAAAGTAGCTTGTGTACTTTATCGTCACTTATCCTTGTTCCTAAATTTTCTGCCATATCTCCAAGACTATTTTGAGAATTTATTTATTTGATAGGTAAAGCATAAAATCAGTAGTTTTGTACTAAGCATGTTAGCAGATTTCTTTATTTTAATTGATCACCTTTTCTTGAAAAGCCAGGTTTCCATTACTGTAAGCAATTCTCCTGGTGGCTATTTAGTACTTAACACTAGATTTCATCAGTTGACAGTTTACAAGTTTTTCATTACACTCGCTGCACCACCTCTGGATAATGGGACTTCTAATGTTAGCACAAGGTTGCACAAAAATTTTTATTTATTATTTATAAATTATTCTAATTCAACTACTTGTGGTGCTGGCTAAGATTAGTTCACATTATAATAAATGTGCCTCAAATGTTTGAAGTATTCAAATGTGATGTGTTAATTATTTGAAAATGTATGACGTGACAGTAGCAAGGTAACTTTAAAAACACATAGTACCTACACAGTCATAAACACAACATACACATGTCCTTAGAATAACTTATAAAAATTATCTACCACTTTTTTGCCAACATAACACTCATCCCACAACAAATCATCAGCTGATACAATACTTCGCAGATGAGAGCATTTACTGTTTACGTATTGTGTAGATTGGTCACATTGTCTGTCAAAATTTAATGTATTTGTATGAAATGCAGTATGCTGATGTACCCAATGCTCAGATGATGGTGGGGGACATTTTTTAACATTCACTGTAAACATCATGCAATACACACTAATATGCTTACAGTACTGAAGTTGCCTGTTTGATTCTGGCAACAGTTGGTGTGCAATTCCTTGCAGGAAGTATTGGTATTACCTACGTGCCAGACACTGTTTCGCTGCAGTCAAAACTTTGTGTGAATTTTACACAAAAATGGTGGGTCCTGGGCAGTTGCAACAAGAGGATCGTGTTTTGTTTATTAGATCATACTGTTCAATAAATCATCAAACTTTCTTAAATCCTGCTGGTAAAAAATTTGTATGTAATAAGAGGGTGGCCACCCCTGTTATTTTCACTATGGTAGGATGTATTAATGAGAATTTTCTGTTAGGCTGAAGATTCCGATAACGTGAAACAATGGTGAGAGCGCTTGGGGTACAATGCTGCATCAATGTAAGTTGTTTGTGTGAAAACGTTGTATTCTTGCCCTACGTCCCATTTACCTGACTGACGCAGCCAACAGAGCTACCCAATAGAACCTCTCAGCACAGAGAGCGTGCAGGGAATAACACGAGGTACGAACGCAATGTGCATCGTGCCTGTGCCACGCGTCCACCACAACTGGCAGAATATTAAAGTGACATACTTATGAAGCACGCAAGGACAAAATATTGTGTTTTACTAACTTACACCGCTCATTTCAGTTATTGGCTTCTATTGCATTTAATTTAAAGCACACAAGAATGATTTTGCAATATGTTTTATGTTCATCTTCATTTCTAATGTAACATAAGGCCATGAAACTGCGATAATCATAGGTGGCCGAATATTAATGTGAGACACTGTATGTTGCCATGGATGAAAAGCATGACAATTACAAAACACTCACATAACTTTACTATGTATAATTATACTATGGACACAACGTGGTAACACTGCCGCAGTTATGAGTGGTGTAAAAGAGCAGTCAAACTGAACAGTCTGCCCATTCACTGCTGAAAGTAGCTTGAGTAGTCTGAGCTTTTGAGTGTTCCAATAACCAAAGTGCTTTTTATAAGTGAGTGTTACTGCACCATTTTCAAGTACTTGAACTCATCTGTAAATACAGTGTCCACATCAAGGAATGGTATAAATTAGGCGACCAAATGTGCTCATTGTACACCTCTACGTCAAGGACAGTGCTTCTCCAGATCCCACAACCAGACACAGTGACCACAGCTATCGTTTTGACATAATGCAAGTATAAAATAGGTTGAGCATAGATATGCAAGCAGATAAGAAAGCAGTTAGCTACCGAGCAGTGTGTATTTCTTCATAAAACAACACCAGAGCAAATTTTACAGTAGCCACTGTACTTTTAATCAGTGGTATAATGTATGGCTGACTTAACTTCCCAGTGTGCTTGTGTGTTGCAGACCAGGGTGTGGAGGTAGAAGCTGTGCTGAAGCAGGCGCAGAAACTAGTGCGTTGGAAACTAGACATCCACACTACCACCATCCAGGTGGAGAGGTACTGCCCTGACACCATGCGTGACTGCCTGGCGTGCCAGACGCCGAGTGACTAGCGCTGGGCTTGTGGCGATGTTTACGCCATCTCCAGTCACTTGTAGCAGCATGAAGTGTGACAGAGGCAACACTTGCATTTTTTACCATGTTTGCAATACATATGATGGCTTTGTTTGTATATGTAGTATGTTGTTTTACCAAAAAGAACCCTAGTTAGTATTTTTAAAGCCCTATGAAGAACATTTGACTCTTTACAGTTCTCAGTGCACACTTCCTAAATGTAATTGTACTATCTATAAAAAAAAACATCACATTATTATGCAGGTTTTCATGTAGAGACAGAACATGAACTGTACCAGCTGAGAAAACATTTGATTACTGACCTGCAAATGTTTTTATAATGCTGCTGTAGTGATTTTATAGTGTATTATATAATTTTTCAAATTGTAGCATTTTTGCTAAAGTGATATTGTGTTGTTACATACAGATTTTTCTATATTGTTTAATTACATTATAGTATTTATAAAAAAATTATGTAGAAAATAACAAAAAAATTTGTTTACTGCAGTGTATGTGCTCAGTATAAAAATCTAGTACAATATCATATCTCATTAACTAGTGGAATGCCTGGCTTGACTGACATTTTTATGTAAGTTTTATTTACCTTTTGGCTTTTTCACAAGTTAAATTAATCTTCACATAATTATGTATTGCAGTTTTACAAACCTTTGAACCAGTGTACCTATTTTTGACCACTTAAAGTAGCTTGTGTACTTTATCGTCACTTATCCTTGTTCCTAAATTTTCTGCCATATCTCCAAGACTATTTTGAGAATTTATTTATTTGATAGGTAAAGCATAAAATCAGTAGTTTTGTACTAAGCATGTTAGCAGATTTCTTTATTTTAATTGATCACCTTTTCTTGAAAAGCCAGGTTTCCATTACTGTAAGCAATTCTCCTGATGGCTATTTAGTACTTAACACTAGATTTCATCAGTTGACAGTTTACAAGTTTTTCATTACACTAGCTGCACCACCTCTGGATAATGGGACTTCTAATGTTAGCACAAGGTTGCACAAAAATTTTTATTTATTATTTATAAATTATTCTAATTCAACTACTTGTGGTGCTGGCTAAGATTAGTTCACATTATAATAAATGTGCCTCAAATGTTTGAAGTATTCAAATGTGATGTGTTAATTATTTGAAAATGTATGACGTGACAGTAGCAAGGTAACTTTAAAAACACATAGTACCTACACAGTCGTAAACACAACATACATATGTCCTTAGAATAACTTATAAAAATTATGTACCACTTTTTGCCAACATAACACTCATCCCACAACAAATCATCAGCTGATACAATACTTCGCAGACGAGAGCATTTACTGTTTACGTATTGTGTAGATTGGTCACATTGTCTGTCAAAATTTAATGTATTTGTATGAAATGCAGTATGCTGATGTACCCAATGCTCAGATGATGGTAGGGACATTTTTTAACATTCACTGTAAACATCATGTAATACACACTAATATGCTTACGGTACTGAAGTTGCCTGTTTGATTCTGGTAACAGTTGGTGTGCAATTCCTTGCAGGAAGTATTGGTATTACCTACGTGCCAGACACTGTTTCGCTGCAGTCAAAACTTTGTGTGAATTTTACACAAAAATGGTGGGTCCTGGGCAGTTGCAACAAGAGGATCGTGTTTTGTTTATTAGATCATACTGTTCAATAAATCATCAAACTTTCTTAAATCCTGCTGGTAAAAAATTTGTATGTAATAAGAGGGTGGCCACCCCTGTTATTTTCACTATGGTAGGAGGTATTAATGAGAATTTTCTGTTAGGCTGAAGATTCCGATAACGTGAAACAATGTTGNTATTTTCACTATGGTAGGAGGTATTAATGAGAATTTTCTGTTAGGCTGAAGATTCCGATAACGTGAAACAATGTTGGGAGCGCTTGGGGTACAATGCTGCATCAATGTAAGTTGTTAGTGTGGGATGAACGCACAATGTCGCATAAAAAAGCGATAAGAGGCCCTAAACCGAACTCTACAGGATATATGAAACAATACAGACATTATGGGAAGAATGGTTGTATTACTGGCTGGTGACTCCCGCGAAACTCTACCGATGATTCAGAGGGGCACACCTGCAGATGAAATCAAAGCCTGTCTCAAGGTGTCAAGCTTATGGGCAAATGTAAAGAAATTCAGCTTGACGACAAATATGAGAGTGCATCTCTACAATGACGTTGATACAGGAATTATGCTGATACACTATTAAAAATTGGAGATGGGCGATTAGAAACAGATGCTGAGGGCTGTGTGTCACTAACGNGAATTATGCTGATACACTATTAAAAATTGGAGATGGGCGATTAGAAACAGATGCTGAGGGCTGTGTGTCACTAACGGGGGATTTTAGTAATTTGGTGCAGAGTGATAAAGAACTGATTGCTAGAGTTTACCCAGATCTACAAAGAAATATAAATGACGACCAGTGGCTATGTAAAAGAGCGATTCNGGGGGGGGGGCAAAAGTAGGTGCTGCTAACCTCTACATACTTCAAACACCAGTGATGACAACCGTTGCAACGCATCAGTGGACAGGAAAGCGCTTACAGTATCCAAACACCATCCCTGCCAACAACCGTCTACATCACTACTTTCTCGATTTCCTGGCGAATCTGCTAGCACGTCAACGGTACTGTAGCTGTGTATTCTAGTGGTGTTCAGTGCCTCAATGAAAGTGTAAGAACAAAAATTTATTTGTCTAGACACTTATGGGTGAATGGTGTTAAATAAAGGATCAGACAGATAAAATAAAAACAAAGTAAATTAATGCTAATTATAAAATTTAAGTTAAGAGGTGCATCAAACACATTCATTGAGAGCCAACCTTTAGTGGTTTTTTTTTCCACTCATGCCATCACTGTGTACAGTATTCCTCCCAGGCCATTTTCTGTACAACTTTACTATAATTTATCAGCTGATAGAACTGCAATCTGGAAAACATGTCTTCTCCTCCACAAATGCATATTCAGATAGATGCACTATTATGCTCTGTTTAGAGAGAAGATGCTGAATAGACAACATATATGTCTGAAGGTGTACTTCAGAAATGAGTATTTGGTTAACCTATTAGCTACCCCAAGGAAATATTTCATCAATACTATTGCACAACCTATAAATTTAAGATTTTACTAATTTTAATTTTTTTGCATGTGTGGTTATTAATATATCTTAATAATATTAGTGGGATACTGAGCACTGCTTTCAAACTATTTACATTAATTTTTTTTATAACTAACTTGGAAAAACCTGGTTTTTCTTGTCTTTATAAATTTGTTACATATAGATGCATCTGATGCTTAAAAAGTAATGAATTTATTGTTGAGGCCAAAGGAAATACAAACAGGAAAATTTCTCTATTGAAATTTGTAAACTCTCATAATTGAAAAAGGAGCCTAATTGTATATTGGGGGGGGGGAGGAAGGAGAAGAGACAACATGAAGCAAGTAATTTATAGTTTTAAAATGTATTTTGTTCTCTGTGATCGTAACTTGCTTTAATTGTACAGAGTTGTGTTTGTTTTGTTGCACGTGAATATCTATGGTTAAAGTGTTGATTGTTATTGTTAATGCAGCAAGATATTTAAGGAATATACACATTCACTATATTGATTACAGACTTTGTTCCTAAGAGAATAAAAGCTTTCATGATTACATAATCTGAAGAGTTGTTCCAATAGTCTGCCCTGATACTATTTGTCTATAAAATATTTTTTGTTCCACAACAACATCCGATTGATGTCGTTTATGATAGCATCACTCTTTCAATATGCTTCTCTGTTATACATTCAAGACTCTAATGTACACACAAAACCTTCTTTAATTGTAATTTATCTCATTTTGAGACAGACCGATTATAAAACAATTGCCAAACATATCTGTCAGTATGTTATTACACTGACGAGTTGAATAAATACTGAGCATTGCTATTGGAAGAACTACCAGCTACATAAAGTAATGTTGCAGCATAAGACTTGGAACCTGTACATTGTATTTCTGTTATTTTATACTCTGTATGTATGAGGGAGAGAGTNATGTTGCAGCATAAGACTTGGAACCTGTACATTGTATTTCTGTTATTTTATACTCTGTATGTATGAGGGAGAGAGTAAATATTTATTTGAATGAGTGTTTTTTTTTAATTCAGTAGCAACATGCTGCAGAAAAGTTGCATGTACAAACATACATGCATCCTTATGGACGCATGCATCCTGCCTTCAACACATACCTACTTAGGTACGCACATATGCATCCACGCATACAATACATGCTGAGGTATTTCCAGACTGTTTTGGCAGTTAAGAAATGGGAGGAGGAAGAGATAAGAAGAATTGAGGTATATTTATTCAGAATTGTATTCATTATATTATTTTAATCCTTGCACTTAAAATTTGTAATGCTTAATTAAGTGTAAGTATTGCTTTTAATCTACAAGATAATTCATGATGATATGGCCTAACTGAAGGAGCCGATTACTCAGGTCAACAGGAATAAAAGATGTGATATCAAAATTGTATCATTCGGGACGGAAGGATGGATGGATGGTTTCACTACAGTGTTTTTAAATTCTATATTTATGTTACAGTTTCTATACCTCCAATCTTATGCCCACTATTTCACATACCAGTGACTCTAATAATTAAGATACTTTAGAAATACAGAGTATTGTTATTTCTTACATTTAAATCTGAAAAATAACCATCCGTGCATTTTAACGATTTTATGGCTTCTTTTCACTTTTTGATGGTTTTATATACAAATTTTATGTCATTTCGCATGTGTGAAGTAATTGTGGCTAGATAGAGAGAGAGAGATATATATATATATATATATATATAGAGAGAGAGAGAGAGAGATAAAGAGAATAAATACACACAGGCTCTTAACATTGGGGTTCTGAGAGCCGATGACGAAGTGAAGCAAGTAGGAAGGAGCACTTGAATAGAAGGGTGGAGGAAATGGGAGATCTTGGAGAAAACCTGCCGACCATCAGCATTGTCAGGCATAACGTCCACTTGCGAGATAGCTGATTGGAGGTAGCCAAGGAGTTTTAAAAAAGGTAAAGATAGTGTTTAGAGAAGACACTGGATATACTTAAGAACAATAATTGACAAACTTAGATACGTCTGAACTTACCGCAACACCATCTTAAAGTCCACTGACCCTTTTTGGTTGAGATAGGGACAACTTGTATATCCCTCTGCAGAATATAGCTCTGAGCACAATTACAGTTCTTTTACTTAAGAATACATAACATTTCACCCGCAGAGACCGGATGAAGTCTCAAATATAAGTCGTAGAACACAAAACAGGGGTCACTATGTACAACACTAAAAAAAAAAAAACAGAACATCAATGCACTGAAAGATGATAGTTTGTGTACTGGCCGACTTAACTGCCTCTTTCCTATACATACTTCTGACACACTGGCAGCTCTATCCTGCTCTGGATACAGTCTGGTTACGCTGGCTAAACACAAGCCCACGGGTGGTAAACGCTCTTCACCCACTAGTACAAGGTTTCTCACATTAAGTCCTGGCTGCTGAGTTTGACACTTCCCATGAGGTTGTAACTGTTGGAGCTATACACTGTACCAGCTTTTCCAGAACTGGTTGGCAAGATAACACCATTTTCCATCTTCTGGACAGACAGAGGGTACTTTCATCCTCTTCACATAATTCTGGGACAGCAGCAAGGGGTCTACCAATTATGAAGTGTCCAGGCATAAGTGCAACTGGATCACATGGGTCAGACGGCATTGGAGTGCGAGACGCCAGGAGTTCAGGACAGTCTCAACTCAAATACACGGGGTCATTAGTTCTAAGAGCAGGATCTAGTTACCAATACTTCGCCTGAGGTGACACCTTGACAGCTGCTTCCCACAACTCTCCCTGATAAGGACTAGCAGGAGGGAGAAAATGGAAATTGATAGAGTGGGATAAGGCAAAGTTTTCCAGAGGTGGACACTTCCAGAGCTGCCTTTAAGCACCAACAAATATTCGTCCCACAGTCGGAAAAGAGATTGGTACATAAACCACTGTGAAATACAAGTGAGGGCGGCGTAGAACTATCAGATGTTAGGTCAGTAACAACCTCTATGCGGATGGCCGTAGTAGAGAAACGGACAAATATACATAAATGTACCTCTCAAAGACCCCAGCAGGTGTGACACGCTCGGAAAGCAGATTTCCCATCAGTGGTTGTTGAGTGTTCACTGGCCAACAATAGAAACAACGCACACACACCTGAAGACTCTGGCTCGGACCAACGAACGAGAGGAAAGAATCCAGAATTTCTGTGATGAGACTGTAGTAGTTGAGGTGGTAGTGGTGGTAGTCTACCAAAGCTCCATTGTCTTTGTGTAGTACGATGGGATGTTGAACAGGAAAATCCAATGTTGGCACTTGACAATCGACCACCCGCCCTGAACACACCATGATCATCCAAAAAGGGGCCAAGTGATGTAAGCATGTAGAATAAGTTTCCCCTTCCTTGAGTCGTGCCAAATAATCTCGAAAATGTACATACTGAACACATTTACACACACAAAATCAGCGTGCTCCAGTTCCAAAGAGGTCAGGGCTCCGCTAATAAAAGCCTGTTTTCGAATGAGCTTGATGATGTGCATTATGTATGTCACGATACAAACAAGTCTGGGCCACAATGAANGCATGTAGAATAAGTTTCCCCTTCCTTGAGTCGTGCCAAATAATCTCGAAAATGTACATACTGAACACATTTACACACACAAAATCAGCGTGCTCCAGTTCCAAAGAGGTCAGGGCTCCGCTAATAAAAGCCTGTTTTCGAATGAGCTTGATGATGTGCATTATGTATGTCACGATACAAACAAGTCTGGGCCACAATGAAATGTGTTACAAGACAGGAAGCTCTTCTTGGGCTTCATGTGTAATTAGTAAAACATGACAAATCTGAGTAGTATCAGAAATGTATATTTAAGCTAAAAAATATATATATACACACACATATATATATATACATATATATATATAGTAACAGTAATATTTCCATGTTTTAGATATTGGCCAACAGTGTGTCTAATTTTTATATATATATATATATATAATGTTTCTAATGACATTTATTCCTCTAAGGTATCAAAAGAAACAGCAATTTAATTTTGTTTGAAATTGAAGTTAAATAGTTAAAAGTAATGAAGACACACTATCTTGTAAAGTGTAAAAGAGGTAATTTTTATACATGTTTTGTCGATACAAATTTTCTGTATGTAATATTTTGTTGAGCTGACAATAAACAAAGAATAGCAACGTAAATGATCAATAAATCTGAAAACAGGTGATGTGCTGTTATTTGCAGTTATTTTCCCTGGAAGAAAACATTAATTTTCTCAAAACTAATGGCAATATGAAGGCAGGGGAAAAAAAAAAAAAAAAAAAAAACTAATGCGATTGCTTACCCACTACAAAACTAAAAGCACGAGATCACAATACCAACGTCGTACACATGGCAATTGAAATGGTTGAAACACTAAACGTGTGGAGAGTGCGGGAAATTTCTTCTTTTCTTTTGAAGATTGACGAGACTTGGGCAGATTCTACACTGGCACCGACAGTTTCATCCCATGTGCATGGTATTTTGATTGCACAGCACATGTCAAACAAGGACAAAACACGTTGATTAATTATTCTGAGTTCATGAGGCACTAAAATACCCAGCCTTAGAGGACCAAAAATGTTTAGAGAAGACACCGGATACACTTTCAAGAATAATAATTGATGAGCTTAGATATCCCCAAACTTACCACAATGTCATCTTAAAGTCCATTAATCCATCTTTGTTGAGATGGGAACTACTTGTATATCCCTCCGCAAAATGGTGAATGTAAGTCCCAGCACAATTATAGTTCTTTACTTAAGAATACATAACAGATAGTGTCCACCCCTGATTAACCTAGGAGAGAGACAGAAGCAGTAGCATGATGCACTGATTTTTTTTAGTGCCTAGAGAGAGTACATTTTGTTAGTAAAATTTAGCCAGGTGAATCTTCTATTAAAAAATTTGTAATGTTAAAATAATAAATTTGTCCAATAGTGCCATTTGTTTTGAGGAGGGGTTATGATAGAGGTTTTCAAGCAGTTCACAAAGGTCATTCCAAATGTTGCAAGAGCTTAAAAGGTAAAACAAATTGAATGTCCTTTACCAGAAGTACTATAAGAAGGTAATACAGCCACAACAGCCTTACTTTTGATATTTTAACGTGGCGCTCTTAGCAATTACGGCCATTCTGCGCCTGGTCGTCCAAACGGCGGGGGAGAAGGAACACGCCCTCTATCGCAGACATGACCAGCGCTCACCTAAGTTGACCAGAACCGGAGCCCCGTTCTCATTCATAAGCTCACCCGAGCATGTTCCACCAAAAGGCCTGAGACCCTCGTACTCAGATTACTAAGCATGTGGTTTAGCCGGAGCACTATCCAAACCCCTAACGTCATCACCAGAGCAAGTGCCTGCTCACCGCCCAGCTCTTCAAAAAGTGGGGGAATCTCTCTGAGCCTCCTCCAAGCATCCGGAGAAGTACTGTTAAGTTTAAACACGACCATAAGCCGAGCTCTTATTTGTTAACGGGGCGCTCTTAGCCGCGAGGCCATACCACACCCCGGCCTCCCAGTAGGCGGGGAAGAGGGATCACGCCCTCTCATCGCAGACATGACCAGCGCTTTCTGAATTGACCAAACCCGTTTGCCCCGACCTGTACACAGGCCGCACCAGGCAGAGCCCCGATCTGATATTGCAGATCGCACAGAGCATGTCCTACCACAAGGCCTGAGATTCTAGCACTCAGATTACCAAGCGTGTGGTATAGCCGGAGCACTACCCACGCCCCTGACGTGATCTCGGGCACGCCCCCGGAACAATCCTGTTCAACGTCCGGCTCTTTTAGCAAGAGGGGGAATCTCTCCGAGCCTTCTCCAG
>NQII01004816.1:0-65214 GCA_002778355.1 Clitarchus hookeri | reverse complement strand
TAAGTTGACCAGAACCGGAGCCCCATTCTCATTCATAAGCATACCCGAGCATGTTCCACCAAAAGGCCTGAGACCCTTGTACTCAGATTACTAAGCATGTGGTTTAGCCGGAGCACTATCCAAACCCCTAACGTCATCACCAGAGCAAGTGCCTGCTCACCGCCCAGCTCTTCAAAAAGTGGGGGAATCTCTCTGAGCCTCCTCCAAGCATCCGGAGAAGTACTGGAGGAACTGCTAGTAAGAACAAGAGAAAACTATAACTAGCGTCAGGAGAAGGCTGCCTTTGAGTCACTGCAGAGAAATAGGGACGCCTTCTCATGTGGACCTTGGAAGGATTGAGACCTGCCACCACATCGATACAGGATATGCCAGGCCAATAAAGCAGCCACCAAGACGACTGACTGCTACTGGTTTTGCACGAGGCAGTTGAAGGAATTCTGAAGAAAAAGGCATTAGATGTGACGGAACCATTAGTTAGTCCGTGGTCTTCCCCCATTGTACTTGTTAAGAAGAAATACGGTTTTCTGAGGTTTTGTGTAGATTATCACCAGCTTAATGATGTGACAAAGAGACTTATCCATCTCCAAGATAGATGAAACACTGAACAGCCTCACAATGGTTTTCTACTGTGGACATAAGGAGTGGGTACTTGCTGTGTGAGGTGGACCAAGAGAAGACTGCATTTGGTGTCCAAGCGAAAGGAACCTTTTGGGTTGTGTAATGCCCTTCGAATGCCTGATGGAAAATAGTCCTCTTTTTAGATATCTGTCAGGCGTATCTAGATGACATTATTGTCACAGGAAGGACATTTGAAGAGCATCTATCATGCTTAGACTCTGTATTTCAGAAAGTGGCAACAGCCAACTTGAAACTAGTTCCAAAGAAGTGTCACCTTTACCAAAAGAAAAGAAATTTCTTGCAATATGTATTGTCTGCCTGAAACAGACCCAGAGAAGACAAAAGTCATAAGAAATTGACCAAAACCAACTGACAAAACTGAAGTGCGGAGTTTTCTGGGATTATGTACCTGCTGCAGTCAATTTGTATGTGGGTTGGCCACAATTGCCAAACCACTACATGAACTGAAAAAAAGTAAATTTAATTGGACCACTGAATGTGAAGCTGCTTTTAGAAAGCTCAAGGAAATTCTGATATCTTTCCAAACCTGAAATTCCTGGAAAGTGGGGGCACATTCATTTTGGATACTGATGCTAGTGATGTAGGCATTGGATCTGTGTTATCTTAAATATAAGATGGGAAGGAGAGAAAACTAGAATACTTCAGTATGGTATTGCACAGGCCATAGAGAAATTGTTTTACACGCAGGGAGTTTCTGGTCATGGTGAAAAGCAATTTCACACTTCCACCCCTACCTTTATTATATGAACAGACCATTACTCTGGCTACTTGATTTTAAGAACTCCGAAGGTCAAACACACAGTTGATACAGCATCTTCAAGAATATGAATTTGAAATACAACACAGATCTGGATGACATCACAACAAATGCAGATGTATTTTCTTGGAGGCCATGTGAGCCATTTTGTCATTGTGAACGCCAAGAATAAAAGAATGGTGAATCGCTGAAGGCACAGAGGAGAATAATTCAAGGTTCTGTATTTTGTGATGAGTCACTTACATGGTGTGATGAGTGTATTAAGAAAGATCAGCTAAATGATCTTGCTTTGCATTCAATACTAAGAGTAAAAAGAATCTGGGTGTCAGCCAAAATGGAAAGAGGGATCCAGCCTGAGCACAGCACAGTTAAAGCACACTGAACACAATGGAATTCCCTTGTACTGAATAATGGCGTTGCATTATTGGAACTGGGATAAGTAATTATGGAAAAACACACACTTACAGTTGGTCATTCCAGAATGCAGAGTTCCGAAGTCTTGACGGAACTGCGCAACACTAGCCTGTGGGCACTTAGGTGTTAATAACACCCTCAACAGTGTTAGACTGAGATTCTACTGGCTTCATTGTAGGAAGGATGTTGAGAAATGATGCAGAATCTGCGACACCTGCACTGCGAGGAAGGGCCCAAAGATCACCTCCAGATATACAATGTTGGAGCCCCATTCAAGAGTATGGCAGTGTAGTTATTCTGGATCTCTTGCCTGTCACACAAAGAGGTAACCGGTATCTACTGGTGGTCTGGGGTCATTCCCTTCCTAAACCAAGCAGCACATACGGTGACTGATGCACTCGTAAAGCATGTCGTCTCAAGGTTTAGGGTGCCAGTAGAACTCCATTCCGATCAAGGAAGAGACTTTGAAGCTGCTGCGTTCCAGGATGTAACAAAGATTCTGGGGCTGAAAAAGATTACGGCTACAGCCTTTCACCCTCAGTTGGATGGAATCGTTGAGACACTTAACCACACTCCTGAGCAGTATCTGTCTATCTATGTGGCAGACAACCAAAAGGATTGGGATTCAAAGGTGCCATAGTCTCTCCTTGCTTGCCACTCGGCAGGTCATGAGTCCACAAGGGTAACACTGTCAAGGATGCTGTTTGGAAGAGAACTACGCCTTCCTAGTGACCTGCTGTTTGGCCGACCGACAGACAGAAAAAGAATCTGCTGCCTGTGATTGTGATTACGCCAGCGAATTATTTAACAGACTAGTTGGTATTCATGATTTTGTTCGACAGCACTTTGGAATAAATAGCAACAGAATGAAGACTCAGTATGCCAGTAGAATATCAGACAAAGTATTTCAAGGACAACTGGTGTGGCTGTACAACCCACAGACGCAAAATGAGTACTGCCCAAAGCTACAAAAATGTTGGGAAGGCTCCAACAGGATTCTGAAGATCAGTGATATAGTCTTTCGGATTTGTGCTCTTGGGTAAGTAGCAGGTTGTCCTCATCAACCTACTGACATACTATGAAGGTCCGGATGCTGCAGTGTTTTCTGGATGAACAGACTTGAGGAGGGGCGCTGCATCAATTCCCTTGCCTGTCACGGCCGTGCAAGCGAAGGGAGTGCGCGAGGGCTAGACCAGTAACCTGAGGAACAAAGACAAGCTGCATGCTCCAGACCCTCAGCAGATTGAATTTCTGCGATTATCTGTGAAAGAATGTTCTGTTTCTATGCTCTAGCCTCTCTCAGCATGACTCGGGGTGCAGGGAATCATCCAGATCACGCCAGCGAGACTACTTAAGCTGCGACAGGTGTGTGAAGACAGCAAAGATGTTAAGCCAACAGAGCGTTCAGTGGCGGCAAAAGTGACCAGTAGGATTGAAGTCTGCGGACTGCGAGCATCGGTACAGTGGAGGTGAGACTAACGAGTGGGACTATTGAACTGAATGCACGAGTGTAAAACATTGTGAATGATGGCAAGAGACAGATTGAATCTGAGTAAATAATGAGTTTGAATTAAGTGACTGTAATAATATACACACATTGAGATAGACATTAAATATTATGCTTACTGAGAATAACAAGAGTGATAGCAGTGACATATTTCAATGATGTAAACAATAGTTGTGTAAATAAATTAAAAATTAAATTTAGTTCTTTAATTTTATTAAGACCTCCATCCCTCACGAACTCTGATGTGTCCCTTTGGTATCTTGTAATAATATGCATATCTACTTGTGCCAATTCTTAAATAGTTTATTTAGTTCATGTAAAGTCTGCCTGTTCATTTGGACGTGATTCAGGAACAACTTCAAAGCTTGTAAACTTCTCTTTAATTAAATATTTTTTTGTAAATTAGTTGAAAGAGTGCAAGAAATTCAATGCAAAATCTGTTGTCACTCATACCATTAAGTCTTTTTGCCACGTGATTGCAATATTCAGTTTCCAAAAATCAACAAAGTATCATTCTTTTGATGATAATGTAGCATTGTTGAATATTTGATTCTAGAAATATCCTAAGTGATTATCTATCAATTTTTTCTTTTAATTATTTGTCCATAAGTTAAAGGTTTTTCTGAAAGGATTTTCCTTTTTACATATTATTGTGTTGTTTAGTATTCTCTCTCGTATTCAGAAGAATCTTAGTATAAAACAGAAGTGTTTTCTACATCATCCATGGCTTTATTACTTTTGCTGTATGTAGGAGCAAAAGGCTTTATAATTACAGTTTCCAATAAAACTCTGCCCCACCATAAAATTGGAACAACATACCATACTCGTTGACAGAATCTGTAAAGTAATAAAAGGTTGAGTGCAGGAACAGTAAATTATCTTATAGTCAAAATGTGTAAATACATTAATCACTTTTAGAATTCCATACACATTGCTTTGTTTTTCTATTACGAATAACACAGTGCTCTTAAAGAGGAACCACCATGTCTCAAGCTACATACAATGCGTTATCTTTCATTTTTGACACTTCAATAAAGTTGTTCAGTTTATGTATGAACGATTGCATTGGTTATTTTACCCTAATTAAGGTTTTCTAAGAATTCTGTCTTCACCACAGTTAAAAACATAGCAGACCGTCTCATGTGAGCAGTTCAATAAAGTTGTTTGGTTATTTTGCCCTAATTAAGGTTTTTGAACAATTCAGGTGGACTTTGAATTCTGCCTTCACCATAATTTGAAAAATTGCACTACTCATGTGACAACATAATGGTAAAAACACTGAACTGCTGAAAGGAACCATTAGGACTATTTTTCTTTGCGTGTGACTGCGAACAAATAGATTAATTAAAAGTTCATATCCAGATACAGTTTTTTTTGTACAAGAAGGCGAGGTGGCAACATTGGGTGGTATTACAAATAAAACTCTGTATACTAACTTTTCTTCTACACTATTTTCTGATAATTCAATACTAGGAAACCAATACTCCTAGCTTGGATAGCTACAAAGGTGCCCCATAACATCTTTCATATACAGTGGAACTTGGATAATTCGAAGCTCAAGGGACCAAAACAAACTTCGAATTATCCACGAATTTGANGAACTTGGATAATTCGAAGCTCAAGGGACCAAAACAAACTTCGAATTATCCACGAATTTGAATTATCCAAAATAACAATACAGGATGGATGGAGGTTAGTAGGGGTATGCTAGGGTGTTAAAATGACAGAAAAACACTCAGTTAAACGCTTTTGATGTTTATTTACGAACTTATTTGAACACAAATTTATAAAATCAGGACGAACAAAAATTAAAAATGAACAAAATTATACAGTACATATACTGTTTTAAATACATATGTAAAAACTTCTCTGAAACCTATAGGAAATAAAAAGTTTTTGGTTTCGAAACTGGCTGGCTGAGATCAATTAAATCACAGAATGATTTCGTTAATTATCTTTCATAAAAAAGCTTGAGATCTCTTGTTGCTTAACATTGTTCATTTTGACACCCACCGCAAATTTTCGTAAGTTTTGAAGAGATCGGAAAACGTCTTCTTCCACACCTTCTTGTGCCTCCACAAACATTGTCAGATCTTTGATCATTTGCATGGCATGTGTTGTCGTGGGGACTCGGCGTTCTAGGAGCCCTTCTGAGAGAAGGAGAAGCAGACTTCTGAGAACGTGGGGTTGACTCTTTTGCAAGACTTTGGCCACTATTTCTTCACCAGTAGGCTCTCCACAAACAGCTAAATCGTTGTCAACGTTCAAAAATTCTTCGCACGGTAAATCAGCATCAACTTNTCAGTAGGCTCTCCACAAACAGCTAAATCGTTGTCAACGTTCAAAAATTCTTCGCACGGTAAATCAGCATCAACTTGTTGCCAATTTTCTTGAAGAAAGTTGTCTTCGACAAGTTGTCTTAACAGCAGAAGTACCGAAAGATCACTGTTTAGGTAAAATCCACCTTTCCTAAAACAATTGGCGATAGTTTCCTGTTTAACTTTTTGCCAGGCGTGCAAACACATTCGGCTAGCATCCAAAATATCGATTTTAACATTTTGGTCGTCTGCGAAGGTCAGCACTCGTTCCACCACGTCTGCACGGAAATAATGCTTAAAGTTCTTGATCACCCCTTGATCCATGGGCTAAACAACCGACGTCGTATTTGGCGGGAAAAAAAAGACAGTTATATTTTTTAGACGAGGGAGTTTGCCGTAAGCGGTACAATTGTCAACAAACAGCAAAATTTTTCGGTTTTGCTTTTGAAACTTTTTGTCCAATTTAATCAGCCACTTTTCAAAAATCGCACTGGTCATCCTAGCCTTCCGGTTAGCTTCGTACTCAACAGGCTTTGTTTTCACATTTTTGAAGCAGCGAGGGTTCGCCGATTTGCCGATCATCAAAAGAGGAAGTTTTTCTGACCCATCCATATTTGCACAAACTAAAACAGTCACTCGTTCTTTGCTATTTTTCCCGCCGCTGCAACGATCTCCCTTGAATGCCATTGTCTTGTTCGGGGTACACTTGTAAAATAACCCAGTTTCGTCAGCGTTGAATATGTCTTTAGCGGCTGTATCACGAATTATTGTTGCTAGTTTTGTTTTCCATTGTTCAGCAGCGTTCTGATCTACGTTAGCACTTTCACCACTAACTGTTCTGAATGCAATGTCATTTCTGTGTTTAAAGCCATCCAGCCATCCAGTACTGGCTTTGAAGTCCTTGTGGCCCATTTTTGAGGCAAATTCTTCAGCTTTAGTCCTTATTGTTGTACCGCTAAGTGGAATGTTTCTTTCACGGGCCTGAGTAAACCATTTCAAAACGCATTCTTCAATATCAGGATATTCGGCCTTTCTTGCTCTCTTCCTGTCTCCGCTACCTTGTTGAGCCCAGTCGGTAAAAATCTTGTCTTTATCTTTCAGGTACGTTGATAATGTGCTGGGAGCAATGCCATACTGTTTCGCTATGTCGCTTTTTTTCCTCATGCCCTTCTCAACTTCCTGAATCACCTTGACCTTCTCAGACAACGTTAAAGTCTTGTACGTTGAGCGGCGTGGTTTAGGAAGAGACATTGAAGAATTTGTAAAAAGAGCGAAATTAGCATGAAGGAACGCGACAATACGTCTCGCGGCACAACGAAGCGGTTGCATGCGGGTGGCGATAGGCCTCGACTGGACTGACTGTGAGCCTTCAAAGAGGAGGGGAGGGGAAGCGCTTGACAACAAGGAGCCGCGCCGTCGAGTCCTCTGTCTATTGGCGCGAAGCCAGCCAATCCCACTGTCAGATCCCGATCTATGTGTTACATACCGTTTGCGCAAACACGCAAGCTTAAGGTGGCGTTAGACCGAGCGCGCATTGTTCGCAAACGTTTGCAATCGCTCGCTTTCGTTGCAAAAGTTTGCGAACGCCCAGGGAGATTTTCGTTTACAAAACCTGAACATGAACAGTTGTTCCCGAACATTCAGAAATGGCACCAGCAAAGCTTGGTTTTTGTGCTGCATCATTTTTGATATTGTCCGAATTAACTAAGCAACGGAGACGGAAACGCAGATTATGGCAATCATCGTTTCTGATGGCAAGAAATTGCACTAAACCGTTCTCCCCATAAAGTTCAATGAGCTGAAGGCATTTATCATTGTCCCACTACATTTCAAAAGCACTAGCAAATCACAACACAACACATGGGCTTTTAGATCTGCTTCTAGTTCAAAGGGTATTTGTCTACTCTTATGACTTCCGAGGATAAAAAACTTCGAATTATCCACGAAAATTTTAAATTGCCAGCATAGGAAATTCAAGGGACCAGGAAACAACTTCGAATTAACCACGAATTCCGATTATCCAAGTTTGAATTATCCAAGTTCCACTGTACAAGAAAAATCTGTAAAAATAGTATGATATAGCAAGAGGGGGGAAGGGAAATTAGGATTGTTTTCCTGCATCCAATAGGGAGTGGAGTAAATTGATATTTACATTCTAGGAGAACTTCAAAATTGCAGATATGAAGGAAAACTACAGGCAAAATTGACATAAATGAGTTACGAACTATATAAAATGATGCACCCAATGAGACAGTTTGTCAAGAGTTTTCTAGGAAATAATAAATTATTCATTCATGAAATAATATTTTAAAAGGTATTCTGTTTAAAATCGTTTGTCAGACCCACACATACAAACACAGATTACTGTGAAAATTGACATACAAACAATCCTAATAATTTGCTCGATATGCAGCACTTAAATAGATCTTATGTTCAGAATTTCGCAGGAAATGAGACATTAGTTCACAAAACACTCATAGGAGGGGAGGGGGTATTCTGGTTAAAACTATTCCTCGGAACTGCAGATATGTAAACAGTTACCATCAAAATGCAAATGCTATCTTGATTGTAAAACTTATGTAGCTGTCAAATTTGATCTTACAAGCACTTAGGTCTTAGTATTTAACAAGCATAGAGAGTAATTTTGCCTCAAGCCATGAAAAAAAGGGCCCAAGTACACCCTTAATAAAATTTTTGTGTATAAGAGGTGGGTCAGAATCAGTCCAAATTCAAATGACTCTTTCAAAGTAACGACCATTTTTCTGGAAATAGTGAGTTATAATTTTTAGAGTTAACTGACCATACTAAAGAGCATGACAATTTGGGGGAGGGGGTCCCCAAATATGCTATGTACTCCACACACAAATTTGTTGGCATACAATGTACCCTGTAACCACTCACCCCCTCCCGCAACAAACCTACAATTCCTGTGTCCCAATTAGCACCACAGCAAGACCATCCGTTACTTTTTCAGAAACAGCTATACAATCCCTTTCCTTTGTGTGGAGTGGATGGTAGCTAAGTGTTAGCCTAAGCATGTACCTTCCAAAGTTTACATCATTAAGCTGTGGCATAGTTTTTTCACTTTCTTGTAGCATGCAAGTGCTTTTATTGGTTTTTTTTAGTTCATGTGAAAATGAACACAAAGGAAAATTACATTGATTCTAGAAAAAAGCAAGAACCTACTAATGTGGCATGTTGATTTTAACTACTATATTGTAGATTTTTTTCTACAGCAGCATACGGCCAGTCCTGTTCTAGGAGTAGGTGAAATGCCAGGCATATGCAGTACACACACTCCCATTAAATGTTTTAAGTTTACAATAAGATGTAATAATTCAAGTTCATTTGGTTGCTGCTAAGTTTGAGTTCAATCTGAACCCTCCCTGTGCATTAGTTTAAAATTCGGTATTTGCAAAACAAATAAAAAGTTAAAATCTTGAAATAAGAGGAGTTAAATTTTTAATTTCAACTTAACAATAATTTCTGTCTGAAGTCTAATTGTATGATATAAAACTTTTTAATTTAGTTGCCTAAGTGGAAATTAATTGTGTTAAGACATAAATTTCCTAATTTGATAAACCGTTGGTAGTTATTTCAATTAGACAGTAAGTTAAATTAAAACCACCCCCAACTAGCATCAGATGTTACAAGTAAGGTGTGAAATTATTTTATTTATCTGCCGGTAACTAAAGTCACTGATAGCTGTAATTAATTATGCTGACATAACCACAACATTTTGAATAAGTATTAGGATGATCCCCTGTTACCTCCCTTGAAGTGAAATTGCAAAATTTTGTGAGCATGGAAGTGGTAAAAGTGAAGAGGGTTGCCTAGTTGCAGGCAACCTCTTACAACCCCAGAAGTCGCCTACGNTGAGCATGGAAGTGGTAAAAGTGAAGAGGGTTGCCTAGTTGCAGGCAACCTCTTACAACCCCAGAAGTCGCCTACGTGACAATATTGCAACACTTGCAATGCTAACGTAATGAAAAATGTAAAATTCTCCCTTTGTATTTTGTACTACAGTATCACAAACTTTAGCATTTAGTTTAAATCAACACATTTTCTGATAATCTCAACGAACACCATTGTAAGTTTCAACATCTCATTCAATACTATCAAAAGTCGTTCCAATGAGCGAGTGCTTGAAACCGCTAAGTTTTTACTGCTTCACAATGTCAATCTTGCACAAATTTTTTTTTTTAATTTTAAGAACCTAACTTTTATTTTCTGAAGATTTCACACGTTTGAAAAAAAAAAAAGTGTCTNATTTTTTTTTTTAATTTTAAGAACCTAACTTTTATTTTCTGAAGATTTCACACGTTTGAAAAAAAAAAAAGTGTCTCAACTTATTGGCAACACAATCTACTGAAGGGTAAGTAGTAAATGACTATAATGCAATTCCCTAATTTTTTTTCTTACAAAATCAAACAAAACTTATAGGAAATTAGATTGAGCCTTAAAATGGTGTACCAGACATAGCNGTGTTAGCCGAAGCATGTACCTTCCAAAGTTTACATCATTAAGCTGTGGCATAGTTTTTTCACTTTCTTGTAGCATATAGGTGCTTTTATTGTTTTTTTTAGTTCATGTGAAAATTAACACAAAATAAAATTACATTGATTCTAGAAAAAAAAAGCAAGAACCTACTAATGTGGCATGTTGATTTTAACTACTATATTGTAGATTTTTTCTACAGCAGCATACGGCCAGTCCTGTTCTAGGAGTAGGTGAAATGCCAGGCATATGCAGTACGGAGNCCAGGCATATGCAGTACACACACTCCCATTAAATGTTTTAAGTTTACAATAAGATGTAATAATTCAAGTTCATTTGGTTGCTGCTAAGTTTGAGTTCAATCTGAACCCTCCCTGTGCATTAGTTTAAAATTCGGTATTTGCAAAACAAATAAAAAGTTAAAATTTTGAAATAAGAGGAGTTAAATTTTTAATTTCAACTTAACAATAATTTCTGTCTGAAGTCTAATTGTATGATATATAACTTTTTAATTTAGTTGCCTAAGTGGAAATTAATTGTGTTAAGACATTAATTTCCTAATTTGATAAACTGTTGGTAGTTATTTCAATTAGACAGTAAGTTAAATTAAAACCACCCCCAACTAGCATCAGATGTTACAAGTAAGGTGTGAAATTATTTCATTTATCTGCCAGTAACTAATGTCACTGATAGCTGTAATTAATTATGCTGACATAACCACAACATTTTGAATAAGTATTAGGAAGATCCTCTGTTATCTCCCTTGAAGTGAAATTGCAAAATTTTGGGAGCATGGAAGTGGTAAAAGTGAAGAGGGTTGCCTAGTTGCAGGCAACCTCTTACAACCCCAGAAGTCACCTACGTGACAATATTGCAACACTTGCAATGCTAACGTAATGAAAAATGTAAAATTCTCCCTTTGTATTTTGTACTACAGTATCACAAACTTTAGCATTTAGTTTAAATCAACACATTTTCTGATAATCTCAACGAACACCATTGTAAGTTTCAACATCTCATTCAATACTATCAAAAGTCGTTCCAATGAGCGAGTGCTTGAAACCGCTAAGTTTTTACTGCTTCACAATGTCAATCTTGCACAAATTTTTTTTTTTAATTTTAAGAACCTAACTTTTATTTTCTGAAGATTTCACACGTTTGAAAAAAAAAAAAGTGTCTCAACTTATTGGCAACACAATCTACTGAAGGGTAAGTAGTAAATGACTATAATGCAATTCCCTAATTTTTTTTCTTACAAAATCAAACAAAACTTATAGGAAATTAGATTGAGCCTTAAAATGGTGTACCAGACATAGCACAAAAGTACACACACAAGTAGGTACTCTCCACTTCCAAATATTATGTTTATTTTTTATTACATTCAGAATTCAGTCAAGAACTGCAAGTACAGCTTTTTATAAAAAAAAAAAAATACTAACAGGTAAGTACTACGATACTCATACATACATTACAATAGAATACACACCGTGCATACACACAAACATTTGGACATGCCCATAAATAGTGCCACACTCAATAATGTAAATGAGATTTTTTTAAACTCTCTCAACAAAAATTTACTACAATAACAGACAAATAAAAAACAGTTGTTCCACTTAAACTAGACTATGTATAAACAATAAAATACTGTGATCAATATGCTTGCAGGACTAAATAGTTACAAAATGCTCACAACTACACATTATTTTGTGCAAAATCTTGAACACATACAAAACTTTAATAGCTAGTTACTCTTTGCATACTTGCACCTANTAAATAGTTACAAAATGCTCACAACTACACATTATCTTTGCATACTTGCACCTTAGCTTAAAGCTGCATCAGCAGTGTTTCAATAAATAATGAGACTAAAGCAGAAATGAGGGCAACAAACGGCTCTCACTCCACATGGTCCTGTGCACTTGCACTCGCGCTGGTCTTGGCATCAACAAAGTTGAAGAAGTGGCTGCAGGCACCGAGGAAGAAGACACCAAGTGCCAAGCCAGTGGTGGTGCACAGTGTGCTGCTATGAGGTACATATGTCCTTGTGATGGACCACGCCAGGACAGAGCCTAAACTGAATAGGACTGACCCCACACCACTGCAACAACCAGCAAAGCATTATTTATATCCTTAAAAAAATTACATCATATACACAGGGACAAGATTTTATGGTTTAATTTTTAGCACAATTACATTTTGAAAATGTAAGATTTTGGTGCTGTTTTATTTTTGTAAATTCTTTGTGTTGGGAAAAATGCATGCTTAAACACACATTCATGTAAAATTTGTATTAGTAGCATTTGAAAAACTATATATGTAATCAAAAGTACACATTTTCTTTAAAATTAAATAAAGACATATATAGACTATTCATGGTAAAGTGAGCACTTTTGAAAGCTCTCTCATTTGGAATAATAGTCAGTAAATATATTTTATTTTAACTTTAGATGTTAATTTCCGAATGTGGCGGAATATACACACTTTGTTTATCACTTACATGGCAATATTTATTTAAAACTGCGGTTAAAGGATAAGATATAGCTGAAAGGAAAAAGTAACAAGGGCCTCAAAAGTGCTCACTTTACAGTGAACAGCCTATAATCACATTTTAAGTATTCAACAACCATTTTTACTGCACATTTTTTCCTTCAATTTTAAGTAAAAAACCAAGCTGCACGGAATACACGTGACTTGAGTAGTTTTTGAACTCCGGTGTAATGGCGTAGCTATGCAGTTCCTTTTACAGAATTCATTTATGTTTTTCAACACACAAAAACAGCATTTATACTTCCTTGTGTATTAACATCTCTATTAAAGTGTACCCACGAAAATTAAGCCTGAAAAAGTCAGTATATCTGTGGCGGAGTCCTTACACTTGACATCACATTTTTTTACAGTGGTATCGGTGAGCGTGTGACTAGATGTAGTCCATATCATATATGAAGGCAACATTCTTGACAGTTGACAATTGTGGCACCTGGGAACCCATGTCCCTCGGGAAGCAGCTGCACCAGCATTTGCTTCAACGAGCGCTTATCTGGGGACCACCTCAATGTCCCACTCTTCCTACGCCACCTCTTTAACAAATTGGCCCTTCGACTCCTTTATAGACTGACATTATGCTGATCTTGTTAGCCACGAACGAAGGACAATTCTTCAGAAGCATCTACATCAGCCTTTCGAACAAACAAGAAGAATGCAAATTAACGTTTTACATACAATAAAACGTAATTCGCGCATCACGGAAAAGGTTATAGACCTACCATCGCGAGAGATAAGCTATGATTATAACTCAACAACGCAAAGAGAAAAATCCAAATTATTGTACTAAGCACGCCCAGCAAACATTAAATTAAAACTGTTACCTTGACAACCAGATCAATACATATAAAATAAAATTGTAAATAAGCCTGATAAAATTAAAGGGTGTCCTAACCTCACAGTATACAATTCAGACAAAATTTTAGCTAAC
Source organism: Clitarchus hookeri (assembly GCA_002778355.1). Taxonomy (NCBI): domain Eukaryota; kingdom Metazoa; phylum Arthropoda; class Insecta; order Phasmatodea; family Phasmatidae; genus Clitarchus; species Clitarchus hookeri. Next base: position 51,607 of record NQII01004816.1, on the reverse strand, counting down.
TACAAGAACGTTCAAAATTTCAAACAAAATTTAAATAAAAATTAGGAAGATTAAATATTTCAAAAAATAACTAGACATGATAAAAATTTTAAAATTTAAATTTAACGTTTTGCAATATCATTATATTACACTTGGGACAAAATCATATCTTAAACTCTTGAAAAATGCTGGAACAAACTGTATGATGGTCTCATGGTCAGTAATGAAACTGAGTCAGAAGAAAACCGACAGGCTCTCATTTCGGAAATAACAAACTGCGAGGTAGTTCAAGAAAATTATGTGATTGAGTGGGTTGAATCATATGATTTAGAGCTAGAATTTAGAGATGAGGACATAGTGGACATGGTCATAAATTCTGAGCATAGGGAAGTTGGTGAGGAGGATGATGAGAATATAGCAGATATCAACCAAGTAATGGCTGAAGAAGGATTTAATGCAGTCAAGGTACGAAAATTTGTACACAAATAGTATTACTGTAGATAATGACTTTCAAACATAATACAAAGTAGTTCTAAAAGGATTATTTTAATTGCAGTTAAAAATATTTGTTTCGGTCTGTTTCAGATTGCATTACGTTTTGCTGAAGAAGCATCCTCTTCAGACATCCTTATCATAAAGAAATTTCGAGACATCGCGGCAAGAAAAAGATGCAAAAAAAAGTGCCAGACAACTATTTCAGACGTTTTCTGGAAAGCAATAATGTTCTGTATGTACTGTATTTGTAATTCGTAGAACGTATTAGGTTAAAGAAGACATTATGCAGAGTCTTATTTGCGTATATGTAATACTGTGTGTGTCCAGTTTACTGTATTTTAACACTTTGACACTGTACATATGGAATACTTACTCATATCAGAAATTTTCCTCATCTAAAATGGGTTCCGCCCCCTTTATTTAAGATATGGGAGGTTCTACAGATGTCACAAAAATATTTTTTGCTACAAAGAAGTTCAGGTTTTTGGATGATTGTAACATTTGCTTGGAATATATTTTTTATGGGAAAAACTATAACTGATTTTTATAAAATGTTATTCTACTTGATCAGAAATATTTTAAAAATGAAACCCTGCTCTCCCGGATACTGTTAACCTCAAGTTATTAACTTGCAAAGAAAAAGTGAAGGAAAAAGTATGCTAGTTACAGCATTAACTTAATTTAATTTTCATTGAACAAAATAAAATTCATCCCTAATCATGCGAAAAATATCCAAATAACATTTTATTCAATATAATATCAAATGTGTCAAATGGAACTCTGGTATATCTTCCTAAAACCTTAGGAGGCTTTGCCAATAACAAAATAAACTTCAGTTGTCCCTAAGGTAAATTTAGAACAATCCATACAAAACTCTTTACCTGTACAACACACGATGAAGCGTTGGTGCCTGTGCTAACACTTGCCTATTGTAAATGTAAGTACCAGAGCCCACAACTGCACCAACAAGAAGTAGATCAGTGGTGCTCTGTTTGTAAGCTGCACTGTAAACACAGAAATTTCAAAATTAAAATCATGTTTCTACTCATACAAGACCATAGGTACAAATAAAAAAACTCATTCTTTGAACAACTAATTTAAACACTAGTACTGTTTGTGGATATCAATGATAGCTCCACAAGGAGGGCCATTGGTACAAGGCTCTCTCTGTTTGGTTAAGAGAAGTAGAATTTTCTACCGAGAAATTATTTTGAAATATTATTAAGTCAAGTAGAGATTTGGGCAGCTCTTAACAGCAAGGTCTTTAGAGCAGATGAGGGTGAAGCGAAGTGAGTATGAAATAGAGCTGGAATGCAAGGATGGGGGAAACAGGAGATACCTGAGAAAACCGCAGACCAGTGGCATCGTCCGGCACTATTCCCATGTGCGAAAATCCGAGGGCGACATCGCTGGGAATCGAACCCGGTGGGAGACAAGTAGTCTGACCACTACACCACCGCGGATCCTCAAAATACAGTCAAGATGTTGCAGTTATGGTTACTGCTAAAATTGATGCAGTTTGTTAGGATGTACCACATACTAAATATGCTGAATAAACACACTGAGCCTATGGCCAGCTCTGGACATTGTAGTGGTTAACTGCAACATTGTCAAAACAAGAAATTCCCATACGCAGTGCACCAAACTGCACCTCTACCACTTGCAGTGAGAACCATGCACTTTACATGTTAATAAGTATTGATTTTCAGAGCAGTCGCTTGACTCCCGCAGATTTATTACCGAGACTACAGTGCATGTAAACTGTAGCGAACAGGAAACAAAGATGTGTTCACATGTCCGTGAAAAATTATCTATCTGGAGCAGCCAAAAAAGAAAGAGAGACCTAAATCTAAAAAAAATTCAAGCGCACAAATTTTTGAAACAAGGCCACTTAAAGTTGTAAATAAAACTCTTCAATTTTAAATTTGTGCCACTACTATTAACAAAGACCGCTACCATTTGTCACATAAACAAAATACATGTAAATGCATGCTGCAGAACAGTGGCGCAATACATTATAACTGCAGATTATCATCAGACTAAACAAGTGTTGTTTATTTAAATAAAGTTCATCCGAGGAACTTTTCTTCAATTACTACCACAAGGAGTTTAATTAAATAAAGAATGTATTTTCAGCAGATTTGTGACCTTTATATTTTTGGCATGAAATCAAAACAAAAACTATTGCAACATGGAAACATGACATCACATATGGATCAAATCGTTATATCCGTACATTTCACTCCAGAATATTTTAAAATTGTTAAATTGAGATTTAAAAAATTAATTCAAAATTTATAATTTGCAATTAAAGACATCGTCAAAAGGGAAAAAAGGGGCCCCACACTTGATTTTTTTAATGGTGAAAATAAACACAGTATCTTAGTATTCTATAGGTCACCATATTATATCACTTTTGCTCAATTAATACGAGATCACATAATTTAATATTGAGCAAGAAAGATAATTTTAGAGTCAATCGTGCAACTCATCAAGAAAATTAATTATTCCAAATGACAAATTTTTTTTGTAAATGTTCATATTTGATTGTACCGTGTCCGAGAAAAGCCGGACACCAACATGAGCCACGCTGGTTGTTGAACTGCATGCAGTAATTGCGCACCGCCATTCCCCATACTCACGAAGACGGGAAGGCGAAATTTAGTAATTTCACACCAAAAGAAGAATGAGATGTGCATTCGCGGAAAGACAGGAATTACTACAGGAATTCGAACCACATCTCGATCCGGAAAACCATCCAGTAAGAAAATAGAAGAACGAAGACCAAACCCCCTCAGGACAGAGAATTCAAATCAACCGGAATTTATAAGCAACCTAACACTCAAAAATTTTTTTTTAATCTGTGGTAGGAAAAATTACCCATAAAGGAGAGTTCAAACGACGCTACTTGAAGGTGTGCATCCCTGCACACTGCCGGTCACCAAAATTAAATAAAAAAAACACTATTCGACTGTTGCGCTAAACTACATTTTCAAATAAATATGCTAGCTACATGATAGTCAGCTAAGCGCGCACTCTGTGACTACATCCTTTCTTGATGTCACCAAAGCTGCTGCTGCTGCCGAGAGAGACATGCAGTAGGCTCAGAGTCCGGTGTCCAAGTGTTCCCGGCAAAGAGCGTCCTACGCAGAGTAGGTAGTACACGAACTAAAGCGTCGGTGGTGGAACTAGAGCATCGCTGGTGGAAGAATACACTATAATTTCAGTTCCAGAACTGCCGATAGATGGCACGGGGATGAACAAATGCTCTTCTGGAAGGTAAAAAGGGCACTTTTTTTTTTTGTGGTGCAGCCTACAGACTATGGACACAAAAAATATACAGTGCTGGGGAGCAGCGCTTCAGGAATTCAGGCGCAGCTGGAATAAGTAACACCGCAGTGACTAAAAGAGTCACACCAGCATCCGGTGCATCCAATACGTGTGTTGCAAGCGTGGGCGTTCTAACAGATACAAACTGTTGTGGAGCCCTTCTTGCCTGCCTGCTTTTCTGCCTGTGAGCTAGCTGGGACGTAAAACTAACTTGTAACGCCCAGAGAAAAATAACAAAGTCACCCGACCTGAATCCCATAGAAAATCTATGGGATGAACTTCATCCTGTATATCCTGACCAGCCTTTCAACGACCTCCACCCCATTTCTTTCATCATCACCGATGGCCTATAGTTCCCTTCATCCTCACCATCCTGCCCCTGCCTTCTCCACCTACCCTTCACCCATCTCACTGCCATTCTTTGCACCTCTCTAACTCTCTCACCTCCACATACAGGTCCCATACTGCTGCAGCATATTCTAACATCGGCCATACCATTGTGACATATACCTTCTCCTTCACCTCACAGCTGACTCTCTTCAGCACCCTTCCCAACATACCCAAAGCCCTTCTTCCCTTTGCAACCACCCTCTCTACCGGTTTTTTCCATCTGAGGTCTCCCTGCAATACAATCCCTAGATACTTATATTCTGCTGCTTCTTCTATCTCTTGCTCCTCCCATCTGTATATGTCCCTGCTTATCACCTTCTTCCTAGTAAACCTCACTGCCTTAGTTTTTCTTATATTTATCCTGGTTTTATTCTCTATGGTCCACAATCTTTCACCCCCTCCCTCCACTACATACAATACACAATCATCTGCAAACAATCTTATTTTTCCCCTAATCCCCAAACCCATGTCATTTACCATTATGGTAAACAACAAAGGGCCCAGCACACTTCCCTGCGGCACCCCTGACGGCACCTCCTTCCTTCGATATTGCCTCCCCCACTTTCACCCTCTGAGGAAGTCCCCAATCCATTCCACTACCCACTAGTCTGTTATCAGCTAATCCACTTTCTTCATCAAAGTCCCATGGGACACCTTATCAAATGCCTTCTCAAAATCAATTAAGCAGGCATCCACCTGCTCCCCCTCATCAACTGCCTGCACCAGGTCTTGTAACAGCCCAGCCAGCCGAATCTCACATGAGTGTCCTTTCTGAAACCATGTTGTGACTGTAATTATTCAGTTTAGTGACTTTTCTGTGAAAAAAAAAATTCCCGGAGAATGGTACATTTCCACTGTACTAATGACGGAGAACAAGAATATACGAGAGGCATTACATATGACTAATTTCGTAATGTGTACCCACCTAACCTAACAGAACCTAACCCCACAATGAGTGAATCACTATTTTACATTTTTAAACTAACCTACGATTGTAGGGGGTAATTATGCAGTTTAGGGGCTTTTCTGAACGAAACGTCCTAGACCAACAACAGTTGCATTAATGGGTTCTGCACAGCTTACTTTGTTCATATTCAAGACGCCGTAATGTTAAAATAAGTAGAACATATTAAAAAAACTTAAGAAATATGTTTGTTTACGTCTATTAACGTCAGAGGAATTGTACCAGCCCCCTACCTAAGTGAGTCAATTTACCTTATTTTTGTGTGTTTTACGGTTCCTTTAAATCCCTAAAATCCTACATTCGTAGTTTGGTGTAAAACACAAACATCCTAGGTTAGTGTAAAACCCTACAATCCTACGTTAGTGTAAAATCCAACAATTCTAGGATAGTTTAAAAATGTAAAATAGTGATTCAACCAGCGTGGGGTTAGGTTCTGTTAGGTGGGCACATATTACAAATAGTCGGACGTTAATGCCCCTAGTATATTCGTGTTCTACATGATTAGTAGAGTGGAAATATATCAAATTTTGAATTTTTTTTTAGTTTTTCAGAAAAGCCCCTAAACTTAATAATTATCGAGCCAAAATTTTGTTCAGCCCATCAAAATTTCTTTCAATATACCCTATTGAATACACATGAGCTCCCAGTACAAACACAGAAATGCATTATTTTGTACTATAGGCCCTATGTTACTAGACAATGATGTATTATTGCCAGTTCACAAACTTAGAAATTGAAATCTTAAAATGCATAGGCTCATAATTACATTATGTTGTATTCACAGGAACAACAAAATTTTAAGAGTAGCAGTTGTTTACACTTTCCCTGACCCATGTTAAAATTCCCCGACATTTCCCTGTGGGTGGACACCTTGGTGTTTTACCCCACAATTTCCCTGGTCTTCATAGCCAAACCCTATACACGATTATCTCGTATGAAAATATACTAATGCAACCACAGACTTATGCTCTTAGTATGAATAGTAATATCAATACATACCATTATCGATGAACCCCTAGAATTAATACTTACATAACTGCGGCACAAAACAAATATTTACATACACTACATAACCACTACCCACCTCGAAATCCATGAAGGGTTCATAACATTAGCAGATAAAACCATGTAGCTTAGAACCCCAGTGGTAGGTACATAATAGTGGCATGCAGTTTGAAGACTAGGAGATCTAAATGCTCTGTAATAATGTTGAACTAAAGTCTTTAAACCATCTTCGCTAATTTCCCTGTTTTCCGCCATATTTGAAACACTTTGACCAACGCCACAGAAAACAAATAAGATGTACATTTAAAAACAAGGAAATTTCGGAAGAATTTGGAATTAAAAAAAAAACCTTATCGATACATACATATGTAAAATAATTGTTAATTTTAGACACAAAAATCATAAGGCACGTGCTACAATCACAAACAACAGTAGAAAATTTAAAACACTTAAGACTGCGTTCTCGTTCTATGCTGGCCAATTAACAAGTTTCCATTTACGACTACCGAAGTAATTGAAAAAAAAAAATTATAAAACGAAATTAGCCTTCATATTTCCATTTTAAGCTGAGCAGACACGCATTTATTCATATAGAGTTTACTGCGATCACTCATGCAAATGCTGTACAAAAAAAATTGCTTTTCCAACATTTACAAAAATAAACAGAAATTAGAACATGTTTATTGCGTCAGATTAACAAAACACATTTAAGAAATATGCTAGATAAGTTAATACTTAATATATTACTTGTTTCTGGCTCATTGCACGTTTCCTTACTGCAGTTGTAGACAGCACTTTCTCACATTTATTTGTGTGTGCCTTTTTAGATTTATTTTCCCTACTGAAGCAATATTAGAGTCGGAATCACTTGATTTGATAATGCACAATTTCCCAATTTTTTTACTTTCGATAGTCGATCCATTAAAAGTTTGGACCACACCCATTCACATTTGTAAAACTGCGGATACAAAAAATTTTTCTTAGGTCAATTTTTAGCTTTGCTCATTGTCAAAAAACTAGTGTATGTGTATTTACAGTTTACATCACACAAGGGAAAAATCCTTGGAACTGCAGTCACCTCGAGCCACGATCAGTTCCAAAAGTTTTACATACTAGTAATATCGTTATCTCAGAGTCCAGAGTAAAAGAATTCTAAGAACGTAATGAGTTGGCAAAACAGAATACTGCGTCAGTAACTGCTTGCTATATTTGCTTCATGGTCTACAGAGATAATAAAATTGTACGTGGTATTAACAATTTTTCCTGGATAGCTTAAGTTAACAGATTATAGCATATGCTCTCTGGTTACGTAGGTCTCATTTGTATGGCTAAATACCACTCGCCGATATATATCTTTCTCTCTAACTCAAACGCACCCTCACAAGTGCACGCGCATGTGCACACACACACCCCCATGGATGCGCGGAACAAAACTCACATCTACAATCTATAATATTTTAAGGTCAGGCATTTTTCCCGATAGACAGAAGTTTGCCACAGTTAACCAATTATATAAGAAAGGGGATAAGACAAAAATTACAAATTACAGACTGGTGTCACTGTTAAATTCTATTTCTAAAGTAATATAAAAAGTTATTCACAAACTACTATATGACCATATAAATAAATTTTAAATACTAAATCCTGTGCAGCATGGTTTTCAAACTAAATAAACTACTGAAAACGCTAAGCTTCAGTTAACCCACAGTAACTTAGAAGCTTTAAATAACCGCGAGCATAAAGTAAGTATTTATTAATTTAATTGTGTTAATCATACAAATTTTACTAAGTTCCAGTTTTATGCATGAGGTAGTTTTTTTTAAATTTATTAAAAACATATCTTTGTAACAGGCAACAATCTGTTCTTAATAAAGTAATACTGCTTCTAGTGTACACTCTACGGCTGGTAAAATATTGTATGGAGTACCATAGGGCTCTGTTCTTGGACCATTATTGTTTTTGATCTATATAAATGATTTACCTATATCCATTCGGTATCGTTTGTAGATGATACCAGTATTCTAGTAAATTATAAACATTTATATTAACTTAGTCGCAAGGTACACGAGTCAGTGGCAGTCTTGTTTTGCTGGTTTTCTGTAAATAAGTTTCCAGTAAATTTAGATAAAACCAAACTCATTAATTTTTTTGCTAGGTATAAATTGGGTAGGGCTAACTTAAATGCTATTTCATGTAATAATATTAAAATAGAACAGGTTGAAACAATACACTTTTGTGGTTTGACAATTAATAACTGCTTGTATTGGAAATAACACATTATATATCTTGATTCTAAACTACAGTCTGCCTTATATACTCTGCGTTCTATGAGCAATATTGTTGGTTCACTTGTATTAAGGCAATGTATTCTTCTTATATACACTCTCTTATATCATGTGGAGTATTATATTGAGAATTCAGTTGACGCGAACCACTCGTCCACGAGCTCCTTGTGCCCACTCTGATCGCCGCAGTCAAAACTTCTACACCAGCCACACCGGGCCACACCAACTACATCAGGCCAAGAGTGCGCAGTGCAGGTCGTCAAGAACGGAAACGGAACTTGCACCTTCTTGCCGGCAAGGATTACACAACTCAAGGGACCGCCCTACTTATTTATTACAAGGGTAACTCTTTTAATAAATGGGTAGGTGATTCGAAACAGTGGTAACCCCAAAGTAACAGCTGTTGGGAGTACGGGCCACTGGTCGTTATGTCGTAGTTTCTCGCGCCGCGACATACGACATAACGCACCACCAAATGTCGTCGACTGACCTGTAGTCCGAAACTGAAGTGCTAAGTGCCCCAAAGTGAGACTTATAGTGCGCAGCATTTTTCTATACATATCACACAACTTCATCTCATCCAAAGTTACAGTCAGGGATGGGTTTTATTGTATTAAGAGCCATCGAGCATGGCAACCCACACCCCTTTGCCCAGGTGGGCTCATCCATCACTTTCGCAAGAAAGCATAAAAGTGTATTGAATGTATATTTATAAGAGGGTAATCGTGTTTTCATAAAGGGACATTGCCTATAAATGCCTCCATCATAGTAACATTTCATTTAGTGCGGTGACACTACCTGTTAACTTATAAGACATTTGTTAATCAACGGAGGTGTCACCAATGTTATTCATTTAATTTATATAATTATTCACCATTGCAATAATTTTACAAAGTGCTTATGTCATGTTTTACCACTCGGCGTTTGACGTCGGTTCATGCCACTTGTGACAGAAGCCGATGCCACTCATTCAGTTCACTTCAGCACAAGAGCCAGACTGGCAGCATGGTGGTCTGCTACACGAGTCCCCTCGGTACCATCATTTAGGCTGTTATCACTTCATTGCAATAGCAACTTAACTAACCGGAACATTTGATTTATTTCTGTACAAAGGGGAAAACCACCTGGACGCTCATCAGAGATCTTAACTCTACAGTGTATCCGCATAACCACCATGGTGACTTAGGTCCTTTTCACGCTTAAGTCACCAGCATGATGTAAGGTGCTGTGTCCGTTTCTTTTAATATTCAGATGTCCCCTTCTTAAACATGTAATTAAGTATTTGAGTAAACATCTTTACAAAGTTAAGTTAGTGTTGATTAATTGTTTCCCAGGATACATAGGGCACTACCCTCCTTGTAGTACAACCGACAATGTTTCTAATATATTTCAGGCATACGAGCCAGTCTAAAGTATCACCACAAGGTCAACGTGTGTAAGTAGTGTAATATTAAGTGCGTGACAACTTCATCTTCAACTGACGGAGGCATCCAGGGCCCCCTGGGCCATCGACTGAACGACCCACATCACTAACTCTCAGTTAAGTTGTAGCGCCGGGCAATTCTGCACTCAACCAGCCCTGGGTCACCTCGACCACATCAATTTTTATGTGTTTAACTTTATATAGGTGAAAGAATTATAGTCCACGCTTTAAAATGTGTATACCACAAGTAGTATTTAAGTACATTGGTTTTCTGCAATATCGGGTTACTTCCCGGTTTTCATTACCTTATTTACATCAAAACAATAGCTATTTTATGAAATTGCTAAATTGGGATGGTTCCGGCGATTGGATGGAACTATCCAAAGCCTCGGAATGGTTCAGAAGGTAGCCATCGTCATCAACGAGCTATGTGAAGACGTCATTCTGGGTATCCCATGGCTAACCGAACAAAAACTCGATTGTTGAAACAGCAGCTAGGAGAATCCACTTCGGCAAAAAGGAGTATAAAACAGTCTACAGTCCAGACCCCTGAACTAGCAACCATGCCCCCAGTTTACTGTGACGCAGTGCTGGAGGAATGAAGGGATGTTTTTGTATCTGCAGATCCATTACGACATACCAACATCGTGGAGGATGCAATACCAACAGAACATGACAGGCCCACTTTCACACCACCGGGCCACTACGTTAGCCACCAGAGTAATATCATCCAGGAACAGATAGGCAAATGTTTGCGGAGGGAGTCATCGAACCGACGGAAACACGTTACAATCCAGCTATCAAGTTGGCGCCAATAAAGATGGAACATGGCATTTATGCACCGATTTTCAACCCCTCAACCTGGTCACCCAAAGTGCCTCCCTCTCTACTTTAGCATTAAGGATGCGCTTAGCTTCTTAAGAAAGGCCAAAATCATGTCATCCCTGGATATGCGCAGTGGCTATTAGTAGGTTCCAGTGAAGTCAGACGACAGACACAATACTGCTTTCACCGCACCGGATGGAAGGCGGTTTCAATTCTGTGTGATGTCGTTCGTGTGGAAATGTTAACCATCCACATTTCAAGCCATGATGGTCCAGGTACTAGACAGTCTGGTAGGTGACTTCACGCTCACCTACCCAGAGGATATCGTCATTTTGTCCGAGACATGGGAGGACAACATTCACCACCTCTCCCTAGTGCTGAAGTGCCTTGCCATCAATAGGCTCACGTCCACGAACCACAAATGCCACATAGGAAAAATACAGCTGGACATCCTGGGACATATTGAGGACAAAAGCGGTAACAGACCGAACAACGAACAACTGCGAGTGATAGAGGACTACGAGAAACCACACACCTGGAAGCAAGTACGGAAATTTTTTGGCCTGCAGAACTGGTTGCGTGAGTACATACAAGACTTTGCAACAGTAACTGTACCTCTCACAGCACTCATGTCAACTAGCCGCAAGTTCGAGTAGAAGACTGAAGCTGAGGACAGTTTCTTCGCCATCAAAAGACGTTTTAGGGAGTGCAAGGCCCTAGCGCGCCATGACCCCAGTAGACATATCTATGTCCAGACGGACGCCAGTGAACAAGGTCAAGGCACCAATCCTGTTCCAACTCGGTGACAATAGCAAACAGCTTTTCAGCGACTACAGCACCACCAAGTCCATGCCAACCAAAAATAACGGTATGGTGTACACGAGACAGAGTGCCTTGCAGTAGTATGGGCGCTAAAATGGTACCATAAATATTTGGAGTACCAGCGCTTCAAGCTACGAACCGACAACTGCTGTCTGGTATGGTTGCACAGCACGCCTGAAGCGCGGAGCAAACTAGACGGCTGGTCAATGCTAGTGCAGGCATACGATTTCGTATATCGAGCATGTCCCAGGCACAGAGAACCAGCTGGCCAACCTGCTGTCCAGGTCACCAAGTACAGTAAACACTGCGTATGATGAGGAAAAGCGGGAAAGGATGCTTTCCCCCCAACTCCTACTGAACTTGCCGATGACACCAACGCACTAACCTGTGCCAACCTCGTTGCACCAGACGTGAAGCTCGGCGAGCTCTGTGACACCTTAGTAATGTCACAAACAACGGAACTGGACACGCAGGCCAAGGTCACACTCTGCAACCAGCAGACCACAGACCGGTGGCGCATGATCGACAACCGACTGGAAACCAGGCAGTGTGGAGACAACCCTGCCTGGTAAATCTACATGACAGCCGCACAACGTGCAGATGTACTCCATTACATGCACAGTACAACATTTGCAAGGCATCCGGGTGCGAAGTAAACCACATGGAACATGTTATGTCACTTCCATTGGCCTGGCATATCAGGCGATGTACGCGATTACATTCGAGTGTGTCTACGGTGCAACCACTTTAAGGCTCGAAGTACCGACCTCTATTCCGCACACCTAAGATTGCTCATGCACTCCACCAAGGCAAGCGAGGTCTGTCCATAATTCTGTCTCTTCTTCTGCAAGGATGTGCCCATTATGTTGTGTGATGTACCTTCCTCGCTCGTGATCTTATGAGGATGGAGAGAAGAAGTGGAGTGTATGAGTGCTGGGTACCAAATGTATAACACAAACATCTGAACTACACACATTGGCACACTTACCTCTCTGTGTCACCGTATGTGTGCCATAGTTATGTAGCCCCTATACAAGCAGTTCGTGTTTGTGTTTTCATATGCTCTCCAACTCTCACAGCGACACTGTGCCACCTGGGAGAAGAGAGCATCGGCCCAATTTGGCTATGTCCTCTCACTAGGGATGGGCAAAAGCGTTATTTTCGTGAAACAGATTCCAACGTTCCAGTTCTGAGCAGATAACATAACACAGTACTTTTATAACAGGTTATCCTAAAACCGTTTCGTGAAACTGTGGGAGTGCAGCGTGTGTATGCACAGTGCTAGTAATCAGAAGGGGAACTGGCAGTTTTTCTCAAATTTGTAATGGTATATTTATAACACACTATTTGACCACAAACATCACATTGTGCATACTTTTTTACGTCATTTGTCACAGAGAAATATGTCCACAGTTACTTGTTTTCTGTTTTTTATTCATTGCAACACAGATACCATCAAAATTAAAAAAAAAAAAATATATATATATATATATTTAACATGAATAAGTACTGTACATTGCAAGTGATGAACACATAGCAGGGAAACTGAATAACACGGCATGGCTGACTACAAGTAACAAGTTACCAACAAAACTGTTTGTTACTGTTTCGAGCGCAAAAAAATCTGAAACCAGCAACGGTTCGCGATGAAACAACAGAAGTGTCCGTTTCTGTTATGGGCGCAACAGGAACACAACCGACTGTGTATAACTGGTTATGTTGGAACAACTACTCTACCGCCGTTTCGTATGCAACAGAACCGACAAGCGACGAGAACGAGTAACTGGCTCGGTCGGAACTATGAATCTGCCTGTTATCGTTATCAAGCACAGAGCTAACAGCAAAGAACACCCACGATGGAACTTCCTATCTCCCGTTACTCAGCATTAGATTACCACATTGCTGATAAGTCTATAATAAAAGCATCGTATTCGTCAGCAGTTTCAAGCTTTGCGATTTGCTATAAAGCATCCATGAAGACATTCTTTTGCTGACTTAAACATTATCACTTCTGTTACAAGACATTTCTCACTCAGATCCAGACAAGCATACAAAAATATTCATGTTATCCCAACCCGTTATTTATGGGAACAGTGTTATTTAGACTGTTACATCATATACCGCCCATCCCTACCTCACACATGCGGAGGGGGCTGTGTTGGTGTAGTGGTTAGACTACTCGTTTCCCACCTAGGTGAACCGTGTTCAATTCCTAGAGGTGTCGCTACCGTATTTTATCATGTAATAATCATACCGGACGATGCCGTTGGTACGCAGGTTTTCTGTGACCTTCCAGTTTCCCGTTCTTTCATTCTGGCGCTGCTTCATTCTCAACTTGCTTCACCCTCATAGGCTCTCAAAACCTCCATGTTAAGAGCTGCCCAAACCCCTTCACTCACTCACTGATCTGGAGAGACACTGCAATGACACGCCTATGTCATGTCTTGCAAAATTACTTGCACATATACAAGTTTAAGAGCCGACCAAGGCAGGTAAGGAGCACGTTCTCTGTGGAAAGGGTCCCACTTCCTAAAATTAAGATTTTTGTATAGCTGTAAAGTATAAGAACCTTTCAAACTGTGTTAAAACACGCAACTTCTATTTCTCGGAGTGTTATCTTAACAAATTTTTCTCGGTATGCATGAGTTTTTTCATAGTAGCTGCTGCTCTATTACGGTACGTCATGGCTGGCTTGAAGACTGCAATTGGTGAGTTTGTCTTGCTACCGGACTGAAGCTTCACGCGAGTCAAAACTTTTATAATTTTCTGCAGTCGCATGCTTTACCCCAGTGGTTTTTTAATCTGTTTATTTTGAAAGTCATTACTCAATGGGCATTTTTCTGAGCTAATTAAAGGTGCCATTCGGAAACTAAGGTTATGACAACTTAAACATTTGTTGTGCTTTCTGATAACACTAATCAATTACAGTTTTCATAAAATTTATATTTTGCATTCTCCTTTTGTAACGTTGCAATAAAACGAAAGGAATTGTGCGACAGTCTCTACATTTTACTTGGCATGTAATTATCTGAAAATGGTAAAACCTTTCTAAAAAATGGCAAGTAGATTCCTATGTCTAGTAACATAATTTGTTGTCTTATTGTAGTGATAGTTATAGTGTTACAAGGCAATCATGAAGTAAAATATTACTTCCTACAAAACGAAAATTGAAGTAGACTTAATGAATCTCCCATCTTGTAATTTCAAAGAAAATTTTTTTAACACAGTTGTGAACAGAAATTGGCTGAAATGCAGCTTTGAGGAAACTGAAATATCCTGATAGCAACTGTTTGGTTGTGTTAGATTTGTGAAAAGTATGGAATATTTGCACCTTATTTGACAATGTCTAAATTTTTGTTGCTTACGAGAAAAATCGTAACACATTTTCCATTTTTAATATATATATATAAGGACAGAAACTCAAGTAACTTACTAGACTGTGAGTACTTAAGTTTCTGTCCTTTCGTATATTTTCGGTAGCCTAGCAGCCTACTTTCAATTTTTAGTTATACTTCTGGTTGCGAATGTACCAATGGACAAACTTACAGGAAGAGGTAATATTTGTGCAAATCAGCTGATCCTCCCAGCATGCACTTTGCATTATCAAGGACCAAGCTGTCAACAGAGCAACTTCAAAAGCTATCATCTAATTTTATATCTTTCCAGCATACATGAAACTTACATTGACATAGACCTTATTCATACTTTTATTAAGTGTAATAGTCAAATTTTTACAAATGTCAATATGTTGCTATAACACTTCTACTACTACAAGTTTAAGCATTACATTTATAATGTCAAGTTGAAACTTGGAGCTACTTTACCTACAACACTAAGTTTCCTGGTTACCAAGTCTTGGTAAATGTATGTAGGTAGAGGTTGATTTCAACAAGGCTTAATAAAAATTTTAAAATTGTTGTGGATGTATGCCATTGCAGAAAACCCTTTCTTCACATTTTCTGCCTGAAGACAGGAACAAATGTCAGTTCCCAAAACACTGCTGATAGTTCATATTCAAAAGCTGCTGTGTACTTCTGTGTTGACACTGTGTTGTCCAGTTTTCTACATTTCTGTGTTTTTGACATTGTGTTAACTAGCCAATGTCAACTTTATAGTGTTGCCAGGAGAGTTTTGTGTGTATCTGTTTATACTGTCATTGGTGTATGTTACTTTGGTTAAAGGTTATTCAAGATAAAGTGAGCACTTTTGGAAACTCTACTATGTTTCTACTTTCAGCATGTTGGTTCCATATCTTTCCACATACCTATCAAAATGAACACTGCCATGTAGCTATCAGCTGGTGTTTACATAAGCTGACTCATATATCCACTTCATTCTCATTAAATAAACAACAATAAGTAAAAAATATTTGTTTGTGAACATTGACTGATGTACGCAATTATTTTTCTGTTTAGATATAAATTAATGCCTTTAACTGTGGTCAATATTTCCGAAGTCATACAAAAAAATGTTTGATTTGAACATTATTCTTTTCCCGTAATAAAGACGTTTTGAACGTTCACCTTTAAAATAGCTGTAAAACTGAAATGCTCACCCGTTAAATGTACGAGTCACACTCGTAAGAAAGGCACACTTTTAGATATTATAGTGCATTTATTCCTTCATTCAGAAGGCAATTTGTCTCAAACAATTGTTAACTGGCCTAAGAATTATGTTTAACGACATTTATGAGTAAAATTACAATGCATAAAAAACTTACATATCAATATTTTAATACAAAACTATGCACAAGCAAATTATGGGTGTTAATACGAAAACATGATGTTATTAAATAAAATAGCTGAAAAGAATTGATCAAAACTTTTACAGCATACTACCACAGTAATATTTGTCACTTAATACAAGTTTAGTGAAAATTCAACCAGCCACACAGTTTTTAAAGCACACAACACTGCTTTGCTTATGAAAAAAAAAAATTACTTTTCGCCCATAAAATTTAAATGCCTACACGGATATGAACGAATACAAAAAATTAATACCTAGCTGATGACAATGTATTTCATGTAACTGCATCCACACATTTTATGAGGAATCTAATTTTTCCTCAAATTACTTACCTTGATGTTTAATTGTGGAAGCCAGAAAGGGCCTACTCGCTTAGGTGCCAAGGTATTCTCGTAAACTGGGAATCATGTAGAAGCCTACAAAATAACACATGCCCATTTATTTAAGCTTTCAGAATTGCAATACAGGTCGCAAATATAACAGAACTCTCTTCCGAATGTTAAACTTTATTAGAAGTTCAAAATCTTTACCAACAAATTGCATGAAGTAGCACATTTTCCAGGTCTGCAATGTGAAGTTCAAAGAGTTTCTGGGACAAGAAACTGCATGGAGATACAGCAGAAAGCAATAACAAGAAATAATGGGAATAGCATTTGACTCCAAACATGTATAAATAATGTTTTATTAATTACATTAATGAATACTTTATTTCAGGAGTTACAAACTGACACTTAAAATCACATTGGTAGCAAAATGTTATTTTGTTGACACACTAGCACGGACCGGAATAAAAAAACGCAACAAACAATGAACTGACAAACTTCAATATTGCGTCAGCCAGGTGATGATGGGAAAGAATTGAAAACATAAATGTGTTATAATCATGCCAATTTTATTCTTATTTACATACAACAAAAAGAAACTAAGTTTCAGGTGACAAAATTTTTTAACTTTACTAATAGTAAGACGTTAAAACATGTAACTATTTATCATAGTTCGTTGCCAACTTAACTGTGAGTATTGCAGTCATTGCTTATGTTACAATATACGCAATTATGAGCAGTGATGTTTTTCATAGGTTGATTTTAAAAGTGCTCACTTTATCGTGAACCATCTATACTCGTTATGTTCTGTGGGCCTTGTTTTGTTTGTTAAATATTAAATTCACCACATTGCAAGTGTATCTTGGTACACATTTATAAAAACCTGATAGTATTTTTTTCAGTGTATGTCCTTCGGGACTAAAACCACCCCCGAATTGTAAGGTGAGTGTGACTGTTCCACAATCACCTACTCCATCGCCTGGACTTGCGTCACAATGTGTCGTCACCGGGCACACACGGGATAGGGTCTGTTATAAACAGAACATCAAGGTAATGATGATGTGGGATATGACGGCAGGTGAAGGCAAGAGTGCACGATATATATATATATTTATAGAGAGAGAAAGAGAGAGAGAGAGAGAGAGAAGTAACCACTTCCCCTCTCGTGAAGCATGTAAGGGGAGGTAGCAAGCGACTCTCACATGTTGCACCACAACCGCAGAGGCAGATGTGTTGGGAAGATAGGCAACGCGTCGCAGAGCAGTTGCTAGGCGTTCGCATAAACAACCAGCTTAAAAATGATCGTTGCGCGAAATCTTAGGTGACGGGGTCGAAATATACTTCTATCGACACAACATCCGATAAACGATACGAGCGGGTAGCTTTATCATTATTTATACAGGAGTTTTGCCAGGACAACTGTTTTTATTGCTGTTATAATTTTTCTGCTGCAGATTATGACCCGGGGGTGGGGGGTGAGCCCACAATGGGTCAAGACAGAATTTAAAAACCACCCGTTTCACAAGCAAGCTGTTTATTACACAAACATGGAATAGGATGTGATATTTGAGATAGACCAGGCAAAGACAGCGGATGAATTACAAGGATAAAGTATAAAATAGTCTATTTTAGCGGCGAAAACTTGCGTTAGACCACAAAGGAGAAGGGAACAATGTGACATCATGGGATACCCTAAACAAACAAAAAAGCAGGAGACGTGACAAGATATATATAATAATAATAATGGAGTGTGGGGAGTGCACCCAGGGCAAGGCGACACCCACCTAGTGACAGTCTTTCCAGCTGGGACCCGTAGGTGACGGTCATCCCTGGGCATGACAGAAATGAAACCCTACAATGGAGCGGCGCTGGAATGCAAGGCCGGGGGAAACGGGAGTACCCTGAGAAAACCCGCCGGCAAGCAACATCGTCCAGCACGATTCCCACATGCGAAAATCACGTGACAAGATGAAAATGACGATGGAGTGACGAACCATTAAACAAAGAAGAGTGAGAGAGGGATGACCTTGCCTTACCCTAGGCGAGGGGATGGGAAGTGTGACTACATGGTCACACTGAACAAAGGAAATTATGGGCGACACAGCTTCAACGTGACCGTAACTCCGCACGTTTTTCTTGACGCTGTCGGAGGTTTCCCACGCTACTGTTTTATTGCAAAAAACGGCATATCATGACGTCTCCCGATTTAACCATGCCTTCTTGAGAAAATTACTTTCCTCTTTCGTCAACATTTATTTTTGGTGGAATTTTAAAACAAATCAGAAAAAACTCTGCAATCTGTAACTGTCCAAACCCGACGAGTCACCCACGAGTTCCGACATGCTTGTACATCTTTTGCTCTCTCTGTAGCCAAATGCTACCACCACCGCACATTGGCACGCACATTTAATTATTTGTTGTTATCTGTAAATTCGTTGAAATTCGTGAATGCAAGTCAAAATTTGTGGATACTAGATAATTTTGTGAAATTTGCGAGTAATTCGTGAGTATAAAACACAAAATAACAACTCTAAAATGCATTATAAGTCGTTCCCCACTATTAAAAAAAGTTTTAAGATTTTTTGCGAATTCGCGAGTCGCGAATTTCTTGGGTCTCTACTTATGAGTTATGTAATTTTGCAGCATTATTAAAAGTTATAACACTAAGATGTAAATTTGTTTGAAGAAAATAATATGCTGTAAATAAGAGTGCGTGGAACATGAGGGGGAATAATTTCTTGAAATATTGTTATAGCACATCTGTATAAACAGAAATTTATGAAATTAACTTATATAAATTTACTATTTACCATAATTTCTACATACAGTTTGAAAACTTCCGGCTCATTATCACATTTTGTTCTAAATTTGCGTTAATATTGACGCGTGACTGTCTATGGACAGGAACAAGTAAATGCCTCAATAGAAGATGTTTTTAGTTTGTGCTAGATCAGGCACACAAGTAAAAGGGGTTTACAGACCCTAATGCAGCGGGGTCTGTAAGATCTGGCACCTAGCCTTTATAGAGCGTTGGGCGCGTAGGCCGCTGGCTTGGCACGAAGTTGATCTGTGATAGAGGTGGTTTGCGATTGCCGGTTTTGGCGGGGTCGCTGGCTTACTTCCCACTGCTGGTCATGGAGTGCTCATCGGCGTTGGTCCAATGGCGGGCCTCCTGGNNTCCGGCTGGTTGGTGGTGACGGCATCTGCTGGACGGCATGGCAGGGAGACGTGCTCGGCTGCAGCTGGCGGCCTACTGGTGCTGGTTGGTGAAGCTGCATCTAGGTCGATGCGCCTGATGCCTAGATCTAAGGGTAGGCAAAGGTGGATGATCTCTATGACTGGGTGTACAGCCCCGGAGAGCTTCACCAGGGGACCAAATAAATGACTGGGGGTGACTATAAGGTGAGGTCTCGACAGTTGGTGGGAGCTCTTCCCCGAGGGGTCAAAAAGCTGAAGGCAGGGGCTGATGGTTTAATCAGGACTGATTTACCAGACAGGATAGCAGTTTCCCTCCTGTCGCTCCACTTAGATCCTTCCTTGCCAGGCCTGGCACTCCCTCCGGCGTGTTTATACGTGGTGGAGGTAGTGGGTTAGCTGACAAAGAGGAATCTAGCCTCTTCGTTGTGTCTCTTGCTAGTGGTTGCGACACTACCGTACGTGTGAACCAGGTACCTTTACGTGCCTGGTAGGAAGCAGGCCTCCCTGCTATGCGGGGTTGTATCGACTCCATGAGCTCGGGCGCAGTTTCACTGACGTGGCTTACTAGTATATGCCCATTTCACAGGGTATTATTTAAGGCGGGGGCGATTTAATATATTCTTACGGGTGCATTATGGTCTCAGGCATCCACCTTATTATACGAGACGTAATGTTGGCTTGGGTAGCTGCAGTTCAGGGTTGCATCACTTACAGACACGTGGCGCGCAAGTGATGATGCGTAGTCTGTAAACGCATCAATATTTAACATTAATACACAAATATTTTGGGCAACAACAACAACAGTTTTGTATATTATCGGCTGGAATATCGCTGATAATGATTAATTTCCGATAATATATTATCTGGTGTTAATCGTTAGTCGAATCTGTACATACCCAGTATTGAGTTCTCTTATCATTTTTCTTTCCTAGCAGGCGTGTCTCTGGCAAGCAGGTGTTGAAATTCAATGCTGGTTGCAATGGTAAAATGCGCAGCTCACACACAAATCTGTGACTTTTTCACGACTTCTATAAACTCCTCTTAATTTCCGTGGCTTTCCCAAGACTTCAGTGATAGGCAGACACCGTGTTATTGTAATATGGGGGTATTCTTTTCATCATAAAATATTTGCAATAGAAAATTTTTGTGTGTGTATTACCAAGACAACAGGAAGAAGATGAAAAATGTTGCAACCGAGTTTTACTGCATTGAATGACTGCAACATTTAAATTACTGAGAAAGATGTCCAATTCATAAAAACCAGTCTGGTACAATCTTATCTAAACCCATCAGACACATCTTGCAAAGAACCAACGTCTATAAAATGACGAGTTAATTTCACGGAACAAGAAACAATATGCTAGACATAATGGCAAGCAACTGTCCACAGTAAAATGTTACTTGCTGTACGTTATACACATTTATATAAAAGATACTGGATGGGGGATTTCATATATCAACAACATACAATCATTGTAACAAATTTACATTTATTCACGTATCAAGAAAATATTTACACGTGAGCAAAACAATCTAGTAACAACGAAAACAGAGAGCTTTACATACAGCAGAAAAAGAGAAGCACATAGGAAATATCACATTTTGCTTTGATTCAGGCTTGGAAACGACCACTGAATATACCTTTTTTTGTGTTGGAGGGGGGAAAGGGATCTATTAAAAAATATTCAAACAAAAATATCACTCTCTTACGAACACTGTACATTCTATAATTTGCTCTATAATTTGCAGGTACTTCGGAAAAGAACATGAAGGTGAGGAAAACCACACCCACAACGCTATGTAAAACTACTATTATGTATTCTTAACAAACAAAACATCAAAGTGGATGCATGGACACATGTGGCAAATAAAATATGCATTTCACTTAATATTTAGTCAAATACATATGTAAAACAAAACTAGCAAATATAAACTTACACCAACTTTCCAGCTTACCTGCAAATTATAGCTACAATAAACATGTAACACAAACGCTAATGTACTTCAGATTTACACACAAAAAAAAAAAACATTCTCAAAAATAAATTATATTTTACAATACTGATAGGTACAGAATAGTCTACAATTATTTGCCACCATGAAATGCCATAATTGTATTATACAAAATGAGGGAGAAGGAATAAATTGAAATAAACTCAAATTATTATAATAATTTTCAAACTGGGATGTATGATTTATATACAAGTACATACATATTATTTAATTCATTAACAATGCTGGTAAAACAGTAATGAGAACTTTTATATGCATTTCATGGAGTTTTTAACATTTCACTATGTAGTACAGTCATGAAAATGTTAAATTTGTGATTAAAATGCAGAATACTAAATAAACTATTCTGAACATTTGAAAACCTGTACATGGTGGTCTTATTATACCACATTTTTACAAAATTCATGTTACATGAACATGATTAACGATACTGTGTAAACATTAAGCTAAAATTTAGTTCCAACCTGGAAAAAACTACACAAACTTTTAGCAAGCATAGGCACTTAATATTTTATTGTGAACTCATAATACAATGAGTTAGAACTGTCATAAAATGTCAAAGCAAGTCATTATTCAGTATATTCTATAAAAAGTGAATACTTTAGCTATATGCCCACAAGAAAATTTTTGGAATGTGATAAAATGCATAAAAATGAAATTTGTAGATTAAATAAATAATGAATACAAAATAATTTTCATTTCTGGCTGTGGTAATTTTATTAAACCAATAATCTTAACAAACATCACTTCTTAGAACATTCTGTAGAAATCATACGTCATTAGCTCTATGAACTTCACAAACACTCAGGTACTAACTGCAAAAAAAAAATAAAATTTAACTTTTACTCACAGGAATTAAAACCAACACTATCAAAATAGTCTGACAAACTTTACAGTCTTCTACTTTTTCTTTCATTTACAACCAATTTTAAGCACTTATGAGCTTAAACTCGTGTGGAAGTAGTGAAACCATTTTACTAATTGCTTTGCTTTTCGCAAACTGATAACGTTACAAAATATTTTGCATCAATACGATAAATCAACCTTAACTATCAACTACCTATAGTAAAAAAACTGCACTGAAATACATACTTTTTTATGCAATCATAAAAGGTGGGCAATACAATACAATACTAATAGTTATAGATTTCTTGCACACTGCTAAGTCAAACAGAAGCACACACATGAAGCCCAACAAACAATGTATTTCACAAATTCCAGATAATACACCAATTACATATTTTGTTATGATCTAAATTTAACAAATCAGATACATAGTAACTTTCAAAATAAAAAATCTTTACTTTTTTTTAGAAATAAAAAATATTTTGTTTATAAATGGTTAATGTAGATAAAACAGAATGAGGCAAGCACATACATTTTAAAACACGATTTTCAATGTTTAAAATATTTTAAGGTGTTTACTTTAGCGGTGCACTGATTCCTGATCACAGCGGAGTGAGAGTGCAAGTATTTATGGGAACGTTCTACCTTGCCGGCAGCCTCTCGAGGAAATCCCTCTCGACCACAGTCTCCAATATCCCCAGCTTGTTGTCGGGCAGCACCGTCGAGGAACAATGCTCACTCATGGCTGTGAAGAACGGGTGCAACTCCTGCAGTGTCCGTATTGTCGGTGAAGTCAACAGCAACTGGCCTTGCACTCGAGAAGCCTCCAGGTGACCACCAAACTGAAATAAGCAAAATATAGTAAAACCCTGTTACAGACTGTTCATGGTTAATTAAGCACTTTTGAAATCAACCTTTGAAAAATGTCACTGCTCCCCACCTATATGTATTTTAATGGGCGCAGTCCAGTAAAATTGGTAACGATGGAAGGAAACTAGTTCCATCTCTTAATGTTGAATTAGAAGCGTAAGGTAAACATTTGCCAATGATGAAATTGATTATTTGCTTTCTGTTTTTTTTAATGCAAATTAAGTTTAAGAATTAGCTGATTTGCAACATACATACTTTTTCTAACGATTCCACAGTTTTCCTTGTGCAATGCATGAATAAAGTGATTAGGCACTTGGCAATTTTAATTTTACATATGGCAGTAGGATACACAATAAGCATGCAAGTAGATCTTAAGCAGGACATTCAAAGGTGTTCAATTTACCGTGAACAGCCAATACAACCTTTTCAAGGAGCCAGTTAAATAAAATGTGTAGGAAAACTTTTTAAGAAGGAATTTATATTACACCTATAGACACATATTGAGCAAAGTAAAACTCTAACAAAATTATTTTATTTTATAAATAGCCTGCCAATTGTAATTTGAATGATTTTCAGAAAGTGATCAGAAGGCACGATAACAGCCACACTGGCATGATGCCCTTATTTGGATATGTTTGTGGCGCAATGGATATTAGAGATGGAGTACTGTGGTATTATTAGCTGTGTGGACACCCACTGCCACCTCATAGAAGATAACAAACCCTAAAAAAGGAAACTTCAGGAGTAATGAATATAACCTACACAGGCAAGTTCCTCCCTGTTGTAAGTCACTGAGTACAGACTTCCCCAATCCCCATATGCTACCCCTTTGCGTGGAAGTAGAATTATAATTAGTACCTACTTTATTATGTGTGTGTTCCTTATCTCTCTACTATCTTCGATTTGCATAATCATTGTCATAATGTTTTACTTATACTATGTGTTGATGTCCCTCGGCCTTGATAACATTTTATTTGTGTGTGGAAGTACTATTATAGTTACTCTCCATCTATACGTTCTTCTCCTCTTTATTACTATCTTAACTTTTTAATAATCAATGTCATTATGTTATACTTATACTATATGTTGGTGTCCAGCGTACTTATTAACATTTTAATAATTAAGAGCTTTTTCCACCAACAAAGCTAACTGCAATAAATTATTTTCAGAGAAAAGAATTTGTATGAAAACAGGTACTAGTATAACCGTCCTCATTTGTAGACATTAACTATGAACTGGATCAAAAATAGTAACATGAGCTTTAACTCACGTTTAAATACATAGGCTTCCAAGGTCGAACACACCCAAAATAATAATAAAACCAGAATAAATTAACAATTTAATTTTAAATAACCATAAATTGCATGAACTATTAGGGCCCTCTTATTCATTTTAAGTAAAATTTTACGTAAGGTATTTTGACAAGCTGTGAATGCATTTTGTTAATAAATTCCCTGGTTAGTTTCAGATCAACGGTACAGTACGTTCCATGTCAACAGCAACCAGCAGCAATTTCACAACCACCCCTCATCTAACGATCCTCTGGAGGTCTGTGCAAGCAACGCCCTTGAGAACACCTCTCCTGACGTTAGATGCAACAACCTCAGCACCGCGCTCACAGCTGTAGCTCACTGCAGTAGCATTACCGCAGCTCACGAGCATTACCTAACATTATTTACACACCACCTACACTGCACCCTGCAGTAACACGCACATAACCACCTTTACTTTGCTCTAAAGTTCCAACATAACACAAATCATCAATTAAATGAAAATTTAGCATTATAATTCATAGGAGGCCTTCAGTAGGTATCAATATTTGCACACTATATAGTATAACTGAGGAAAAAAATAATTTTTAAAATATTATCAATTTAATTACTTTCACGAATGGAATACTGTATTATATACGTAACTTTCATAACTTAAAGATGTCTATATCACATTGAAGAATGGTCATAGTAGAAAAAAAATGATTTCATTAAGAAGTACATTTTTACATTAGTAGTAGCGACAATTTTAATTTTGTTTGTAATTTGTAAAATGCAATACATACTCTAAGTAGATATCATTCTCTTGTTATTACTAATACATTTTATTGTAAAAAAACCTTAACATTTAAGTGAAAATTTGTTTTTGCTGTTTCTAAATACTACTAGTATATTTTAGAATACATGTCATAACATTGTCAGTATAAGTATACCCTTCTCCCCCTTCCCACTTAAGTATTGAAACGTAGTAGAAAGCAGCTGCAACATTTAGTTTCTTTTTGAAAATTATGTAAGTTTCAATTATTAATTAAATAACATTCTACATTTCGATACTCCCATCAGTATCCTACCACCATGACGTCACGTACCATTTTAGTATGTAACATTCTCCTATCACATCACTATTTTTGTCAGTATTCTAGCAGGTATTTATTTTCAGCAAGTGTATTTTCTGTACAAACAAAACACAACAATTATTGTAATGGGGAGAAACTAATTTTAACAGTACAAATTCTTTACAGTTTAAATTATTATTTTTCACTATAATTAAAAATGTTTTACATTGTAATGCTGTTTAAATCTTTACAAGAATTAATGTATCAAAAGATCCACGCTACATAGTGCTTAGAGACTCACAACCTCAAGAAAGACTGACGCGTTCGGTCCCACCTGGAGTGGCCTGCAGTGCTTTCCGTGAAAGACACTTTGCACACCACAGAATAAATGGAAGTTCAAGGCTCGCACAGCCTCTGTAAACACACAACACAGCATTTGTATGACCCACCTTGCCAGAGGACTGCACAAAAGCAATTGGCAGTTCCTTATACCTAACTTATCAGTCTACTATAATTCCTTTCAAAAATTTTCCTACTGTAGCGAAGAGGACCTCACCCCGATCCATATTCCAACTGACAGACGATGAAACACGGAAATTCACAATTATCTTCCACTACCCCCCACGGATTCTAGGGCGAGATGAGGGCATCTCGCTAGTGGACATTGGGGGAGATGTTATGAAGTGATTAGGCCTTATCTGAACACCTGCCTGATCACACCTTCAAACATTGAACCAGGGCACGAGTGTGATTGAAATAACACCTTGTGAAAGACAGTTGCAGAAACCCCCTCCACTTGCCAGCAAACAGGGCTGAAAATATTAAACAACGCACCCAATATAGGTCAACGTAACACTGGGAGAGAGGTCTTTTGTCATTGGGGCAGCGGACCAAGAAGACGTGGAGATAGGTGTGTCTGGCCATTGTTAAGCACTTCCTAGAATCAGCCTCCAGCATCATGAACAAGGTGGGGACTTTCCAATTAGATTGCAATAGTAATGGAGTGAGGTAATAATACTTAATATAACTAATTAGCATCTTGGTATTCAATTTAAGCTCCCTCAATCAATAATCACGTAAATAGTTATTGTATAATCCTTATGTTCAATAAACCCCATCTTATACTGTTGTGCTCTACCTAATCATGACTCATTATTTAACTACGCCCATAGCCCCTTTCAGGTATGAATTGACTTAAAACCTAATTCGTAACAGGTGCTAGTTCAATCATTGGATTTCGTTATACTTTTTATTACTTGTAATGTGGCGTACAAACATTACAATTATTTCCGCCTCTATTTGCATCAAGAACTGGTACTCTGATTGTGTGGGAGAGTAAGTGAACTTGTTTGTCGAACACCCAAAGTCACGCTGCCGGTGCGACTTGTTCATGTGGCCGGCGATGGAAGACTGAGAAGTAAAATTTGGCTGTTCCGTCGAGTAAACGAACCCCTGCTGGCTCTTCCAGTGGTTTCCTGTGCCCTTCTNTGAGAAGTAAAATTTGGCTGTTCCGTCGAGTAAACGAACCCCTGCTGGCTCTTCCAGTGGTTTCCTGTGCCCTTCTTCCTTCTACGTTCTCCGACATGCTGCTGTACGCTAGCAGGGCAGACTGGGGTGTATGTATATTGGCGCGTAGTGTTTNCCTTCTACGTTCTCCGACATGCTGCTGTACGCTAGCAGGGCAGACTGGGGTGTATGTATATTGGCGCGTAGTGTTTTGAGGTGCACTTCTCCGCAAGGCCGTCTACATGCTATACCTCTAATGATTTGATGTTTTTTCATCATCACGCTGCACGGCACGAGCCAAGGTATGCAGTCTCTCAGCGATTATTTATAGAAAATGTTCCCTTCAATTCCATTATAGCAAGGTTTTACTGTATTTACGAGTTCATTAGTAACATTTGCATGTTGAAAATTAATTCTGTCAATGGCATTGACTTTGAATATTCCTGTTCATAAACAAGTTTGTTTATATCAACCGAAATGTGTAGCAAAGCAACCAAGCACAAAATATCAATTAGTCTACATTTTATTTTATGAAAGAATTAGATGTAATAGTGCATATTTTGCAAGTAACAATTCAGTATATTACAGAATCAATGCATACATAAAACCAATCCACCATTTTTGTTTCAAGTATATCACTTGCCTGTCAACAGCAACAAAACATGTATACACCTTTAGGCATGCTTACTGTTTTCTGTGTCCACAAATATGTATTTTTACGAACATAGACTGATATATTTTTTTATCTTCATTTTCATTTGAATTCACACGATTTGTTGCATTAATGTATTTTCTTTTTGGTCACTGTAAACTAAAAAAAATTAAAAATTGCTTTTATTCTTACTGCATTTCACCAATACCATTGTTCAAGTAACCAAAATTCAACTTAAATTCAAGTAAAAAGCTCTTCCACACATCGGCAGCATATCAGTGAATCGGAACATCTGTGTACACAATTTTGTGAATCGGCACAGCTCTTAAGTAAATATTCTATATAAAATTTAAAATTTGATTTCAAGTTCTGCTGTGAAAATTTGAAAGCGAGTCTTATTCACGGGTGAGGTTTACTCAAGTAAATACAGTATGTGAAATCAACTAAACCAACTACAGCTTATTGCCAATTGCTGTACTTCTGTTCTTAAATATACCATTGATATTCACATGATAAAATGCAGTCACCCTTGTAAACCAAGCTGCAAAATTGTAACACTAAATTTCAATAACTCAGCACGAAAAAATCATTGAAAAAGCACAATAAATGTCTATCCACACATTGCCAATTTCACTGCATGCAAAGTTTTTATAATTTGACACTACCAATGCTTAAAACAGATCAACACCGAAATTACCTTGTTTTCCATGAGTCTTTTGATCCTGACTACATGAGGCACAAAGTCTGGTGCTCCGGCATGCGGTTTATCTTCTTCAGGTACATTGTTGTTTAGGTTGGATGGTTTTGCAACACCCACAAACGCCCAGCGGTACCTGGCCAAAACAAAACTCATTAGATAAGCAGCAACACAATATTTTGTTAAAATTAAAATTCTTACAACAAACATTCACCATTAATCACACACAGTTTGGTTGCACAAAAACACAAATTCATGAAATAAGTTATAAAATTAAAATATACGTTAAAACACATTAGTGTTCCTCCACACTCTGTCTCACTCTCCCCCCATGCACCATCTTGCTTCCTTTCTCATACATATACACAAATTCACAAAATGTTTCAATTTCAAGATTATTTTAATAATTATAAATACTTATCAAGGTTGTAATGGTGCAGTTAATACTAATTTGATCGGGACATTTAGTCAATTTTCTTTTATTCAGCGAGGAATTGTAATTATTTTTCAGTATTTGAGATGTTTTGCCAGTGTTTNACATTTAGTCAATTTTCTTTTATTCAGCGAGGAATTGTAATTATTTTTCAGTATTTGAGATGTTTTGCCAGTGTTTCTATGTTTACCGGTCATCAGTTTTACTTTTTCTAAACTCACAGTTGAAATTGCGTCCGCTGTTTAATGTTGGAACTTTTGATTAGGTTAATGGTTGCTAGTGTTTGTGTTTTGTTTATGACGTCACTCAGTGGGTTTGCCAAGATGGCGCGGGTGAAGAATAAAGTAGTTGTACTTGTCTGCCATCGTTTCATTTAATAGTGGAATTAACGATCTTTTGAAAACGAATATTTCGGCATAGTAATGACTATGGTCCTCCGGAGGAATGCATTATTGCCAATGCAACATTAGATCCACTCGTNGATCTTTTGAAAACGAATATTTCGGCATAGTAATGACTATGGTCCTCCGGAGGAATGCATTATTGCCAATGCAACATCAGATCCACTCGAGCCGGAAGAAACCAGTTTTGCTGTTCGTATCTTTGTGGCACGGTTGCCGCCTATTCTAAGTGAAGAATGATTTGAAGAACTGTGGTATCTCGTAATTTATATTTTGTTTGCATCGTGTTTGTGGTTGCTGACCTTATTCATGTTTAAATAATTTTCATTGAAGAAAAGTTTTGTTAAGCAACCTTTGTTCCATTACCGTTACGATTGGCTCTAGCGACCATACAGGAAGAGCCTAAAAAAATGAAAGCCTAGTCGCCAGTTCGCCTTGTTACAAATCCTGTCTTTCGCTTTCTACAATCCATTAAAAATTTTTTTCTGGAAAGCCAACTGAATGGATTAACTTCTCCAACCTGTTCTCTACACTAATGGTGAGTAATAAACATTTAAGCAATGTTTAGAAGCTGTCACACTTGAAATATTTACTGTTAGCTGACCATTGTAATTGATCCAAGCCCTGCCAATGACAGCAGATAATTTTGCAGCAGATAATTTTGCTGTTGCTTGGCAGTTACTCTACAAGAAATTTAACAACAAAAGACTCGTAGTGTTTCATCATTTAGATGCGATGGTGCAAACCTCAACTGTTTCTTTGGCAACCTTGCACATGGAGGTCCTCCCAAGGATAACCCAGTAACTTCTGTGTCAGTGAACCATTCATCTGTTAACCTTGTTGCTGCCCAAACTTGTGCAGACATGATCCTTAAAGTGTACTATTGTCCANTCACACTTGAAATATTTACTGTTAGCTGACCATTGTAATTGATCCAAGCCCTGCCAATGACAGCAGATAATTTTGCTGTTGCTTGGCAGTTACTCTACAAGAAATTTAACAACAAAAGACTCGTAGTGTTTCATCATTTAGATGCGATGGTGCAAACCTCAACTGTTTCTTTGGCAACCTTGCACATGGAGGTCCTCCCAAGGATAATCCAGTAACTTCTGTGTCAGTGAACCATTCATCTGTTAACCTTGTTGCTGCCCAAACTTGTGCAGACATGATCCTTAAAGTGTACTATTGTCCACAGCTATGGTAAACGTGCAAGATAGCATTGGTGCTTACTAAGAGTGGACAAAACTGAAAATTTAATTTCGAAGCAAAGTTTTTAAAATATTCGCAAATTCGAATTGAATATTGAATCAAAAGGTTTTGTTGACAAGTACACATTGCACCAATTATTTTTTAATTGAATTTGATAAATACATTTATTTTTACAAGCCATGTAAAGGCAGATAAAAACGAAAGGTTTTCCACTGATTTACAAAAACTTGATAATAGTGTTTTTTACTATTTAAGAACATATATTGCCGTTCATGCTAAACCAATCTAAATAACAAACTAAAAATAATAATAATAATAATAATAAAAAGAGAGNATTCGCGAATTCGAATTGAATATTGAATCAAAAGGTTTTGTTGACAAGTACACATTGCACCAATTATTTTTTAATTAAATTTGATAAATACATTTATTTTTACAAGCCATGTAAAGGCAGATAAAAACTAAAGGTTTTCCACTGATTTACAAAAAACTTGATAATAGTTTTTTTTACTATTTAAGAACATATATTGCCGTTCATGCTAAACCAATCTAAATAAAAAACAAAAAATAATAATAATAATAAAAAATAATAATAATAATAAAAAGAGAGACTTAAAACTCATTTTTCATCACATCGGCACATTCCTTGACTTAATGGAAAATAATACTAAATAAGAAACTAAAAGTTATTTCAGCAAAGTGTGAAACATACAAATCTTGGACACATTAATTAATTGCAGTGTTTATGTTTTTACACCCTACTAGTTACGTTGCGTACATATTAGGGATGTCACACTCGATTCCACGATTCCTTGATACCCTCGATTCTTGAAGAACCGCATAATCGAGTATCGGAAGTCCAAGAATCGAAGCAACAAAAACCAATTACTACAAATACATAACCTATCGCCTCCAAAAAACCATTTAAAATTACTTTATTTATGCCAGTAAATGAATCACTGTTGGAAAATTATTTTGTGTGTGAAAATATGAGATGTGGAAATAACCTGAAAATAAAACTACTGGTCATGTTCAAATTTACCATTTAGTATATTAGCATTTAGTAGCTTCAGTTCGGTCGCGATTTGGTAGTTTTGTTTTTAGCAAGTTTCATTACATTCTAAAAACTAGGGGTGTGTGGGATTCCAAACTTCTGGAAAATTTTGGGAATTCATAAAGATTTTCTTGTTGAGCGGGAAATAATTTTTTCCGGATATTTTGGGAAAAAATTTATGTTCACGTCTGTATGTGTTGTTCCAACTAAAATACATGTCGGGTTTCGTGCGAGAAGCTTTGTATCGACTCTTTACGTATGCGATTATGATTTAATGAATAAAATATTGTCTAGAAAGTTTTGATTCTTCCGTTATTCACAGATTTCAACAATCGTTTTATGAGATAAAAATTTTTTTTGTATGTCATAGGTTATGTAACATTAACACTATGTATTTATTGCGAAAATTAACTAAAACTGGAAGTTACGGTAAACTGTGTGCACTGAATTTGTCTTATATGCGAGCGACATCTATAAGTTGCAAGTATCGATTACTGGCTGATATGGGACGCAAGTTTCGATATATGTAACCTAAACATTCATGTAAAAATAACCTAATACACGATGAATGTTTAATTTGACTCCAAATGTTTCACTAAATTACAGAAATCTAACATGATGTTTTTTAATATGGGTTTGGTTAAAACGATTTGTAACACGCCAGCAAATTTTCTTTGTTTTTTGTTTGGAATGTGTGTGTTTTTAATTATGTGTTGTGCTCACTCGTCGCCGGGACGTTGACAAACTCAACACGTAGCAAATTTGCTATGTGAAAAAATATAATTAATTTACTTAGCTACTTTTAATTTTGTTATCGATAGAGGAATTAGCTTTGTTAGCATACAGATTCGGTATGTTGCATTCATAACCTGCCAGATGATACTTGGCTGTGATTACAGTTGCACTACGTGATTCAAATCGTGTGTGTTCACGGACATTAAAACTTCCACTGAAAGTTAATTTGAGTAAATTTGTGTCAATGTACACACACTTTACTACCAAAAATGATATTCTTGCAAACTTTTTAATAATTTCATGTGTTGGTGAACATTTATCATGTCAAGTGAAGTTTGGAAATATTTTTGAATAAACTATGTGGACGAAACATAAATGTGTATATATATATATATATTTATATATATAAGTATATATGTATGTTTTCAATATTATCTCATATGCCTCTTTTGAACTTCTTGGAATTTCATATGAATATGCTCCCACTGTTCATGTTATATTATTTGTTAGTAATAAGCATATTACTAATGTAGGCCTAGTATAAATAATTAAATTTCACACCCTCCTATACAGTATTTAGTTCTGTAAAGAAATTGTCAGTAACCAAAAGAATCGCGATTTTTGGAATAGAGAATCGAGAGTGGTATCAGCATCGAGAACGAGAATCGAAAAAAAGTGGAATCATTACATCTCTAGTACGTATACATTATTAAATTACGCGAGTTAATGTTGTGAAGTGTCAAGTTTATATAAATTTTGTTTAGTCTTCATCTTTGTCTTTTACAAATATGCACAGTAACTGTTCCATTCCTTTATCTTTTTTTTCTCTTCATATATCCAGTCCCATTTGGCGCTGCCACCACACTGTGCTTTTAGTGGGTGACTATTAACATTTGCCCTCTTCCCTTTCCTCCTCCGGGGACCTTCTCCATGTCAGGCTAAATAATAATCTCGCTGGATTGTGGTGGCATTAGGGCCTCAGCGCAAGAGGGGCTCAACTTTCACTGCTTAAAAGGAAAGTGTGCAGTTCTTCCAAAAATACGTATCAGCTGTGGTAGGTACGTCAGCCCAACTCCCGCAGTGATAAGTACATTAACTGTTATGACATCGCCGCACATAATTCTGGATAACGGCCCTCATCGATGATCCAAAATAAAAAATTACATGCGTACGAAATTCATTTGAGAAAAATATGAGAAACCATTTATGCTGGCTTTTATAACCGGCTGTTTAGAAAGAATGTCTTTAGAAAACCTGTAAAATAAACGTGGATACTAGAATGATCTATTGAGGTTCCTCTGCATTTTTCTGTTGTGTTCGTAATTACTTATTACCATTACTGTACTTACATCGTGGAGTGGATAACACTGTCTTGCAAACTTTGCATGCACAAGTAGCGTGATCACTTTCTCTCTCAAAGAAATTATATATAACATTCTGATATGGCAATTGTGTCTCATACTGTGACTTTTGGCTCTCATCGCTAAAAACAGTTTACATATGCTCACTAAGTAAAAATTACTGTTGCGGAAATCAACTATGTGAGTAAGTTTATCAGCTCAAGAGGAAGCCCGGAAAAATAGCGTGAGAGGGAGGGGGAGAGAGAATTAACAGCGTGTGTGGAATTTGTTTTGCTGCTTTATAAACGTTGGCCGGACTGCCGTCAACCATACTGAGGAAAATGGCCTCCCTTACTGTATGTTTTGTTCTATACTTTCATAAATCTTGACGTCTTGTAGAAATACTGAGGAAGTATATTAATAAGAGGCAATATCATTTCATCCAGTTTTTTTTAGTGGTAGATCTACTTAAACATGTATACGCAATGAAACTATGAATGTAATTTTAACCACGTCGATGCGTCAACATTGCGATGCTCAAAGACACAACTGCGCACTTCCCGAAATAAAACCTTATTATAATTTCAAAGAAACGTAAATACTAAGACAAGTCATAGCTATATTTTTCTTAGTTGTGAATTTACAGTGATATGTTTTTTAGGTTTGATTTTGTTTTACCTAGCAATGTTTAATTATGCTTCGGAATGCAAATAAACCAATCAATTACAGCACTGTGAAGTTAAAAATTTGAACGCTTAGCAAAGTTTAATGTGCAAAATGTTCATTATTTTCTATTTCTGAGAATAGTACAGAGTCTAAAGATCACGTGCCCTGATTAATGATACTGACTGCTGGTTTTGATACTAGTTTTGGTGGAATAAACATTTCGAGAAAATCTTTTCACTACAAGATTTTTCATTCAAAGATAAAGTCGAAGGTTAATAAAAAAATCTTTGATTTGACTTCGAAAATGAGAAGCTTCGCACATCCCTAATATTCGACTTCACTTTCTAAATAAAAATTTTCATTAAAAAAAAAAAAAAAAAAAAAAANAAAAAAAAAAATTATATATATATATTTGCTTTTGGGCAACTTAAATTATTTATTATTGTTTTCCCAAAAGACAATAAAAAAATATATTATTTTTTGTCCACAAAACACAAGAAGTCATCTGCTTGTGTTTTGTGGACGTGGGCTTAATAACATCACTCATTTTCACACTGACGAGTATCTTGTGGTTCAATGCACGAATATCTTAGCCAATGAGGTCCAGACCACCAAAGAGCATAATTGTTTAGCTAAGAGGACAACAACAGTTGCATAAGTGTTTTAGTNGCCGCACATAATTCTGGATAACGGCCCTCATCGATGATCCAAAATAAAAAATTACATGCGTACGAAATTCATTTGAGAAAAATATGAGAAACCATTTATGCTGGCTTTTATAACCGGCTGTTTAGAAAGAATGTCTTTAGAAAACCTGTAAAATAAACGTGGATACTAGAATGATCTATTGAGGTTCCTCTGCATTTTTCTGTTGTGTTCGAATTACTTATTACCATTACTGTACTCACATCGTGGAGTGGGTAACACTGTCTTGCAAACTTTGCATGTACAAGTAGCGTGATCACTTTCTCTCTCAAAGAAATTATATATAACATTCTGATATGGCAATTGCGTCTCATACTGTGACTTTTGGCTCATCGCTAAAAACAGTTTACATATGCTCACTAAGTAAAAATTACTGTTGCGGAAATCAACTATGTGAGCAAGTTTATCAGCTCAAGAGGAAGCCCGGAAAAATAGCGTGAGAGGGAGGGGGAGAGAGAATTAACAGCGTGTGTGGAATTTGTTTTGCTGCTTTATAAACGTTGGCCGGACTGCCGTCAACCATACTGAGGAAAATGGCCTCCCTTACTGTATGTTTTGTTCTATACTTTCATAAATCTTGACGTCTTGTAGAAATACTGAGGAAGTATATTAATAAGAGGCAATATCATTTCATCCAGTTTTTTTTAGTGGTAGATCTACTTAAACATGTATACGCAATGAAACTATGAATGTAATATTAACCACGTCGATGCGTCAACATTGCGATGCTCAAAGACACAACTGCGCACTTCCCGAAATAAAACCTTATTATAATTTCAAAGAAACGTAAATACTAAGACAAGTCATAGCTATATTTTTCTTAGTTGTGAATTTACAGTGATATGTTTTTTAGGTTTGATTTTGTTTTACCTAGCAATGTTTAATTATGCTTCGGAATGCAAATAAACCAATCAATTACAGCACTGTGAAGTTAAAAATTTGAACGCTTAGCAAAGTTTAATGTGCAAAATGTTCATTATTTTCTATTTCTGAGAATAGTACAGAGTCTAAAGATCACGTGCCCTGATTAATGATACTGACTGCTGGTTTTGATACTAGTTTTGGTGGAATAAACATTTCGAGAAAATCTTTTCACTACAAGATTTTTCATTCAAAGATAAAGTCGAAGGTTAATAAAAAAATNAAAAAAAAAAAAAAAAAAAAAAAAAAAAATTATATATATATATTTGCTTTTGGGCAACTTAAATTATTTATTATTGTTTTCCCAAAAAACAATAAAAAATATATTATTTTTTGTCCACAAAACACAAGAAGTCATCTTCTTGTGTTTTGTGAACGTAGGCTTAATAACATCACTCATTTTCACACTGACGAGTATCTTGTGGTTCAATGCACGAATATCTTAGCCCAATGAGGTCCAGACCACCAAAGAGCATAATTGTTTAGCTAAGAGGACAACAACAGTTGCATAAGTGTTTTAGTNGCCAATGAGGTCCAGACCACCAAAGAGCATAATTGTTTAGCTAAGAGGACAACAACAGTTGCATAAGTGTTTTAGTGAAAAGGAGAACAGGTGTCAACCATCCAAGCGGATCGAAAATCCTAGCAATCTCTGAAAGTACACCCACTTTGGTTGACTCATGCTTGTGAGAGTGAAATGATATGAAATGCAATCTGAGGTAGAACTTCAATGCAATCCCAGCACCTTAATAATAGAAGCCCACTAATTTGTGTATTACAGCAAAAATTTTCGAAAGTCATAATTTTTTGTTTTTTATGTGAAAATTTACGTTATTTTTTGCGTTATCGCATTTGCTAAATTTTAATGTCTCTACAAATAAGAAGTAGCTCATCAAAAATATTATTAAGCTGACTGCACGCACATACGGTGCATTGTCCCTTTCAGGTTAATTTTCTATACATGGTTAAACTTAGCTAGCACGAGGCAGAGGAATGGGCTGAAAGCAGAACTTCAGCAGGGCTTCAGAGAGAAGTTGGAAGTAACCATGAATGGAGTATAGAAGCAGCGGTACTCACATTTGGAACTGGGGCAGGCGATGCGCTGGCAGTAGACTGGCCATGTCGAGCAGCTTGGCAGCGGCCAGTTGCAGCTGCAGCCAATGGGGGTGCCCNGATGCGCTGGCAGTAGACTGGCCATGTCGAGCAGCTTGGCAGCGGCCAGTTGCAGCTGCAGCCAATGGGGGTGCCCGTGCGCATGCAGCCCATTGCTGCTGTTCACCACCCAAGACGAGTCCAAGGCAGACAACACACGAATGTGAGAACTATGGGGCAGAAACACTGCTGCCATACACACACAGGTACACAACACCTCCCTTCCCTCTGCACTCACACATACACACACTTACTGCTGCCATCACATAACCAGTATTACAAGAAAGCATCATAAGTTCATACTCTTGTTTCGTGTAACTTTGCAAGATTTTGACAGTTCGACAAAAGTAGCACAAAATGTTTACTTTACTTTTATGTATCCTTTCACCAACAACTGGTGCGTTAAGTGGAGGCTGTATATTTTATCAAAACGGTGTCAGCTAATCCAATTGCAATTTTACTGTAATGCTAAACCAATTTCAAGGTATTTATAGACTGACNATCAAAACGGTGTCAGCTAATCCAATTGCAATTTTACTGTAATGCTAAACCAATTTCAAGGTATTTATAGACTGACATGTCTAAAAAATTTGTAGGTTATAAAAGTAAAAATATAGACACTTGCAAAAAATTAAATATTTGCTAACTCTTTTTTAATTTATCCGAAACAGCGAATTTGGGTTAACATTTGCGAGATGGTAATTGTAGTTTTTATCACACTTTGGACGTTACAGATAATATGTTAAGACTGGAAATAAAAGTAATTCGGAGAACTTGCTTGACAACACACTTTCATTCGCCAACAACCCACCGACGACTATTGCAAAGCAGTAATTCTGCTATTACTGATACTAAACAGTTTGAGTTGGAAATATGTGGCGTGGAATAACGTAAGAATTGCTTAAAAACTACCCACACATGTCCCACTGTCTTCATTTTATTAATACAGTATAGTAACACGAAGACAAGGATATGGGTTTGTGGTAGAACAACGTGGCGTGTAATAGACGTAGACGTAACGATTACCGGCCCAATAGAAATTACTAGTAATCAAAATCACTGTACACGGAAATACATGTTACTTTAAAAATTATACAGAGCTCACAGAAAAATAAAACCATTGGTATCTGTTCATAAATTTGTCATTTTACACAAGAAAATTATTTTATTCTGGCTTCGGGAGCCTGCTGACAGATGTCGCGCCATGGTGTGGCAGGGCGTGTTGTGAGCCGAGCANATTACTAGTAATCAAAATCACTGTACACGGAAATACATGTTACTTTAAAAATTATACAGAGCTCACAGAAAAATAAAACCATTGGTATCTGTTCATAAATTTGTCATTTTACACAAGAAAATTATTTTATTCTGGCTTCGGGAGCCTGCTGACAGATGTCGCGCCATGGTGTGGCAGGGCGTGTTGTGAGCCGAGCATGTTCAACAGGTAGCAGCACGTTGACCTGCCTCCTGATCACGTCTTTTTAAAAGTTGACTATTCTATTACTGGCTCGAAATGACATGCATTTAAAATATATTTCGTCAAATTATTTGAAAAAATAATTAAACCGTAACCTGCAATATTTCTGTAGGCTTTTGGAATTAATATCAAGCATGTATGGAAGGCATGGATGGAGAGTAGGGATACGACGTGAAAAGAACTCCCAAAGTTTGAAGTTATGTTTCATTTGAATACGAATCGTTTTAATGTGCATTTCATTTTAAACCCCTATATATTACTACTTTAGCACCAAGTTTAGTTCGTAACACTAAAAACTGCAGTTTTACGAGCACGTAAAATAAAATATATTAGTTAATCTAGGAACTCTTTCTTTTCCACATATTTTCTGCTTGTCTGATGTGCGTCGGCAGTGCACTCAGAATAGCCAATGTAATATTAATTTTTGTCCGTTCGTGCATCAGCTGATACAGGATTTTGTAAATGACAAGTTGTTTGTTTAGTATACATCAAATTACCACTCGTAGGCTGTCATGATCTTGCCAAGTTATATGAGACAGAGAGTATGTTGATACCATACTAATCTTCATGCCAATATCTCACATTATTCAAATTAATTTTTGGTCACACAATACAGCGTGAAAGGTGTACTCTAGGTCGAGGTCCATGGGTGCCGATCATTCTTGAAGGTGGTATGGTATGTGGCGATACGATTTGACTAAGAAAATGAAAGAACACCACAAAAACACACCAGCATCGAACCTGGATTTCCTTGATGGGAGGAAGTGCACTAGCCACTCAGCTATAATGACCCCCGTCATATCATTAATCAAATGTTTATCACAATAGTGTAATATTTCATAATGACTACAGGAAAAATTATAAACACTATAAATTTACCCCATAAAAGTAATTATTTTTGACACCACACCCTTTCTCACATAAAATGCAAAAGCACGTAGAAAATGTTACATTGAACTACATTGTTCACGTAACAGTAATTATTAAAGTTAGTAAAGGTTACATATATGTAATAATGATTCAACTAAAGCAATGCATTCAATAAACATACATAAATTAACATAAAGAAAAGTTAAATAAACATGAAATATAAAACAAATGATAACATTTCCAATGTTTTCATTAGTAAATTAGTGTAAACATTAAATTTATGCAGAAGTCTAAAAATAAATTTAGAAACTACAATATAAATTAAATAAAAGTTCTGAGTATTTATTCATAGCAACATTCATGATGCTGCTATTTCCACAACAAAATTTACATCTGAAAAAGGACAGTTCATGTATACAAAATTACCTTATTTCAGTAGCCTCATAAATATTAGGTGTACAAATATTAACAAAGGATTTATGTTGTGACATCATTTACAAATTACTAATGGCAACTTTATAAGTTTACTATTTTACAGCCAATATTTCCCAGTGTGACACTACTTTATGTATAGTTTATAAAATTCATATGAGAGTAAAGTTTATAGACTATTTTTTTCCACGAGCTCTTATACGACGACTATAAATACTGATGAAAACCATAACACCACACAATAAATGAAGAGGATGACAAATCATAAATATCACAACCAGTACTCAAAATATTATCCATTATAACTCATCACTAAAAAAAAATATTTGCCCCATCCAGGAAGGAAATGATGTCTGTAGAATGTAAAATGTAAAGTGAACATTCATCTGATCTTTATGATGTGCCTGATTTTATCATTAAAACTAACAATGTAATTTTAGTTGAGTTATTACTTTATTTAACTGCTATCACTACTGCCAACATAGTCTGTACCTGTTGTATGTAAATATGTAAAGTATGTCTATTTCCCAGCTGAAAGAACCTTGTTCTACTAAACTAAATCTGTTTCTTTCTGTGGACGACCACAATGGGTTCAAGGTGAAGGCGAATGAGTAATGAAGTCCTTAAGTATAGAGCTAAGCACACCATTCTGTTGCCTAAAGACCACTCCCCCATTGTTAATGTTCTTCTTGATCACTATTATGATAGCTCCATGTTGTACCCCAACTAACACAATCCATGCATCCCCGAATCTGCTGAAATCTCCACCATTGGAAAAGTTTGCTATTCATCATATTGATTTTCACTTCCTGCCACCTGCCAGTCCTCATCAAAGAGAACTGTCAGAGGCTGCCAAGAAATTGGTAAAACACCATCTACGTTGGTGTTACTGAAGTACAGACATTACCCATTAAGAATTAATGATGCACAAAACAAGAGTTGAAGTTTTTTAAACTAGAGATCCCTAACCTCAATGTCATCTGTGTCTGCCTTGACCCCTGGTCATTTCCTAACTGGAGCAATATTTGTAGCTATACTAGAGCCATAAAAGAAAGACCACACCTTCTGCCTCACTGAATGATGGATAAAACATTACAAGACATTTAGAAAGGAGAGGGTACACAGAATATCTCCAGCAACTAAAACTTCAACAGAAATGGTGTGCCCAGCAACCCGAGCTCAATGTAAGAAAACCCATCTTAGGTGACGAATATTGCATCTCCACAAAGATGGTGCCTGACCAGGGTGATTACGCATCCTCACAGGAAAAGACTGTGCAGTAAAGGTAGCAGATGTAGGCCTTAACTAGAGAAATCTATGCTATGCAGTGAACAAATTGTACAGATCTCCTATCCAATGAATCTAACAGTGTAGTTAAAATGTGGTGACTTTCTTATATTATTAAGTAAAAATGGAATGTTTTGCTTAAGATTTTCTTTTGGAATGTTTGAACTATGAACTTGATTCATACAATTCCTGTGGCATGAAGTTAAAACCAGTAGAAAAACGCAAGAATGAGATTTTTAGTTTNGTGAACTTGATTCATACAATTCCTGTGGCATGAAGTTAAAACCAGTAGAAAAACGCAAGAATGAGATTTTTAGTTTGGGGCTAGCAAACTGAAAAGATATCAAGCTTCAAGGTCAAGCTCTTTACATATAAATATAAATATAATAATTAAAAAAAGTTTCGTAATAAACATATCACAGTTTTGCAGGTAATCTGTGTGCATATCTGTAGTTCTCAGGAACAATTTTAATCCTACCTTTTAAAATATTGTTTTGTTTGTGAATAAATAGTCACTTGTTTTCTGTGAAAATGTTTCCAAGTTTTGATGAAGTAATTTTAGTATGTCTTTAACTACTTTTCCTAAAANTCACTTGTTTTCTGTGAAAATGTTTCCAAGTTTTGATGAAGTAATTTTAGTATGTC
The DNA here is from genome assembly GCA_002778355.1 of Clitarchus hookeri. Taxonomy (NCBI): domain Eukaryota; kingdom Metazoa; phylum Arthropoda; class Insecta; order Phasmatodea; family Phasmatidae; genus Clitarchus; species Clitarchus hookeri. Next base: position 9,585 of record NQII01004816.1, on the reverse strand, counting down.
TTTAACTACTTTTCCTAAAATTTCATCAAAAGTTTGGGTAATTTTTAAATGTAATACAATGTTAAAAACTACAGTAGAGTACCCCTTAACCGGAATTCCTTTGAATGGAACTCCCCTTATCCGGAACTAATTTAAAAAAAAAAATTCAAACGTCTCAAAGTTGTGCCATAACTTTCCCACTCTCGCGAGAGGTTTTTCGTTGCTCACACCAGACTGTGCATGCCTGCTAGCTGGTAAACAAGCTGCATGATGAGACAGCCGGCCCAAGTGGCACAGCTACAACTACGCTGCTTAAAGACACAAGTGACAGTGACTAATGGCATAATGTGCGACACATGCCATTGGTTTTAGTGGTGTGNGACTACATTTTTAGTAATTCACGAACTTGTCAATCTTACACAAGTATTTTGTGTTTTCGTGAAACATTTATTTAACTCACCATTTCAAATAACTAAAGCAAATTTCATGAAAGTTTTGAGATTTCGTGGCTCTCGAAAAACAAGTGTCTCTACAAATAGTCTTATTTTGCTAACAAACTGTCTCATTGGGCACTGTATCTACGCAGATTCACAGCCCGGTTTTTATGCTAATTTTGTTAGGAATCTGTATCCACATATTGCAGTTCTGAGGAATAAATGGTAAAACACTTACCTTTTGAAATATTGTTTCAGGAGTGAATAACATATTTTCTAGCAAACATTTAACAAACTGTCAGTCAGGCAGTACATCTTAAGACAGATTTNTTCAGGAGTGAATAACATATTTTCTAGCAAACATTTAACAAACTGTCAGTCAGGCAGTACATCTTAAGACAGATTTTCAGCCCAGTTTTAGACTAATTTTGCTGTTTATCAGCATTCACATCTCCATTTATAAGGAATCCTTTTACCGGAACACACCTACTTTTTAAATATTTACGTTTCAGTAATTAACAACATGTTTTCTTGCGTCAACAGTAGGGATGGGTCGAATCATATTTTTGGCAGAATCGGAATCAATTGTCTATTACTTGAAAATATTCTCGAGTCTCGAACCTAAAACTGAATCCATGTTACCAAAAAATTGGCTTGATCATTTTACAATATATTTTTGTACAGTGGGACTATACTAGGAACACTACAGATATTTCTAAGAGCGAATGCATAAACTAAACAAACAACAAAAACATTCAAGGTAAAATGTCACACAAAACCAAAATTGAAAAATGATGGAACTACATACATTATTAGTGCTGACATCATGGAGTGAATTGCTGGCGGGAATGTGCCACCAAGTTAGGTTAGAAAAATAAAATAAATTTAACTGTTTCCTCAAACTGTGTAGGCATGTATCAAGAAAATATATTTGCGTAATTTTCGATATGGTTAAGCTTCGTCATGTATAACATGTATGTTGATAATGAAGAGCGCAAAGTAAGGTTAAGATGCCCTTAGTTTGTTAACATGCTGTGCAGTCCTATTGTTTTTAACTAACACAGTAAAATAAGCACACTGTTTGTTTTACATTCACTTGTGCAATAAAGAATGCATTTAGGAAATACCTATTTTCTTCGAGTCCCAATAAATCTTCTATAAGAGCAATGTAAAAACTTTCCACTGAATAACATTTTTGCATTGTTGCATATAACACAAATATTTTTCACTCAAATCATAGAAATATGTTTCAAAACTTAAATTATTTTCAAAATAAAAAGACTGAAGGCGCTTGAATTGAATTATTTACACATGCATACAAAAAATATACAAATTTCTATTTACTTTGGGCGTATACAGCCACCATTGCAAATCAATAGATTGGAACACTAGTTTTCAGTGAAAACATTTCCACGATTTCATCAGTTTTACCAAGGCGATTTCGGTATATTTTTCACTACTTTTTCTACAATTTAGCACAAAATATTTGTAGTGATTTTTAAAATGTGACTTTAATATTTTGCTACAAAATTAAAGTGATTGATTTTATGTAATTATGTTATCTTAAAGGCTAAAATTTGCCAATTCACTGGAAATAATAATACCTGCCAGTTCATGCACACAGTACGTGTGTGTGCATAATATGCATACACAGTCTATTCGCAGTTTCATCAAACTTTTTAAATCAAACCTTTGAAAAATCACCCTATTATGATGTGTTTGGTTGTTTCCTAAATATTCACTTGTTACAAATGTTTTATACTTCTGGTAACGTAAAAGTACCTTATTTTTAGTTAAATTGAAACTTTACTTATATTCTATCTATTAATTATAACATTTAATTTATAACTAATAAGAATAGAAACAGGGGAAAAAATAGGTTTATTGGTAATGCTTGGTAAGAAATAGTTCCTATGAAAAATAATATTAAATTGAGTGTGCACGAATCCAGTGCATTGCACCTTTGGTGTAGTTTTCTAGACCTTTAAGCTTTGTTCACATGAGGCGGAGGAATATTCTAGAAGCAGAACTTTTGCAGGGCTTCAGAAAAGTTGGTTTACAATAATTTTATATTGTGTGGGAATTGCTGGTGATACATGCCATTGCTTATATTTATTACACATATAAACTGTCTCTTTGATATTAGCTTGTTACAAAATGTGACTCATGGCATTAAACATGTCATTGCGCTCACTAATAAATATTGTCTTGAAGCATCAAACTATCTCACACACAAAAATACAGGTGTAGAAAGGAGAAGGGAAATTTTAAATTGGTAAAACAGGGTGCAAATGTGTGTCTTATTTTTATCATACAGTAACTGAGTAAATAAGAAACACACAATATTATATTAGAGACTAATTCTGCGATATGACAGCCAGTGTGCCTGCTAGAATGGTTTGTGTATACATTCACAATTATGAGCATTATTTAGATCAATTCTGATACTTTGCAATTGTAAGCAGTGTGTATTAGCCTAAGAAATTTATAAATTATGAAAAAATAGATATAGCAATGTTTTCCTTTTAGAACTGTTACAAAATAAAATTCAATTTCACAAAGATTTGACATTTTACGTGAGGCAAAAGCAAATATGGAAGTTATCACTGTTTTTTTTATTTGACTTTGCCTGAAAGCAACGATACTTTAGTCACATTTCCTATGCAATGATCATCATCACTGCACCGTTTTGACATGCGAGCAAGCAAAAAACAAAGCAGAGAAGCATACACACACATTATATTTATCTGAAAATTTTACAATGTGAATACTGTATGTTGCAAAATACATCCAAGTAAAACGAGCAAAACAACGCACCCAGGCTTCACAAGGTTTATGAAGACAGCTGAATGCACTTGTATTTACAGTTGACTGAATAACAATTTCTTATTCAAAGTTCTTTAGCACAGACACTTTACTAAATATTCTTACACTGTACAATTATACACACATGATTATGTACTAATACTATTTTAGAGGTACTAAACACGATATATATATGTATATATATATTTTTTTTTGCAAACCTTTCAAATATTAAATTTTGGTTTATGAATGACATGTTTCCTCAAATAGGTACTACAGAATGGCAAAATGTATAAAGAAGAATGAACCACCATGTATTTACAATTATGCCAGTGTTTCAAGTACCCATGGTCAAGTGGCACGAGCCAACATCTGAATTGAAATGTAATGGCATAGGACCATTCAAGAAAGTTGGGAAAATGTAGATGCATGAGGACACAAAATTTTAAATTTCTAATATTTTTCAATGGAAGAAAAAGGACTGGTGGTGAGCTGGTTGGTTCACTATTACAATAACTGCATTAACATACTGTGACTAGTGATGCACTGTTTATTTTTTTCAGAAAGAGGAAGGTTATTAATTTATTTACATTTTTAAGTTACTGGTTATTGTACGTATTAATGTAAAGCCACAGCAAACTACAATGTCTGAATGACTACAACACCACTACAATGCATTCTTAATAAACTACAATGGATTTAGGGTTTGCGTAAGCTGCATGAGGCACAAATTTACACAGTAACAGTTAAAAACAGTAGTCACTATATACATTCACCTAAAATGGCCTTGCTGCATCTTTAACTTGTTTTCATTCAATTTAACTTTTTTTGTGTAAGTTAAGTTTTAAATAGCTAATATGAGTGTGATTTGGTTAATTGATGGAAACCATATCTTCAATTTACTTCCTGTATGATGACAATGCTATATTTTGTTAAATATGTGGAGTTTATATATACTGTCTAATATCACAGTGTTACGAAGACTGAGAAAGAGGAAACTTCTCTCACTGACTATATAATTATGTTATATCTTTTAAGTGTGCCAAAACTGTGATACAAGAACACATACCAGAGTTTGGAGCTATGCAACACTCAATAGAATTTGGATTGCAGGCAATTACATCCTGACACTGAAGTAATGTTTAATGTCAACAATGATAATTATATAACATTCTCACGTTTGTTGTTAGTAATAATATTTTTGCATGTTTATTATATGTATTCCCATATTCCCAGTCTAGTATATTTAGGAAAGCCGTACGTTTCCTAACATGACTGGTGGGTTTACAAATAATGCAATAAACTGAGTATAAAAAAATTTATATCCATAATGGTAGCAGACTTATGTCTCATGAAAAATGTTACTGCTGTTATCTTAGGCTAGGTTTGACAACTAAATTTTCATTTTACAAGTATCAGCTTCCACATTTATATTCAAACATTTTACCTTTGTCTACAAAAGAGAATTTTGAAGACATGTCTATGTTTATTTTAATGATATACATGTATTACAGCAGTAACTTTCCATGTACATTAAAATGGGAAATTAAGTCAACATACTGAAATAATGTAGCATAGCGTAATTACTTCTTTTGCAATGTACATACCAAAGCAAAGCCCATAAATTATTTATAGCAATAGCAAAAAATGAAAAAATTAAAATAGGCAAAAACGGTTTTGTCTAAACATTTCATGTAATTACCTGTTGTTCCGCCTGCTCTTCCCATCACCATGGCCAAAATAAAGAAAGAAAAAAACAAATTAATCCAATAAACCCACATAATACAAATATAATAAGCACAAGTGGAAAACATTGCTCAACACACACGAACACACAAACATTCAAAGAATATCTAAAAGAAATTTTTCAAAGCATAAAATTTTTCATAATATGTAGACACAATTTTTCTTTTCACCCAAACAGTAAATTTTGTAATCAATTTTCTTTGAGCAAAAAATTAGGTATATAAAGAAAGACAATGATGTATTATACTATGTGTATTAAGAAAATGCATCCTGCTTTTGTAAAACCAAACAAAAGCTTTTCAAAATGGTCCAAGTACTGATTACACATCAACTATCAAGCAACTTGTGTTTCAAAATCATAGTCCATTTTGTAATTATTGATGCTTCCAGCAGTAATACAGAAAGAAGAACCTGATGCAAAGGTAGACATCTTTAAATGCCATTTATACATCTTTTGAATTCACTACTTGAAGTAAACAAGCAAACCCTATAATGGGGAAAATTACCACTAACAGTTTGGAACAAAGTCAGTAATTATGGATTAGTTCATACAAATAAATTCCATTCTGATATTCCTTTTGTTATGATGACTTCTACTAAAGATAAATAGAAACTTTATGATTATGTACTCTGCACTACTTTTCAGGAAGGGCAGAATGTCCAACCTCATACACAGGGGCTGTTTGCATTTGCTACTTTCAAAGTATTGGATGTTGTGCATTTTGCCAAGACGTTCAATTTAAGAAGAAAAAACAGCACATAATCAAGGATTTACATATCACGCAGCCATTAAGAACAACTGCTAAAAATTGAACACTAAACACAACTGAAATATATGCCTATTCAATGAGAATATCTGTCAGCTGCGATTCAGGCTATGGCATTGGCAGAAGGATTGATAGCCCTATTTTTTGGGTACCTATGTATTTAATCTACGGCACGAGACTCAATTGGCTAGGCTTGTGTGTACTGTCTGGTGATAGTTTGGTATTATTTTACTGTAATTTCATCACCTATCAGAATATTACATTATTTTCAACATTATCTTAAGCATATTAGTTATAAGATTTGTTGTCAAACATGGAGCAATATATACTAATAAGGTGAGCAGTCAGCCACTTCTGGCACATGTGGTTCAGGCAGCAAGACCCCCACCTTCCCTCTTTCCTTTTTTGCTCCTGGCCATATGTCATGGAGGGCGAGATTTTATAAAGAAGCATAGATAGATAAATAATTACCATATTAGCTGGCGTAAAATACGACTTGGCATATAAGACAAGTCGTGGTTTTCAAGCAACTACAATTTGGATAAAAGTTAAAAAAAACCCCAGTCAAAAATATTAATTATCCTTAACCAGGAAGATAAACATTTAGTTGAAATACTCCTTTTTTCTTTAAACATTTTAACAAAGTGTTAAACTTTCAATCAACGGACACAAGTAATCTAACAACATCACCAGTTGCTGCCAACCTGGCAGCAGTGCATCACTGCGGCTGCAAAGCTTGGTGCGGCATGCAAGGTGGCGTTTGGTAAGTAATACGTTGGGTTTGGTGTTTGTTTATGTTTTTTGTTTTTTCTCTATTTTACAAATTTATATAAATCTAATTTGTTTTCATAAAAGTGTGGTTCACGGGAGTCTGTGGATTTCTGTTTGCTGTCCCTGGGCCTCCTGGCTATGGAAGTCTGGGAATTAAGTCATATTGGGTGTAACCCCGTTACCCGAGGCAACATACCCCTTTCATTTTCTGCTTGGGGATTTTTCCAGTTTCACAAGTACCCCAGGGCAAACCTGCCAGATATGATTAATCAAACTTAATTGATATTATCCATCATGCATGTGCATGTCACACTTACTATATTTATGTAATTTAAAATTTGGCTGAAATAAATTTTTTTTAAAAAATCTTTTTATTTAAAATAAATATATCCCTGGGGCGATACATACATACACTGTGATGGTCACAGAGTTCAGTATATTTTAATACCTATTTGTTTATTTACTTTTAACAAGCTCAGAATTTCTTTGATTACATTANTCACAGAGTTCAGTATATTTTAATACCTATTTGTTTATTTACTTTTAACAAGCTCAGAATTTCTTTGATTACATTAACACTATCACAACATAATATTTGCTTTTAAATTTTAGATCAGGATTTAGATTTTAGAACCCTCCATTACATTTATTTAGTTAGTTTTGTTAATTTAGGAATCACCTCTCAGTTTTTTTTAAAGCTCAAGTTTGTTTATTGTGTATTATTCAGTGTTAATTATGTTCAATATTTGAGCAGTAACTCTTATTTTTCTCTTAGCACTAGGCCTATGCTACAGTATAAGGCTTTTTGAATAACATTGTTTCTGTTAGTTCTATCCCAAGAAAGACTAATACTTGCACTATTTTTCAGTGAAAGTTTGTACTTAATTGCATTTTTATCCATGGTTTCCAGCTTGAGGAATTTGTAAAAAAAGCCTCGATTTTAGTACTTTCTTTCTGGCCGTGAAATGGGTCGGTTCATCCTAATTGAGGTTCAGCCATCAAGCTTAATTTTTTTTTTTTAGTAGTATGAGTGCTTGACATAAGAATAGAGTCGCCTGGAGAGGGGCGAAAGTGTTTAAATGTGCGAGGAAAATTTAAGAAGAAGCCCATAAATGCCAGATATTAATTTTTTTAGTGCTTTCGTCACCAGTGCCTATAGTGTCCAGGGATGATGCCATCCATCGTGCTGCATCTGCTTGACATGTAAGGCCGTGAATTTTCTTTCAAGTCACCTCAAAACTTTGTTTTTACCTAAATGCAAGTTTCAGTACAAATTTAAGATGCTGAATTTAAACTTTTATATTGAGGGGGAAATTATTTATCCTTGTTTATTTGACTACCTTTTCCTGGATATTTTACCAGTGGCCGTAATTAAGGAGTTTTTGCACTACCGACTCTGCTAGTTAAAATATAACAGTCGGAATGAACAAATTTCTTCATAATGTTTTTATTTCGTCATGTTTCATAATGAGTTTTGTCACATTTGAGAGAGAGGTGATTTAGGCAACAGTAAATTTAATTTTAATTTTTATCATGGTAAATTAACACAACTGAACAGCATTATTATTTTTTTTTTTGCAGTATCAAATCCTAACTTAAATTAAGCAGTCTGAATATTTTTCTATCGCACTTACTATCTGTCCACAAAATAAATTTTGCACTTGAGAAAATCATTTTTCTTATGTTTTGTTGTAGTGTGTAGAATATTTCTTGAGTGTTTTAGGTTGATGACTCATGTCATTTTACTCCATTGAAGTGTTTTGTCTTTATGTTTTAAGATTTGTGTCTGCTTATTTAATTCTCACTTTTAATAAGACATAAATATATTTATATACTCCTAAAGAAATATATTTTTCTATACTCCTATAATATGCATGCATGCGTGCACACACACACATTTTTTTTTAAGGTAATCTAAATAAAATTACCCCAACTGAAGCTAACTTTTCTTTTAATTGCACCCTGCTTATAATTAATTTTTGGTAACATGTTTCTTTTACATATTGTGAGGAACATAGAAATCANTTTTTAATTGCACCCTGCTTATAATTAATTTTTGGTAACATGTTTCTTTTACATATTGTGAGGAACATAGAAATCATGTGGCTTGGCCACTGTTTAACTTGATCTTTTTTTTTAAAGCACATCTGAGTAATCACAGATTCACGCCTAGGGCATCACCCTGCTTGTGGTGTTTGGGCTGTGCAAGATGTCCTAAGTAAAAATTAATTTTTCTCTTTGCCTTGGGATGTTTGATACCTCAGTTGCAGGGTTAGCTACAGGTGCACAAGTTCTGACTCATTTTGTTATATGATTTTTCATGATGTTAAGTTTAAATGTCTATAAACATTTGGATAATTTGACAGTTTACTCTGAAAATTTTGATCAACACCTACAGCAGTACTGTCTCACCTGGAGAAGGCTGGGTTAACTGTCAACACTCACAAGGTAAAATTTTTGGTAAAGGACATCTCATTTCTAAGTCACAACATTTCTTCTAAAGGCACTTTTATTGATCCTGACAACACTAAAGCAACGTGTCAATTTCCTCCACACCGTGATGTAAAGGATGTAGCCTGTTTTATNTTATTGATCCTGACAACACTAAAGCAACGTGTCAATTTCCTCCACACCGTGATGTAAAGGATGTAGCCTGTTTTATCGACATGGTTCAGTTCTTTGGTAAATTTATCCTCATCTGGCAGAGAAAGCTGCACCTTTGAATAAATTACGAAAAATAAATGTGAAATTTGAATGGGGTGGNCTTATCCTCATCTGGCAGAGAAAGCTGCACCTTTGAATAAATTACGAAAAATAAATGTGAAATTTGAATGGGGTGGAGCAACAAACTGCATTTGAAAGTTTAAAGAATGACATTATTAATCCTCCAGTTCTTCAGATGGTGTACTTTTCGAAACCTTTCATCCTACAAAGCGACACCTCCAGTTTGGCTGTGCAGGCAGTTCTTGCTCAGAAAAATCGACGGTGTCCACCAGCCAATCGCTTTTGCATCTTGAACTTTAACTACCCAAGAAAAAAATAACCATATATGAATTAGAATGTTTGGCTGTTGTTTTTTGGAT
>NQII01004815.1:170122-187257 GCA_002778355.1 Clitarchus hookeri | reverse complement strand
CCGAGATGCGCCTTTGGTACCTGTCTTGTCTGCTCACTCTCCACTAGCGGGTGGCTCCACCCACTTTCAGGCAGGCGCGTCAAGGCGAGCGGGCTGCCAGCCGTCAGACGGCAAACAAAAACAGTGGCTCCCGGTAATGTCCTTCTAACAGCAGTGGGTATGGAATGGGAGATGGCTCTCTGCTTCACGGTGGGACAAGGGGGAGTGCCCGAGGCATAGGCTGTGTATGGTTAAATGACTGCCCACGTGCCACGTCAGCTAACAGGATTAGATCATGTTACACGCCAGCTACTAATATGTACCATGTTCTCATCTATTGGTGTTTACAGCATGGTGTTCCTACCAGAAACAATCCATGCATTTGAGAAAATGGTGTAAAATAGCAAAATAACATGAAGAGAGAACGTATGAAGTTCCATTACTATGCAATTATAGCCGCATGATGCAGAGTAAACTTAGAAACGTGTTACCAGCAGACACGCATTAAAAATACATAAATTTTACCCAGTACCGTGCACTGGGGAAAAACTGTACTTGAGGTTTTAGAAGTAAGGAGACGCAATGTTTTTAATCACGTTAGCGAACAATGTTAAACTCGGTATAAACTACGGACATGCCAGTTTTCTGAATGAACTCTTAAATAAAGCATTCACCCTCTCAGCCACCGTGTAGTGAGACTAAAGCAAAATTTGCAAAGTGCATTCTACAGGTATTCATCATTAAGCTGTTAAGAACAATTGTGACGTTGCTGATACCAGTAGAATACAACATATGTAGAGTACGATCATCATTTTATAAAATGAAGGAATTACATTAATTGTTATTATATAAATTTCTTCAGCAACACAAAAAAAATATGGTGGAAAATTTGACTGTGGGAACACAAGAACTGAATGCTACCCGTAAAATAGGCAATCTATAGTCATCCTTAAACTATTAACATAGTGCCTACAGTTCAACCAATATGCTAGTTACTTACTAACGTAACAGAAGCCGACAATCAACACTTAAGGGGACTCCATAGTTGCCGCTTGTCTCATTGTAAAAACCCCAGGACAAAAATGAAAGTATTTTTTTGCCAATTAAATTGTGTGGAAACAGAACACAAGCTGTTTTCTATCACCATCAAAATGCTTCCTTACAACTGGACATGGCCTGGTGGTGTTTCAAATTTTTTCCTTACTGAGGCCTCTTAAGGGGAAGTACATACTGAACCAATTTCAACTCACAAGTATGCAGGCATTCTGTAACAGTGGTTGCATCTATCAGGTAGCCACGGCATATCTGGCAGGTTATGTGGTTGTTCAAAGTTTTCAGCTTGATTCTCCGCTCCATAGTCTTCCCTGAAAATTTGAAAAAGGATTATTAAACGTTACCAAAATTGCACGAGTAAGAAAACAGGAAAGTCGAATGGATAAACTTCACTTACAAAATCAGAAACTCGTAATTGGAAAATTATTGCAAATACTAGTTGCACAGAAAAAACTGGGAAATATTACAGGTTTACTTACACAAAGCCAAATTACAAATGTGCAACAAATAACATAAAAGTAAAAAAAAAAAAAAAAAAAACCAAAGTTAAAAAAAAAAATCCAAAAAATACACTGAAATTTTTTAATATGAAACTTGCTGTCATGAACCAGCAACCTGATGCAGGCAAACTGACACAAGCTGGTTTATCTATGTAAGGCAACAAATACTCAATGAAGAAAGTGTTAACTCGTAGTTAGGATTTTTGGGATTAAAGATTCATGTCACACAAATGTATAATATTTTTTAATTATTTTCACAACCTACTAAACATGCAAGGTAACAACAAAATACCATATTATCTAGCATGATGTAATATACAACAGAAGGATGTCATACAAGAAACAATACACACAAATTTATTACATAATTATGTGTACATATATACAAACGAAAATATGGTCAAAGCAATTAGTTTTCTGTTTAACTACAAAAAATTATCTAAATATCAGACTAAAACAAACAATTATAAATGTAGCCTGAAAGATTAAATTCTTGCCTGTAATTAATAAAAAATATAACTATAAGTACTATTAATAAAAACAATCTATTAAGAAGTGAGGGAGTTTCTTATACGCTTATGATGAAAATTATTTTTTTCCCATCCTAAGATTTAAGAACCTGAGAACAAAACCACAGCCTCACAACTAAACGTGTTGAACGGAACTGCAGAACTAACACAACTGTGAAAGTGGAAGGAATCCGGCCAGGGATCATGTCAGAAATGTACAGTAGAACACAGCACAGGACAGACTTCACACGCCTACCTTACCTTGAGTAACTGCTACACCCAGGCTGAAAATAACAACGCTTTAACCACAAATAGTTGCCAAATCATTTNAGGACAGACTTCACACGCTTACCTTACCTTGAGTAACTGCTACACCCAGGCTGAAAATAACAACGCTTTAACCACAAATAGTTGCCAAATCATTTACATCCGTACGAAAACTAAGATGGATTTATGCTATGGCTGTTAATGAAGGCAAAAGGAAAGTATATTTAAACACTGCATAATTCTTTAATTAGCAGAAATTGGTAAAATCTGATGCTGTCCAAAAAGTAAATTTAGACTACCTAACACCGCCTTTCTTACAAAGGAGATTTTCCCTGACTGACGTCTTTATCATAATTATTTTAGATAGGTAACATTAAGTTCTAGTCACCGAGTTCAATGTAGTAATAGAACTCTGGCCTCTGCTAGTTTCATATCAAGGAACAAAACCAATTTAATTATTCTAACTCTACCACTAGGTTCAGGTTCACAAGATATTATACTTGGTATTTAACCTCAAGTTTATGTTCAAGATGAACGTAGCGTTATTTTTTAGGATGTAAGTTCAGAATAGAAATAGGAAGTTAGTCAACACAGACGTAAAAGCTTAAGCTCCCGGTCAGGCTGGCTGCGAGGTCATCACCCTGATGCCGGGGACGTTGTCTTCTGAAGCTTGTCTCCCAGCGTACGGACGCCCAACTTTAGGGTGACGCAGTCGTAAATAAAAATTAAATACGTCAGGCTGAGGTAGTAGATGAATCAAGAGCTCATAGTTTTTCCAGACAATTCCTTTTTTTTTTAAAGTATTCCAAACGGACAGAAGTCTCAGAGGAATGTCCAAAAATATTAAATTTGATAAGAAAACTGCGTTAAACTGAGCAATTGACTTCCATAGAGACTTAAATACAGAATTTAAAAGCAAATCGTAAAATTAATCAATCATTCACCACAGAAAAACAATAACAGGCAGCCCTCTAATTCACAATTCCGCTAAAAAATGAAATTGAAAGAGAGGAAATTTTGCGTATCACCAAGGCACAACAGAAATTAAATCCCACACTACAACCATCCAAAAAATTTCAGTTGAGTCAAAAATGTGTTATTTACCATCGATATGTTGCATGTTATTGAACTGCTTGGACTCGCAACTCGCTGGCACAAGAACNCAAAAATGTGTTATTTACCATCGATATGTTGCATGTTATTGAACTGCTTGGACTCGCAACTCGCTGGCACAAGAACTGACAACTGAAGCTTTCACAAAAACAATACTGAGTGAAGAAACATTCCAAGTGAAGGCCGAGTAGGAAGTCCCAGAGATAACACGGCTATCAAGTTGCAAACTGCTCGGCTTACCTTCCCATGTGAACACACACAGATAACCCACACACTGGCAAGGGAGCCGGTGTACGTTTCCACCATTCTTACTTCACACTACTCTCCTCTTTACGACCCTACCGAGCTCACTCAAGCTTACTTGTACAGTACTTATTGTATAATTCTGTGAGTCAGCTTTAAATGATGGTAATGCTCTCCAGAATATACATTTCTTCAATGAAAGTCTACATAGTAAAATGGTGCATCACATCTCTGTACTGTTAACATTCTCAGATTACCCTGACTGATTATGGCTTTTCTGATTTAGAGTTTCTCAGACTGGCGACTCTCAAATGCAGAAGAAAAGGGGTTGTTTCTTTTCCTTGGTAGTTTTGTATTTCATACTGAATTAAGTTCCTACTATTTTTGTGTTTTCTCCATTTTAGTTTATTACCCGACAAAGTAAGTGTTGCTGAAACACAGTAAATTATAATGTTCTTCAATGCAATTTTGTTGATAATATGCGACTGTTTTGCAATAACACGCTCCTGACTTGCTAAAACATAGTTTTTTTGTGATGCAGTGTACTTGGTGAAAGAAACCAAATTAATCTGAACTTTGAGATGATCACAACAAATTTTAGACAACAATTTATGTTGACTGTTGTAATGCATACTACAGCTAACAACATAGTAATTTTCCTTACTTAACATATGGGCAAATGCTCTAATACATATGTGACTCATTAGGACTACCAAGCAAGCTGGAATAAAATTACGGTATATTTAATGAATTCTGCAAGGTGATAAAATAATGTTTCCTACTTTCCTACCACACACCTATAACTAAATGAAGTAAATAGAGTTCTCACCATATATTTATTTATATTCTGAGATGAATATACTCAACTATTTTCTGCTGTGACTTAATTTAAAAGTTAAGCAATTAAGATTTTGCCTACAGTTTTCTTCCACAACTATATATAACACTTTTAAAAAACATTATTATCTTTAAATTGAAAGTGAAAGGTAAACTAAAATTAATAATGTGGTTCTGAGTGCTGCTTGACAATTAAATATTGCAAGTTCTGAATCTTTAGGAAACAACACACAGTCAGTCCACTACTTATGAAGAAAACTGCTTCTACAGAATTGTCCCTATCATTGATGTACTTGTTAACTATGAAACGCAGGGAAGAAGCTGCATAAACGATTAACCCTTACACTCGTCATTATAAAGCAATCATTGCACTTTGCAAGTTTTTGTATTCCTGCGAATAGCAATGGNAATAATGTGGTTCTGAGTGCTGCTTGACAATTAAATATTGCAAGTTCTGAATCTTTAGGAAACAACACACAGTCAGCCCACTACTTATGAAGAAAACTGCTTCTACAGAATTGTCCCTATCATTGATATACTTGTTAACTATGAAACGCAGGGAAGAAGCTGCATAAACAATTAACCCTTACACTCGTCATTATAAAGCAATCATTGCACTTTGCAAGTTTTTGTATTCCTGCGAATAGCAATGGNGATTAACCCTTACACTCGTCATTATAAAGCAATCATTGCACTTTGCAAGTTTTTGTATTCCTGCGAATAGCAATGGGTGGTTCAGGATTTCCGGCGAATAAGTGCGTTATTTGAGCACGATACGGATCACCGGCAAGTTGAACAGCGCGAGGCGACGCATGCTGCGCCATCTTACGCCATGCAAAATTACAACACTCAACTGTGCTGCGTGTACGAGCAGTCCGAACAACACCTGCTACACTCACCTTTCTGCTAGAAGTGTTATGCACAACAGGCTTGCAGGGAAGATGGGTTCATGATTAGCCTGCGTTCATCTCATCCTTCCCAACCAAACTTCTAGTTCATCATCCTCACTTCCATAGCCAGCGTAGCTGCACTAGCTTCTAGTCTGCGCAACACACATGATCAGAGGTGTATAAGCCCAGCGTATCAAAACTTCAATTCTGAAGGCACAAGCCGGACTGAAATCCTCGGTCGCCACCAGTGGCGGGTGTAGAAACATTAAGAAGGGGGGGCTACACGAGGAGTAGGGCACTGCGCATTTCGTTCAAACCTCATACTTACCAGTACACAACAACTCTTAACATTACATGAAAATTTTACCCTAGTCCACTCAAAGTTGCTTCCAACTTTTCTGAAGCCCTCCTTAAGTTATACTCCTCTGCTCCAATGCAAACTAAGCTTAACCAAGTCTAGCAAACTACTCCAAAGGGGCAAAGCACAGCATTTGTGCGCACTCAGTGTAATGATATTTGTCATAACAACTATTACTTACTAGGCATTACCAGTATACCTAATTCCTCTCTGTTTTTATTCACAAAAATTACATACGAAATATAATTTATAGATAAAATATGAGCAAAAGTTCAGTTTAACGAAAAATAAGGTACTTATATGTTAAAACCAGTAAAGAACACTTGTGATGCATGGCATATTTAGAAAACAACCAAACACATTTTTTTAAACGTCTGATTCAAAAAGTGTGAACAAACCACAAATAGAGTACGCATAGTGAATGTAATCAATAAATACCTTTTAAAATTTTCTGTTATAGTATAGTTACAGTTTTTNCAAATAGAGTACGCATAGTGAATGTAATCAATAAATACCTTTTAAAATTTTCTGTTATAGTATAGTTACAGTTTTTATCACACTTTTTGAATCAAACCTTTGAAACTAATGAAAGTGAAAATATTGTGCAATTCATAAGTGCGAATCAAAAGTGCAACAAGCGACTTGAGAGAAGAGGCATCATCAAAGAAATCAACAGCCCATTCACTTACAATTAATAAAATATATTCCTTTGCCTGTACAAATAAATTGGATTATCCTTTAGTAGGTAAGTTAACACAAGGTAGANAATTAATAAAATATATTCCTTTGCCTGTACAAATAAATTGGATTATCCTTTAGTAGGTAAGTTAACACAAGGTAGATGAGTGTCGCACTGTGAGTGTTTGTGTGCTAGGCTGTGCATGATCACAGTGTCCCCTTTCAAAACTTAGCACATTATGCAACAAAAAAAAAATGCAACATTCTCCAACTTTTAAACAGCACACATTATCAGGCTTACTTGTATTAATACTGTCCTTAACACATACAATAAAAAACATTCTCAACTAAAAAATAAATTATGAGGATTTGTAGGCAGCTGTGAAAATTGTAGCTTAAATTTCAACACAACAGCTGGCATTTAGCATTGATCTCTTGGTTCATGAGACGTAATGTGATATCTACAGGTCTGGTGACATCTAATCTCGCAGAGACTCAACAGCTCACATATCAAAGGAAGGCCCTTAACTGTGCACTGCATGTGCGACACTAGAGGTGACGTAATTGAATACAGTCAGGTAACTAAACCTTCCCACTAACATCAACTCCTTCACTCGCCCTGCTCCAGAGGACAATACACATTTACACATAACACAAAATAAATCAGATAGTGCACTGAACTGTCGATAGCAACTCTCTCGCCTTGCATTAGTGCTGTCTTAAATCTCTGTGCAACTGCGTCAAGCATACATTAGACCAGAAGGAAACTCCCTCGTCGACAAATAAACAAAATAACCATACTTCTTAACCCACTACTTCAGTTGTCTTGTAGGGCTTCAGCTATGCGATGTTATATCTGCCAATAGGTTCATTGTCTGGTGTTGCCTTACAATAACTATTTTCTTTAATAACTTCAGCAACTTTAAATGGTCTGTCAAATTGTCAAAATAATTTCTTGGTCACTCTGGCCCAGAGTGAATTCACGTGGCTAGTACGTCGTAGCACCAGATCAACTTTAAATGTATTTATTTTTGACACTTCTTTCTAGATTCAGCAGAACTGTACAGGCACTTCTTCACTGGGGCTAACATCTCTTCCTTTGCAATTGAAGGCTCCTCATCAAGTTTTGTGTTGTCGATCAGTGAAGGCAGTGTCTTGCTCGCGCGAGTGTCGCCAACCTTCCTACTTAAAAACTATACATGCGACAAAAATTCTTCTGTTTCAGCATTTAAATGCAATTGGCTGAGCAATCCTCCTGGGTCAAATGCATGTTGATACTGACGCTGCCAACCGACACGGCTGTAATCAAATCTGACAGATTGAAAAATTATTGTTAACTATATAGAATAGGTGCGTATCGAGAAAATAATACCGGCAAATGTTATATATGGTCATTACTAATCACATTTAATAGGAATTTTATTGGGGCTTCGCATAGTTTGCAGTAGCCTATATACCATGGAATGTGATGGCGAGGAAAGCTATTAAGATTGGGGTGTTTATGCGGTAAAACACATGAAATTTATGTCAAATTAGTGATGGCCCGATACTGATAAAACCGGATACCGATGAAGGTTCCGATATTTAGGATTTTACCAATCCGATACCTGTAAACCGATATTTTCATTTATCCTACTGTATGCAGACATTTGTCACTAAAGTGTATGACAGAAAACTGCTGCCTGGAAAAGTTTTGTTTGCAATAAGCTAAATAGACTTACTGTAAAGTGAGATTTACTTTATGCCCGGTACATCAAAACAGCAAAAAAAAATAGTTTAACATTATACAAAATGATAGCTCACTAAAACATATTACAAAACTAAGTTAAGGTTGCAAGGTCGCTAGTCTACAAAAAATATGTACAAGGACAGGAATGAAAACTAAGCTAACAAGTCACGATCATTTTGTTTACTTTGAGAAACGTACGTCAAACATAAGACTGCTTTACCAAAAATAAAAATGTAATCCGTGAAGTGAAAAATAATGATGGGCATGTACATTCTCATTTGTTTTTATCGTAAGGAATTTTTTTTTAATTGCATATCTACATTTCAAATTAATGATGTTCTTTTTAGTCGTATTGCTGCAGCCTGATGTTAAGAGTTGAGAAAATTAAGTGTGCAGCAGAGGAGAGAAAATATTTGAGGTTAGAATGGCCATTACCGATGTGCCGATATTTTAGTGCAGATCTCCGATAATGGTAAATGTACGGATAATACCGATATCCGATACCGGATATCGGGCCATCACTATGTCAAATATATTTTTTCAGGTCGCTGAATTGTGTTTAATGCAAGAACACCCCTGGAAAGAAAGCTTATTTTACAAAAAGTTAGTTACAGGGTATGTTTTTGGCATACATGCTACGGTTACACAGGTATCAACCACGGTAATCAAGCAGTGTCGGAATATCATTTAATTCTGTTGAAGTTTTCAAGACTTACCTTGTCTATATTCACGAGGGGATTGCACTGCGTAACATAGCACTGTATATCCCCGATTTACGTAGTTTCTGAATAACGCCATTAATATTTAAATACCAGTGTTTCAATTAAAGTTGTCACAGATTTATATTAATGTAATTTTCCATTATTTTTTAATGATTTGGATAATAAATCTTTATGTTTACTGCGTGTGCTATTTCCTGCATTGTTTTGGTGTTACTGATTGCAAAGTTGTAATTTAACTGTGTGCATTGTTCTCGTTTTTATTTTCTATTGCTACACTCAACAGGCAGCATATGTGATGTGCCGCGACGCTGTCTTTATTGACGTGTCATCTCCTGCCAGCCGGCAGGTGCTTCCCTACCTCCAGATATTCTTCTTCTGCCAGGCGATAACACTTCCGTCCCTCCCCAACAAGATTAAACCACAGATAGTCGTCTTTCTCCCTTTCAGTTAGCGTTTGACTTTCGTGCAGGCAGATTACTGTGAACATTGTTGCATTGCGAGTTTCCTTCGTGAGAAGGCTTCCAAACGGCCAGGTTCATCTTTAACGCCTATTTCGAAGAAAAACCAAACATCTGTCTCAATGTCTACAAAATTTGAAGTTTTAAGACACTTCGATTTAGGTGAGCGGGCTGCAGACGTAGGCAAAGCGTTTGTGCAATTGAGTCGGAGCTTGCTGTCTCTCCAGTCATTTTTATATCGTGGAAATTGTGCCGGATTTTGAACCTCTGAAACCACCTATGTCTGGCGGTAAACACTTCTTCCTTTGATGTTTTTTAGTGTCGTGACCAGTGCTTTTCCCTTCTATACGATACTTAGTAAATTTACGCACTTTGTTTACGATGCAAACACTTTCTACTTAACTTCACTCCACATTCAGCGCCGTATGGCAACAGGACAACAGGTAAGACGCACAAAAGGCAATGGTTTGTTGGTTAATGTGTTTCTTTAATGAAAGTGCTTTCATGTCTAGCGTGATATTTATTTTGTAGGTCTACGTCACTACTGTGACCCTGTTACAATGTTTACACTAACTGTCGCGCATTCAGGTTATGTCTAGTTACCTTGGCCGCGCGTGGCAAATATTACAATCTGCACAATGCAGGACAGGTTTGTACGGCAAACCCACGTCCCATACGTAGTAGGTAGGTAAATAGTACACCGTTTTTTATATTTTCATTTAGGCAAAGCAAATCTCTTGCATTTTACCGCTACATCGTACTGTTTTCATAAAGAAATACAAAAATATCGATTTTCAAACATTTTTGCGGGAGTTTAAAATTTTGACGACTTTTCAGGAATGCAACATTAACGTAAATCGAGAATTTACAGTGGTAGAAAAAATATACATATTGTAGATCATGCAAAAAGACGTCCACAGGTTTTGTTTACAAGCAGTTGACGTGTATCGCCAGGATACATTCATTCACCAATAATGCACACAGACAGGAAACAAATGCACATCAATTTTGGTTTGCATGACGGTTGTATGCTGACAATGTGCACAAATTCAGTGTACCGTGTAATGACTGCGCAAAGGTTTGTGATTTATGAGTGCTATTAAGCGTGTTTCGTTCAGATTCATTCCGTTTGACATGTTAAATTAAATTACTGTGCGAAAATAAGAGTTTTTCTGTGATAATCTGTGTTAATCTAACCTACAAATTTAGTCTAATGTAGGATTTTAGGGATTTAAAGGAATCGTAAAACACATCAAAAGAATATGAATTGACTCACCTAGGTAGGCAGCAGGTACAATTCCATTGTCCTCGACTCATTCATCTGTCGTGCATCTTACCTCAATCGACAAACTATCAAGATCTACTAAAACATCCAAGTAACACCCGCCACATAGGTGAATATTACGCACAGAAGCACTCGTTCTCGCACCCTCCATTCTTAAATCACAAGCCAATTGGACGTCACAACTCGCGCCCGCAACAACACAACCGCACTGTCTCGCATCTGAACGGCAAGTGAAATTCCACGACGATGACGTCTCAAGACAGTGACGATGAGTCTTCAGACCTCGTACTTTTAACTATTTTATTTAATACGTTCTACTTAATTTAACATTACGCCCTCCTGAATATGAACAAGGTAAGCTGTGCAGAACCCATTAATGCTACTTTTGTTGGTCTAGAACGCTTTGTTCAGAAAAGCAGCTACTCTGGATAATTACCGTAAATTTGTGTTCTGTGTAATTAGTAGTAGAAATATATTACTGTTCGGGATTTTTTTTCCGGAAAAGCCGCTATTCTTTACATTTACCTTGTATTATCGTTGTGATGACATTGTTTGTTATGAAACTGGTTTGGTGTTTTACCATGAACAGTAAAAGTCTGTAGCTATATTCACTATGAAATGGTAAAATATGTAGGCTTTTAAATAACTGTTTACAACTCGAATGGCTGGGAACCTTTGAGATGATCGCGACTACTTTTTCTCTGGAGTGTTCCCATGCTTCCATACCATCGTAAATCATTACAGAATGAAAGTAAGTAAAATATTTTGACCTTTGTCTCTCCTGGTCCAAAGAAATTTTTAGGGATGTGAAAACAGAGTAACACAATGAGTGTTTTTTTTAGGACTTTATTTGTGTCGGCTGACCATTTTAAGTTACTGTCTATATCAAAGCCTAGGAAAGTTGTGACCCTTTGTGTTTCTATCTGTTCCTTTTTATGATTTGGGAGTACTGAAAGTATTTCCTTTTAATTTAATTATATGTGTTTTTAACATGTTTAGCACCAGCACATTGGTAGAGAACCAGTTTTCCAAGTCCGTGAGGTTTTCCTTTAGACATGCGTTAAAATTTGTTTCATTGTCTCACCAAATTAAAACTGTTGTCATCAGCAAATAGTATTATTTTCCCTTTTTGTTACTGCAAGTGGTAGGTCATTTATACATAAACCAGGAATAATGAAATGTTCCTAATATGCTTCCCTGAGATACACCTCTTTCTATTTTACCCCAGATATTAGTTTGAGTGGTATTCCTCTTACACCATAAATTTCTAGTTTTTCTAGAAATATAGCATGATCCAGCTTTAGATAAATCACAGAATACTCCCAATGTCCGAATTTTCTAAATTTTATGATGTAGATTTGTTTTATTGGAAACCCCATTACTCCGGATATTAAACATTATTTTGATTAAAGAAATTGATAAGCCTATTGTATATATTTCTAAAATTTAGAAAAAAAAAACTAACAAGATTGTAATAGGTCTGTAGTTTTGAGGGTTATTTTCTCCTTTTATAAAGAGCGGTTTTACTTTGGTGGTATTTTGGGGGGGGGGGAGTACCTGTGCTTATAGATTCAATAATAATGTGTAAGAGGGAAGAGTACAGGTTAACAGCACTTTTCAAGAACTCCACATGGGATACCAAAAAGTCCTGACATAATGAATCTTTCATATCTGATATTACTTTACTAACCTCCCAGTCATAACTAGGAAATAAATAAATGTATTTACTCTATTCAATAATAATAATTCACTCAAACTGGAACTTACCATAAATGCCTAAAATATACATCGTATTAAAACACCACTGGATTCACATCAGCCATTTAAAGTCCACAAATCCTACACAATAAAATTCACAAAACTAAAATGACACAGCCACCAAAAACAATAAATTTTGATCAAGAATTACCCAAGATTACATGCGTATGAACGTCATGCTGGAAACTAAACTGGGGCCGTGTAACAATTTAAAGAGCATACTCAGTAGATTGCTCTCTTAATAGAGATGGATAATTTTTCATGAAACGACCACTTTGTCATTGCTCCAGAGCTGTGCCGTGACCATAGACTAATCATGAGGTAGACCGTTCTCGCTGCCTACGTACAAACTCCGTGTCCCAACATTGAACTGCTTTTCTGCCATGGAGCTAAGAAGGACTTCTTAACTTCACGTTTTCTGCCAATACGGCTAGTAAACACCACGTAGATTGGGTTGAGCGTTAGACAACTGTTTAATACACAAATGCTTTTGAAATGTTTTCGTACTTCCTGTAAACATTTTGTAATGCAGTCTGGTTAAATTCTAATAGGTAAAAGTATTTTATTAATTTTATAAGGCTTGTCAATAAAAAATTAAGATATAAACAAACATGTTCAGCTTTGTTGACTATATGTGAATTGGACAGTTGTGTTTCTTTTGGTTATGTCAATGTTGAGTACATGCCCAGAAGACGAATAAGTGATCTACTACATAGACTAATGACGTGGTAGTCTGATCTCGCTGGCTGCGCACAACCAATCTCAGTGTCCCAACATTCTGCTGCTTTTCTGCCAATACGACTTGCAAAAACGGCACGGATTTGATTTGAGATTTTAATAATGTATAGCATGTCGAAGTTCCCAGGGCTGTGCCAGCGGTCAAAGCAGAACCGACGGCAGCCGATGAGAGTTCTAAAGGGGGTGGGGGTCGAGGTGGAAATACATTAGATGGGCGCAACCCAGCAATACTCTGACTGAGACAAGAGAGCACGAGGTCACCGGGCTGAAGTCCGGCATGGCTGTTACTCGTTTTGGCGACTAGATGGTGATTTGCACGTCCCAACATCACGGCATAGGAGGACCTTACTGCTACACACTCCGCTGTTACTGCGGCTTCGGAGTATGCCCCAACCCTCACACCACTGAATTGCGATGCCTAGCTCACACACACACACACACACACAATAATGTAGACGACTCCAGACATATTTGATAAACAGAACATTTTCTTCAGCAGATGATACACAGGGATATGTGTAGTAATGCATACATGGGCACTGCACAATTAGCTGTGTAAAATATTTGGACACGAAAACACTGGTCACAAAATACTTAAAACAGAAATTACTGAAGCATACATGGTACGTGGTTAAAGCAACTTAGAAAAGGCCAACCATGTGGGGGGTCAACACACCGATGGACGAAGATGAGTGTCCAAAAAATGTTACATTCAAGCTCCCTGGTACTATAGAAGTACAAGGGAAGGCTGAGGCATGAGGGTGAAAACGAAACAGTTCCAAAACTATTATGCTATTGAAAACTAACTCAGTTGCGGCAAGAATTGAGAGCCTCCCACTTGCACGTCCTCCCCCAGCTGCAGTCTTTAATAAACTTAAAAGGCCGGACACGGTGGCTAGCCACTAGCCCCCTCAGGCGGTAGTTAACAGTGAAAAATAAAATCAAACCTAGAAAGTATAAAAGGTTAACACAGAAAATTACCAAATTTAAATTTACTCAATAGTTTTACTTAGTTGAAAACAATACTTTAAAATTTATCTAACAAAATTGTGGCTGTTGCAATTTAAATTTTACTTTATATTATAAACATAAAAAGACTGACCATAAAAACATTTATCTTGTAAAATAAAACATAATTATAAGTATTCTTTTCAAAATAAACTGAAATTAATTTTATGTTAGTGCTAATGGTAATGTCACCCGGCTTGAACAGCAGCACGTCACAAATTACAGCCACTATTCTGTCATCAATCCAGTGTCTAGTCAATATATGTAAATTATAAAAAATTAAATTTACGAGAAACGTGCCCCGTTCACTGCTTGTAAATTCTCTCTTGCATTAACTTATGTTTTGTTGTCCTCGACAATTCTGATGGCATTGGTAAAACATATGATGTGAGGTCGGGGTTGGAGAATGGTGGGGACATCGTATATGTACTGTTATTCATTCAAAGTTCTGGTTGGAAACACTTACCAGAGATGTCTTGTAGATTTCTTTCCGGCTGCTCTGCTGTTGTGGGTTATGGCTGTCACCCAGGTGGCTAGATCGTTCTCCCTATCCTCTATGTATAAATTGATAATGGATTATTTACGGTGCGATACGCTGCTAGCCGTGGGCAGTCGCGGTCGGCCTAATACCACTGCGGGTGCCCGTTGTGAGGTAGACAGTTATGCTGGTATTAAGTTAGCTAAATACAGAGTTTTTAAGCCACTAAACACACCAATTAAACACTGGTACAAGTACATATTACACTGAAAAACACTTAAAACCCTGAAAATGGCTTGTTGGTGGGTCCAGCTCCCGGAATACCTTTAAGAGGTAAGGCCTGCAATCAATACGCTTGACATTGGGGTTTGAAGTGTTTTATGGACGTTCTGACAATACAAACCAGTTGACGATTCTCATATCGTTAAACGGACCCAACGCACTAATCCCGTTGGGGGCTAACGCGGGAAAGTGAGTGTATGCTCTCCGGTTGTACGTGATGAAGTTGCATTCCTGGGGACTTGAATCTACAGGAGGTGGAGAGGCGCTCCTCCCGGGTGATGAAGTTAACTGAAATTAATGTCCCAGTTGATAAAATACGAAGAAATTTAACTATTGTTCGTGATGTTCGACAAAGAAGTTTTTGAAGTGCCTGGGAGTCGCGAACCGTGCGGCCTGTTTCGATAAATATTTGCTTCAGACTCAGTGGCTTCCGGTGTCTTTCCCACCACTTGCCGTAAGGACATTGGTAGTCGGAAATGCATGAGCATAAAAGAAAAGTGTAAAAGGGGTAAGCACTTAATTATTACATTAGCAGAATTGAAAATTCCATTAGCTTTTTTTGAGACTGAACGTTGTCCATAACAAAAAATTATGTGTTATACACTACACAAGCTACTGAATTATTAATAACAATGAAATTTCGTATTTTTAAGTTTACAAGCATGTAGTGCTGAAAACATGTCTATCCAAATCCATTAACCCGCTGACTGTTGTAAAATAAACATATACACTGATGTGGTCTAGATTACCCAGGGCTGACTGAGTGTTGAATTGCCAGGCCCTATAACCCAGTGGAGAGTTAATGATTAGGGTCGTTTGGTCAATGGCCCATGGGGCCCTGAATGTCCTTCGTCAGTTTGTTGATGATGTTGTCACGTACTTACTGTTACACTATTTGTACCATATGACGAGACTGTAGGCCGTCTCGTATGCTTGAAATATATTGTGAATTGCGGGTGATGCTACAATTAATCGACACACGTTTAACTTTGTGAAGCGGTTTATTCACTGTGCTTGCTTACAGGTGAATAATGCATGAAAAAAGAAACCCAGCACTTACGTCTTGCCAGTGAACTTAGCTTGAAATAAACATGGTATTATGTTGATACGCGATAGTGTTAAGCTCTCAGGTGAGAGGGCGAGTGGCTCTCCCCTCGGTACTTAAAATAAATAGAAGAAATGTTCCTGTTATTTAATATAATTAATTTTGCAGTGAAGTGATTACAGCCTAAATGATGGTACCGCTGGGACTCGTGGAGCGGGCGATAAACACCACCGGTCTGATCCGAGTGCTGAGAAGAACTGGCCGAGTGACCTCGGTTTCCGTCACGAGTGACGAGAACCGAAGTCAAACGGCGAATAATGAAACATAACGTCAATACTATGTGATATGATTGCAATGGTGAAAATTGTATGAATTAGATGAACACATTGGTAACACCC
Source organism: Clitarchus hookeri (assembly GCA_002778355.1). Lineage (NCBI taxonomy): Eukaryota > Metazoa > Arthropoda > Insecta > Phasmatodea > Phasmatidae > Clitarchus > Clitarchus hookeri. The sequence goes on along the minus strand of NQII01004815.1, from coordinate 170,929 downwards.
CTGTTTATTAACAAATGTCTGTTAGGATTGAAGTTGTGAAGTTGACGGGGCATTTCACTGCACTAAATGACATGTTACAAGGATGGAGGCCTTTATAGACAATCTCTCTTTTTGAATTCATAATTGATCTTTTATAAATACACATTAATAACTTATTGTTTTCTCGTAAAAAGTGTCTGAATTTCCCTGGATACAGTTTTGCTAGGTTGCTGTCTCCTGAAGGGATGGACGAGTCCACCTGGGTAAAGACATGTGGAATGCCATGCTCGATTGCTGTTAACACAATAAAACACACCCCTGACTGTAGCTGTGAATGTGGTGACTGTGTTTAATGTGTTTGTAAAAATGCTGCACACTACTGGTAACACTTTGGGGCACTTATCACTTCAGATTCGGTCTACAAGTCAGTTATATGCCACTTGGTGGTGGGTCATGTCGTAGGTCATGGTGCGAGATACTACGACACGACGCAACTACCATTGCCAGTGCACTCAACGGTTGTGGCTTTGTGGTAAACAACGTTTTGGATCGCCTACCCATTTATTAAAAGAGTTACCTCTTATAATAAATGAGTAGGGTGGTCTCTTGAGTTATGTATTCCTTGTCATCAAGAAGGTGCAAGTTCCGTTCTTGTTGACCTGCAATACGCACTCTTCGCCTGATGTGGTTGGTGCGGCCCAGTGTAGATGGTGTAGTTGTTGTTACTGCGGCGGTCAGAGTGGGCACAAGGAGCTCGTGGACGCGTGGTTAATGTCAACATTTTTACACTCACTGTACCAAAAGAAACATACATAAAAAACTGCCTCC
>NQII01004815.1:127224-170086 GCA_002778355.1 Clitarchus hookeri | reverse complement strand
AACGTAGGTTGGCTCGGATAAAGCCTGTGCCCCAAGTAGGGAGTCGTGAGCAATTCACTTTGATGTAATTTGAAATTATATTTAAAAACACAGTCCACTTGTGGTTTACACTTTGGGTATAATAGGAATGATTAGGCTCTGTTTTTGGGTTCACTAACACTCGTAAACACATTGTGTTGCGCAATGACATTGGTTGTTCGTACATGTCCTGATCAGGGGCGATACTAAGCCTGGTGTTGCCTTCATGCATACTCGCCATGACGGCGCATTGCTAAATGTGAGCACACGTGCCCGTAGATTAGGATCCGAACCTCGAAGCTATCCTGGTGTCACCCACTTGGGACTGTCAGCTGAATCATGCAGTTCTGGGCGAAGTGGTTATCAGTGTTTCGTTGAGAAGGGAACTAACATCATGTGTAATATGTGAGGTCATGTAATTTAGACACATGGAAGGGCACCAATTGATGCAAGGAAATTGGCGTTGAATAAAGAGTGAATTAGCCACCCGGAGGGGCGTTAATCGACGCCATTCGGGGCACACGAAAAGGTTAAGCAAAAGGTTCGAGTATATTTAAAAGTCTATTGCATCTATGTGATTAAAGTAGTAAAGTTGCTTCACCCCCGAGCCGCTTGACGCGACCTGCCATGATGCTGCTACTCTCCGACTGAAGCGGGAGTAGCACGGCAGAGGTAACGGGAGTTGTTCACTGCCTGCCAAAATAGAATAATCCTCGACAAAATAAAAATGAATAAAATGGAACTGCTGGCCCTTGAAAAATACATTACATTTAACAAAACGTGACTTGTAGTTTACAGTGGCAAACACAAAGATGATAAAAATTAAGTGACAAAATTTTTATGGCATTTTAAAATTTTTGTAATAAGTCTTTGCTGCTTCCTCAAAGAGAGAATACACACACAAAACACTTTGACATTTGGATTGACTGATTATGCATTAATTAAATAGTATTTAATTAATTTTTAAATTTATGCTAAATTACAATGAAAATTTAGCTGGAGTCAGGACACATGTCTCTAATTTATTAAACATGGCACTGATAAAAATATAATCACATATTACTACGTTCCTTTCTTAAGCATTGCCCGATGCACTAGTTAGTTTTCCATAAAATCACAGCATATCTTAGTTGCTGGCGACGACATGGTGAGCACTTTGCGCCCTTTTTATTTGTTATTTAATCAGGGATTTTGCCACATTCATTTCCTGGTTTATCATTAATTGAGGTAGTAATTACGAAGGCATGGTCATGTCCATTTATGTAGTTTGCACAAAGTTACGTCTCGTGGCATACAAAGTAGTTGCCCTGACTTGGACAGCAAAAAGTTGGTTGTGTGGCCTTCGATCGCGTAGCATGCGACCGGTACCTCGAGTAGATAATTACTACTTGCTCTGCTAGGTGGCGTGTGTGGGTCGACAAGGTTTCTGGGGGAAGCTGCAGTCGGCGTCAATCTATTGTATTTCAATTGTGACGAAATACTTGCATACAACTTCCAATACTACAACTACTTTGTACTAATATGTAGTCAAATGGAACAATAAAAAAAAACCCACACTAAAAAAAAGTTAATTAAAAAATCACACTTTTAAAAATTTTGCATGCTATCTTATATAATATGCAAACTTTTTGATAAGTCACTAAGGAGGGAATACAATGTTTTAATCTTATTTACATTCAGAAAAAAAGTGTACATCCTAGTAGACTTAGATGAAGTAATACGCTATTTAGGTTTATTTAGGTTAAAGGTTAACTCTCTTTTCCATTCAGTCATATTACCACCAAATTATGAATGAGTAGAAGTCTGTTAGTGTTGGCTCTGCTGTCACTCACTGACAGCTTATTCTATTTTTCTTTAAATATTCAGCATCTACATGGACCAGGGAAGGGGGAGAGAGGCCCAATTGCACCACTCCCCCCCATAAAAGTGATGTGCATGCACCACTCTAGTTAAACCAGCACCAAACAAAATTTTAATATCTCCTGCCCTCTCTCTCTACTAGTATGTTCTCTACCTACTAATAAAGAGCATGATTTGTACCTATTTGTCTCCTGTAGCATTTTCTGTTATTGCATGCAACAATTTTTAATTATTTTCTGTCGAAAGGGCTTTTACGGTGTCTATGACGCTTTCCCCCTTTATCTTCTTAGTTATAGTAGTTTAGCTGTAAGTACACTCAGGGAGGTTGTAATGGCGGAATTGTGGCAATGGCAACCCAATCTCTCTCTGCCGCGATGCATATCTCCTTGCATGATTTCCTTCCCTTGTAGGCGTATTGGGCCTAGCCCTGAGACGCACTAAACTCCCATCCCTACCACGGGCTCACACCTAACATTTAGTTTTAGAGTCAGTGGAAAAAAAAAATCCATTCGCATAAATTGCAAAATCAGAGTCGATATTTTATGGTTTATTTTCTTTTTGAAGTCGGCAAACCTTAAACAGTTTCTGTGTATTTTTAACAAATTTAAAACGAATAAAAAAGAAGAGCTGCTTTGAAATAAGCAGCAAGCAAAATCAAACGAATACCTTTTTAGTTCTATTTCTATTAATGCGTATCAAACTGCACTGCCAAATTAATCAAAACATTCAAGATTCATCGGAAGCAACGCAAAAAATGTTATAAAAGTAAAACAGAAACTTGAGACACTTTTTTTTTTTTTACAGAATAGTATCGTTTATGCAACATAGCATGGCTGGAGCACTCATTTTATAATAAACAATTTATTATATACAAATAGTTGTGTGTATACAATTATACTATTTGTACTTAGATTGTCAGATTTGTAAGTTACTATTATTGTTAATACTTAGAAAAATCTGATATGTTGTACACTGCGCTGACAAAAATTTAATGTTGTCGTCATTTAACACATGACATTTTTTTCACCAATTTACAAGTGGCGCTGCGGCAGCTTGCAAAACCATCGGCAACATTTAAGAGTCAAGTTTTTAGAGCTAGTTTCACCACCTCTCCATCTCAGACCATGTTGGAAACTGAAGCCATCCGAACTTTCAGACAAATAATGCTGTATTTAACATGTTTCAGTGACGTACTGTCCAACTTTATTTAACCAAACTTATTGGAAGCAGTTTGACGAAAAATTTCACATTGCGACAAGGGTTTTGCTGCACCAAGGACTAAGACCAGAAATTCACGTCATCTTTAATGTATGTCTTGCACCGACAGAGAAAGCTGATGTAGCTGCACTGCTCTGTACTACATACACCACACTTTTATTGTGGAAAGAAACGAACCTATTACTAAATAGTTCCTACCATATTTGCTAACAGTACCATAGACTAAAGATGAGGCAGCCCGTTTTCGCTGGCTGCGCACAACCAATCTCTGTGCCCGACGGCGGCGTGGATTCGATTTGAGGTTAGAACACTGCATGGTAAGCATGTGATTAGGGGGTCTTTATACTTCCTATATTCAATTTGTAATGCAGTTCGATTACATTCCAATAGGTAAAAGTATTTTATTAATATAGTAGCCTTTGCCATTTAAAAATTAAGACATGAACAAACTTGTTCATCACTGTTGACCATGTGACTTTCACAGTTGTGTTCTTTTCGGGTAGATCAATGTTGGATACTTGAGCAGAAGTCTAATAAGCTGTCTACCTCTTCTCTAGTTGATGTATAACACTAGCTTGGTACAGCGTTATTGCGGCCACTTCATGAACTAAATGTATCACAAGGGCGTCAACTCGCTAACATAGGGAATGGTATTTCTCGTTGAAGTAAGTTACTTTTGTTCCTGCGCCATTCTTTGCGCAGGTTGCGGGTGGCTTCTACCGGGGAGGGATCTGCATAATGTTTCGTTTGACTCCCAACAGTCCCTTGCACAATGTTGGATGCATGCTTGACACAAAGTCTGTGAGGGCGGGGTGATGCCTCAAGGCGTTGGGCACACGTGGATGAGCTGGCTTACCACTGGCATCGTTTCCCCTCAGCAGTCTTCGGCTCCAACTGAAGTGGAAGGCAGGGCAGGCTGGCTCAGGTGCCGCCTGTTGATGATTGAGGTTCCAGCTGGATGGCTGACTGGAACATGGTTGACTGTTGCTGGAGTCCCACTGGTTGCCGGCTGGTCGAAAGGAGTAATTTGATGTGGGGTGGGCTGCTTCGTAAACCCTATTTGGGAGGCCAAAGAGGTTAGCTGGGAGGGTGTTAAGTGAGACTTCGTTAGGTGTTGGGCAGCGTGTGCTCGTTCATGGGGTGGGTTTGACCTGTTAGGTCAGCGGTTTAGGGAGGTGGGGGGAGGAACAGGCGAGGGCTGATTTGCGTTGATTACTTAGAGGGTAGCGAGATGTGAGAACAGCAACTGTCCTTGCATTTCTCCTGGTTCCTCGTCGGTGTGCGAACTTCATGAATAGGTAGGTTATAAGGTCCATCCTTTAGAGGTGGCATGCAACGATCCCCTAGCTAGATGTATACCAGAAGTTCGTTGGTCAAGTCTCGCCAAGCCTGGCACTCCCTCCGGCTAGTTAATACACTCTGAAGGGAATGGGTTAAATGACTTGGTTGGCCGAGATGCTGTCTTTCTAGTGGTTGGGGCTCTACCATTCGTGTGCACCAGGTACCTGGTCCACAGGATGGGTGGCCATAGACTTTGTGGTGTTTGCGATGTACGTGCAATCCTTGTTAGGGGTTACCTGCAGTTCTACTCTACTTCAGTAAAGAGTTACCAAACTGCGGTCCTATGCTGCTCCCTTCTAGGGTGATGCTTACCAGGTTGTGGGTGAAGGTACATGTTCACTTCACATAAAGAAAAGACAAAGAGTTAGCTAAAATACATGTTTCACTATCCCCAGAATAGCTCATGGTGACACGTACTACCTCCTATCTCAACATACACTAGGTGTTCAACGGACTAGTTATTAGTGCAAGACAGGTCAAGGGGCCTGTCGGCTTGAGGAGCCTGGCCTGAAGGGTGGACGACAACAAACAATTAAGTAGCTGTGAAAACAACAATACCCTTGCTGCCAGTCGTGAAGGAACTCGGGACACCATGTATGGTGTACATGTGGGGCGGGGTAATGTTTGATGGCAAGTGTCAGGGGCAGTGTCGATTCTTCNGGGGGGGGGGAAGTCGTTGATGGTTGAAGAACTGGTAGAAGCATGGAAGGTATCTAGAGTATCCTCAGGATAACTGTGGCTGCAGTAGAGAGTGTTGGCATGAGGTGAAGCTATCACAAGCTACGAAACGACTAGTGTTTCTGTCAAGAGTCAGCCTGTATATACCACGGGCTTGGTAGGTTCCTTCGTATCTCGGGCGCTTCGGTTATCATTAGCCATCCCCCTTCGGGTTCGTGTTGGGCGGTGTCTCTGCTGCCATCTCTTGGCAGGGTGGTGGCCGGGTGGTTTGGCAGCTGTGCGGGCGGTATCCTCTGCTCGCTTAGGGGCTAACTCATGCATGCTGGTTGCTGCTTCTTAGTGGGGTTACAAGCGGAAGGGGCGATGACGTGACTTCCTTTTACTACGCTGGCACTGGCTTTAAAGGCTGCCAGCTGGGGTTCGACCCCCTCGGCGCACGAGATGATGCCCAGTCGCAAAGAATAGTGTATAGGATGTCTCATGCGTCAATTCGCCACCGCCACCCCCCTGTTACGACAGAGAATCATATCGGCGATTCTGGGCGAAGGGGAGCAGTCAGACGGACCCTTAAGGTAACTGGTTGGATCCTGGCATGGCTGCTCTTCTATGCCTCTTGGCTAGGCTGGGCAGCAGCGAGGCACTCAAATTTCCAGGTTGCACTGCTTCTTTCTTTCTCTTGCAGGTGCTGACCTGGCAACTTGTTATCGCTACCCCCTTGGCGAGAATGTGAGAGCGTCACATGGTGGGGAGTCGGGTGAATGAACCGCCCCATCGAGGTCGAGAAAAGAAAGCGTGTCGCTCACACGGAACAGTGGAGGGCTCTGGTTGTTTACATAATACATTTTACAGTCTAGTTTTTCTGATTGAAAAATACACATTTTTCACATGCGACACATATTGTTCAACACACTGGAAAACAAAGGGAGCTAGCCCAAACTCACATAGGCATGTTTCGATTCTCTTCTGCCGTGGTGCTGAGGGCGAATATTTAAGCGGGCTGCTCTCCAACCTCTCCTACCTGTCTCATGGCAGGGACACATTGCATGTGGCACTGGGTTCCAACCTGGGCGGGGTACTTTCCCCTTCTACTATATTACTATATACAAAACCTGTTTACGAGGCGAGTTACATTTCAATAAAAAATTGAAACTACTTACAAATATGTACAGGTCACCTACATTAGCTAAAAAAAACATGACATTTGAATAGAACTCAACTCAACTCAACCTCAACCTCATCTNTACAGGTCACCTACATTAGCTAAAAAAAACATGACATTTGAATAGAACTCAACTCAACTCAACCTCAACCTCATCTCAACTCCTCTCTCTCTCTGTTAGATGATATTCAGTCTTTCCCCAATCTGTTTGACATCCGCCGGTTACTTCCTTCGTTACTTACTATCTGGTTCCCGGGCATGCCACTGGAATCTGTCACTGTTGGTGGCGTGCTTCGCTCGGGACCGGGTTGGATCTTTATAACTTTAAAAAATGGTTGTAACTTGTTCACGTAGGCATGCTGTTGCACAAAATGTAGTTTTTTTTATCACTATTTCACTTAACTATGATGCCCTTTCGTCTCGGTATCCCCAGATTATTTACATCACTTATTAATTTCGAGTCCTGTCTCTCCTCCCTTATTGCTTAGTCTGTTATTCGTTTCTGTCTTTCCGCGGTCGCAGAGCTGCGTGTCTGGGGTAGGTCCACATGAATTTACATGTAGGCCTCCACGTTGATTCTCTTGTCTTGGTTGGTGCGGCAGGTACTTGGGGGTAGCTCTCGCCTCTGGGGTCCGTCACTTTTGCCTGGCATGTCGGCTTTGTCCTGGTCGAGTGGAGGAAGGGGTTCGGTACTCATTTGTACCTCGCCCACAGGACTGGGTTCCGTTGCTACTGCAGGCCGAGGCAAGGTCTGGATATCATCCTGGGCCTTGGCTACGGGGTCGGACACCTCTGCCCTGTCTCGATGACAGTTCGCAACCACCGTCCGGTACTGCGTCACTGCTGGGCTCATCTGCTCCTTTGTTGGAGCACGAACGAATCGTCGTCAGCGGGGCTCACGGTCCAGGGGAGATCGCCACGAGAGCTGAGATTAACTAGCTCAGGAGCTTCGTCGTGTTGATCGGTTCGGCTGGTATCTAGACGGGGTGGAGGGCATAGTCCGGATGGACATAGCTACCCTCGGCGGCCTGTAGATCTCTGCGGCGGGGGCTCCAGTAGGTGTCTGCCCTCCAGTGGCTCCCGGCGATGTCGAACCTTCATCTATGTCTTGGAGGTGTGGGTCGTCAGCTAGAGACTGACCTCTTGGAGCTGGTTCCTTCTACTGGGGATGGTTGGGTCCTGGTAGAGGTTCTGTCTCATCTGGCTCACCCTCCCAAGGTCCAGGTCCATCTAGAGCTTCGTCCACTGTGGTTGGGGAATANGGGGGAGGTGCTCATCTGACATCGGGTAACCTTTCTTACTCTACCGTGGAGGTCTTCCGTCCAGTAGACATTCTCTTGCCTCCCAACGACAGTATAGGGGCCCTCCCATGTCTGTGCTAAGCAGGCTTGAATTGGCCCTAAACATGGCTCAGTCGGTGGTTCCAGGGAAGCAACTTTTCTCCTATATAAAATCGTCTTATCCCTGTGTTGTGTTTGGGGTATTTTAGATCGCCATTCCTTTCTTGGGCCTCTCTGGCTTTTTGTGTGGGGTTTAGAACTTCCATGCACACAGTGGCTGGGGCATAGTGGCAGGATATGTCTCCCATTGCCAGTCCCAAGTCTGAATAGAGGTTGGCCGAACAGCAATTCGCTAAAGACAGGCGTCGATCGCCTTATTGTTTCGCCGTCTCAAGGTGAACAGGATTTCCGGCAGATGGGTATCCCAATGTTTATGGTCGTTTCCCACCCTGAGTCGGAGGAGCTTTTTCAATTCCTGGTTCCCACACTCAGCAGGATTGGCCTGTGGGTGACATGGCGAAGTCGTCTACGTCTCTACCCCCCCCCCTTTATTTCAGGCCTTCTTCCACGTCATGCTAGTAAACTGGGTCCCACTGTCCCTCAGGATCACTTGGGTATCTCCTGCGGGGAAAGATTTCGGTTTCGAACCTCTGAAGGATTCTCTGGGTCTCTTGGCTGAGTAGGAAAAAAGCTTCTATCCATCTAGAGAACTGGTCTGTGATGACCAGTAAATAGTGTTTCCTTTAGGTGCTGCAGGGGTAGGGGCCAATCACATTGCAGTTTCAGAGCGCAAGGCGCCTACCACTTGAAACCAGTTGAAGAAATCAAGGATGTCTCCATCTTGATTATACACCCATAAGGTTGAAACTCTTTCAAATGGCTACAAAAGATGACAAAGACAAATAATATTCANCCATCTTGATTATACACCCATAAGGTTGAAACTCTTTCAAATGGCTACAAAAGATGACAAAGACAAATAATATTCATATTGACTAGGGCAGCTTTTAAATATTGTTTTAAAGTGTATGAAAAATTTAAAACATCACACATAATAAAAATGCAATAACTGATTTTTCAAATATCACTTTATTAAATGTATTTAATTTTGCTGGATGTGTGTGAACTCAACCCACTCGCTACCCTTTCTCTCACCACTGGTCGGACAGTATATATAAGGGGCTTCGAGTCCAGGCTCAGACTTTGTTTACCATCGGCCAGAGTCCTGGCCACGCTACAACAGTCAGTTCACGCTCCATCAATCCACAGCACGTCAGGTTTTTGAGACAGTCAGCAACTGGTCGGTTTCCTGGCGACACCGTAATGCTACTGCTGCCATCGTGTTCCGTCCTTACAGTTTGTCAGGCGTTGGCAGCATCCACATCGGCCTTTACCAAGCCAACAGGGTCACCCTCGCCGCAGCTGTTTGCGCACCACGTGTCAGTATCAGCTACCTGGCTTCCTTGGTCACCGCCCTTCAGGCAACCGATCAGGTACGGGCTGATGTGTGCATTGCGAATTGGAAACGATAAACAAGCACACCGAAATCAAGGATTTGCTTTTCTTATTCTCCGCCTACTTTACTTCATGGGTGTGCACAAACCTCCCCTGCACTCTTCAGGCTTGGAGTTAGACCTGCACTCTACTACGAAGGTGACGACATATGCGTCCCCTCCATCTAGTCAGTCACCACCGAGGACGGTGTCTGGGGCCTCAATCTTCATTGCCAGGGTATCACCAGACTAAGTCTTGCCCTCCCGCTCTTTTGAGGGTGAACCAGGGTGGAGAGATTGGGGATGAAAAAACAGGGGGAATGGGCTCGTAAACCTCCTTGGGCACAAAGGGGTGAGCTAGATCCTGCCCCTCTGGAACACCCAAGAAGATCTGTGAATCCATCAGGACACGAGTGCTTGAGAGAGGCTGGCTCTGCAGAAGGTCTGTCCAGACGTACCCCTTCGCACTACCCTCTAGTACCAAATAGCCGCCGCGCCGCTCAAGTCTCTCCTCACAAACACTCGCTATATCCCCCTCCCTCTCTCTGATCGCCCTTATGCCACAGTGTTGAGCTGGGAGCCAGAAGACAGCTCAGAAGGCCCACCACGAATCTGATTGTCGGGAGGGAGTAATGGGGAATGTTTTAGAATACACTGAGTTGAGGGAGGAGGACACCCTAGAGAGAGATTGCACGCATTGGCTTGACACCAGACTGGAGCCACCAAGTGGGACCTGGACTTGCATCAGGCTGCAAGCTAAGGTGTTTCGCAGTACCTCGTGCCATTTCACCCTTGCCACCGACTCCACTTCGGCTGAAACCTACAGTGACACGGCTGCCTGTCCAGACTCTCATTATCNGTGTTGAGCTGGGAGCCAGAAGACAGCTCAGAAGGCCCACCACGAATCTGATTGTCGGGAGGGAGTAATGGGGAATATTTTAGAATACACTGAGTTGAGGGAGGAGGACACCCTAGAGAGAGATTGCACGCATTGGCTTGACACCAGACTGGAGCCACCAAGTGGGACCTGGACTTGCATCAGGCTGCAAGCTAAGGTGTTTCGCAGTACCTCGTGCTATTTCACCCTTGCCACCGACTCCACTTCGGCTGAAACCTACAGTGACACGGCTGCCTGTCCAGACTCTCATTATCNCATTTCACCCTTGCCACCGACTCCACTTCGGCTGAAACCTACAGTGACACGGCTGCCTGTCCAGACTCTCATTATCAGGCAGCTCGAGTTCCACCCTGCTCTGCCGGCTCCTGCAACGCTTGCGCCATCTGCATGAATAACAGAAAATAACTATATTGCGGGATTATCAAATAAGCTTTCCTAAGCACACTCGAAAGATAATGATATTCATCCTCTTCCCCTAATAAATAGTGCTCCAAAATGTTTTTATTGTCCTGGGAGAAAGTAAAAAATTTGCGCACACCTTAAAATACTGCCAGTTTACAAGTACAGAGCATATGACAAAATTTATCAGACAATGGATATTAACATCATCTCAGACCGTAAAATATTATTATAAGAAATTAGGTTATCAATCATTAATGAAAGAATGCATGCTGCATAGCAAATTTATGATATGTACAACCAATAATTTCCTTCCGACATGGTTTTTCGGAATAATTACTTATGATTCAAGATATGATCACAGAATTATTTACAAAAACTTGATTNACGACAAAATTTATCAGACAATGGATATTAACATCATCTCAGACCGTAAAATATTATTATAAGAAATTAGGTTATCAATCATTAATGAAAGAATGCATGCTGCATAGCAAATTTATGATATGTACAACCAATAATTACCTTCCGACATGGTTTTTCGGAATAATTACTTATGATTCAAGATATGATCACAGAATTATTTACAAAAACTTGATTTAATTTGTATTCATATTTTATTTTGTACAACTGTTTGTACTATAAACATTTTATGTAATGTAACGTATTTTAAATTAAACACCTTGCATTTTATGTTAAGCAAAATGCAAAAATTTTCAAAACTTTACTTTATTAAACTTTGCACGAACTATGATTGCTATATCTAAACTATTAAGTGCTATTTTTTTAAAAAATTTTGAGGTTTATTTATTGTTAAGTATATTAACAAACCAAAGAAAGTAATTACATATCAAATTTAAACACTTTTTACAATGTACAGAATCAAGATCCAATGGTTTAAAATATATTTCTTACAGAAACTAAATAGATATCTTGAACATACAAAACAATCTATTTGCCATTATGATAGTAATATATTATTATCTACTGTTGAACGTGAAGAAGATTTAGGAATTTTACATTGGTAAACGTTTCTTCTCCTTTCTGCAATTTTCACGTGAGAATAACCTCAATCGCAAAATAATCCGCCATTTCACGAACATGTTAGGTCAGCAGCGAGCCAAAACCACCTCCCATACCAGACCTTAAGCTAAAGTTCCGAGCGTGCAAAGGTAAGGCGACCGAATAGCTTCTGAGAAGCCTAAGGCCAGTAGCACGGCTGTTGGCGTTACCCTGGGCGTTAAGGTCGCCTCGAAAAGTTGGTGAATAGACCCTCTAGTTTCAAATTACATAGACAGTTCTTTTGTTTGCACATATTCCACTATCTCTACTTGGGACTAAATTATTTCAGTTACTTATAATATACACACACAACTGAAAAAAATTTCATAGTGCCGAGATATTTCAGTTAATCAAAGGTATGTCTGAACATCAAATTGTCCCATCACTAAATTCAGAGTCACCTCATACGTGTCACAACTTAAAAAGTTTTGGATTAGTAACACTGAATATCATTTGACATCTTTTTATAGTTACAGTGAGTGTGGTGTAATGCAATATATCAGCTTACCACAAACTGTAAATAATTTGTTTTAAGTATAGTTTTTTTCTACATACGATATAACACTAGTAATTTGTAGTTCATGGATATTTCATTACACACCCTTCAATAATGGATACCTCTGGCAGGAAATTACCAAACAATTCTTAGTGCAGTTCAAACAGTGGATTTAATTTCAGAATAGTAAATATGAAACCAAATTATTTATGTACAAAAAATATACATATGTAGCAAGCTCACTGAGCAGATCAACAATACTACATAGCAATGGGGCAAAAATGCACACACAATCTCAAATAAACTAACAATCAAATGACTAGTAACCCTAATACTGTCACAATACAAGCTACATAAACAAAGTTACATATTAGTATCACAAGGAAGACTATTGTAATGTCCATCTGGTTCTATAAATCACAGAAGCACCATATCCGCCCGAAGAAGAGCCAACACTGAGTGTCCTCCGCTGCTAGCGCTACGCACACATTCTTGAAATAAAGATTTTGCAATGCTACAACGCGACTGCGCTCGTTGTCGCGATCCGTCGAGAGCGACAGTTTGCGCACGTCTGTCGCTGCCCCTCTCCTGTTCGAGGTCAACTGGTTTACCCAACAAACGTCCTCGTTATTCTGTACGTGCAGGTTGTGCACGGTTGCATACGTGGAGTTTGCAGTGGGATCGAATGTACCACGTGACGCAGAACCCTGCAAAACGTGAAGCGATGAGTGTCGCTCGATTCTCGAATGCTCACATGTTGAAATGAATGCGGAAATTAACTTTTAACCAAAGTACATGTGCGTTAGGTAAATAAACGTGAGGTAGAGGTGTGCACAATTCAATACAATTCTGGATGAACGAATGTGTAAGACAAATCCCAACATGGAAGCCCGTCACTCATCGCAGATGATACAGACGATATGAATCATTAAGTGAGCGGCAAAATATTGATGGATGGATGCGCGACCCTTGATGAGTTGCGCAGTATGTTCCCAACATTTCACAGTCTCCGCTTGGTGAAGAGCGAAGAGATTTGGGCGGCTCCTAACAGCGAGGTCTTGAGACCTGACTCTGCTTGGCGAATTGGTCAACATCTCAGCGCAATGTACACGAGGTTCCCGCCTATCGATCGACCAATACAAACGTAACAGAATGGGCTCGGCATTAGTTGCATCGATCATCTCAGTGCCATCATCCTTCACCAGCCAACAAACGCACACGTTCACTCTGTTGATGCGGAAAGTAAGGGCAACAGTTCTTGAGAACTGTACTTTCCCTCAGTGGATTTAAAAAAAAAAATCAAAAGCATTATGAGCACTACGATAAATGTAATTTGCTATGGGTGTGACGATGAGAAAACTACAGTGAGCTGCCGACAGTCGGTGACTTGCACTGCATTCTTGTTTGTTCACGACGCCCCCACCGCTTCTTTGTAACAGCAGCAGTCCTCACACTGCTCGTGTCGAAACCAGACTTGAACAAAGTTGAATGGGTCATTCCTATTCAACCGTCCTATAGTCTAGACATCACTGAAAGCAATTTTTACCTCTTCACTATGATCAAAGAGTTCTTTGGTGGAAAACTATTGCATTTTAAAGGGGACACAGTGGAAAACTAGCTAAATGATACGGCAGTAGCTGAGTACAACCAGGGGTTGGTAAAGTTTGTTTGCAGACATCACAAATATTTAAATGTAGGATATGAATGTGCTGAAAAACAAACTACGGTTAATTTGTGTATGAGGAACAAGTTCTTTGAATAAAATGCTGTTTTCAAAGTTATTCCTACGTAATGGTCCTTACTATCTGGATAACCAATGTACAATATATTACAATAACAATAATAAGAAAGAATTCCTCACGTTAAAATAACATGGTTCAAAACTTCCAAAAATTTATCTACAAATTCTTTACTTCAAGAACTGCCACCATCACCAACAGTGTTAATATTTGATACTCTTACAAATCCTCAACATTAACGAAACACTGAAATTACGCAGACTAACCATCGTCAATAGACACACACAGTGTGTGCTGTTATGCAACATAATTTTGTTTGTGAATCTACCACATATTCTTTGCGTATTGGAAATCAAAGAAAAAAAAAAACCCTCCTCAAAGGTGAGTTGATATGGTACCTTGATGAGATGGCCAACATGTTCCACAACAGACAATGAAGCAGACTGGCCAATATGTAACAACTTACACAGCACGCTTGAAATTTGAAATTGAGTCACACTCACCGAGTCACGCATGAACATTAACTATGATAAATATATGGAAATACAAACAGCTACAGAACTTGCAGCATAACAACAGGTAACAACGGCGTCGCTGCTACGCGCGCCGGTTTTACACGGAAACAAATTTCACCAGCGGTATTCAACACTCAAATGAACTTCACAGATACATATTTTGCTCGAAAAATTTGTTATGCGAGAGTGCAACATGGAGGCATAACAGTGCAATTGGTAACAGTTTTGAAGGAAAACCACATATTACTACATTAAATAGTTGGCATCATTCTCCCAATGCACAACAAAGTGACTTCGGTTGCTAATTTTTAACCTTGTTCATAATGCATGATGCTAACATTACAACTGTGCAGTCTAGTGTTAACGCTTTAAATATTTTGTAAAAAAACTCTTTTAAAAGATGCCTCACAAAAAATTTGTTTTCAACTTATTTATGGACTATGAAACAACGACTTTTGCATTAAAATATAAGANCGGTTGCTAATTTTTAACCTTGTTCATAATGCATCATGCTAACATTACAACTGTGCAGTCTAGTGTTAACGCTTTAAATATTTTGTAAAAAACTCTTCTAGAAGATGCCTCACAAAAAATTTGTTTTCAACTTATTTATGGACTATGAAACAACGACTTTTGCATTAAAATATAAGACCATAATTTTGAATTGATATCATGCACATTCATCACTTTGGTCATGTGCATGAAATTTTGAATAATTAAATATTAATTAATCAATCCTACAAGTGTCTCCTGGCTCTCAATATGGCACATTTGAAGAGGTATCAGTACGACAACCTTATCCTATGTTCATTTCTCTGTTTTAACATTCACAGTTCTCTGTACGTGGCAGTTTTTCCCTTTCTCCATTTCCTTGGACAAAATTGAACACGTTCTCTGCTACGATGTGTAATACTCAGTGTGAGCTTGTATTTTTGATATCAGTATTTTCAACCCAGCCATGGGATGTTGGATAGTCCAATATCTAATACTAGGATAGTAAATATTAATAATTTGCTTGTTTGGGACCAAATGATATGTAGCCATGAGTTTTAAGAAAGAGAAGCATATTAGGTTTAACTGACATGAAAACTTAGGTGCCTCCCTTTGGAGTAGCATAATTATTTATCATAAGTGGTAATTTATAATGAACTTAACTGTCCTCATGTTATGGTGAGGTTCTGAGAACTCTTTAACAATGAGACCTTGAGAGCTGATGGGGGTGAAACGAGGTGGACGTGGAACAGTACTGGAATGCAAGGGCGGGAAAAATGGGAGATCCCTGAGAAGACCCACCGACCAGTAGCATTGTCCAGCAAAAAACTCAAAGTGACCCTGCTAGGAATCAACCCTGGCTCGCCTTGGTGGGAGGTGAGCACTTTAGCCACTATGCCAGGAATCAAACCTGGCTCGCCTTGGTGGGAGGTGAACACTATGTGTATTTTTCTTAAGTGAAAGGATATGGGTCCATCTTTTGTTGAGGTCTTTTGAGCGAGCTGCATTTAAATGAATGAATAGTTATGTTTTAGATTACTCTGTGCCTGGTCAGTTATAATAATTATTTGACAAACTGGAAAGTTGAGAGGCCTGTGCTCTGTTGCAGCCAGGCTCGTAAAAACTTTGCAGGCATAAAAAAAACTTTCAGCATTAATAAACTACAATTACAGTGGAACCATGCCATAACGAGTTCAGGCTATAACAACACATTCATTGCAACAATAATTTTCTAATGAATTGTGTGTTCTATAGTAAACAGATGGTAAATATATTAATTTACAACAATTGCATTTTTGTGTTTTCACTTGCTGTCGACGCCTCACTCGTTTGGGGTATAACAGGCGCCGATGTCTGATCCCCCCCTCTCTGGGGTCGAGAAGCGTTGGCCCCATTATCGAGAACACTTGGTGGGTTGTATTGAAACTGCTGGTCTGTCCTGCCAGAGAGCATGATCAACAGCTGGGACGACTTAGGTAGCTTTATGGTGGGTCTGGTATTGGCACAGATAGAAGCAAATGATACAGGATTTAGAAAAGAAGAGTGGAACTTAAGATGTTTGGTCACGGGCAGAGTGGTCGGGCGTGATGCAGGTGGTCTTGGCTTTGGAGGGGTAGCAGGTAGAGGAGATATGGCTCTGGGGATTGAGATGTACGCTGGCAGGGGAAGAGCGGAGTGCACCGGTGGTGTACGGCCTGGCCACGGCGTACAGTGCTGCATTCGTGGTGGCAGGCCTGTTTGTGTGCCTGATGGCTGCCTTACTGTTGGGCAGCGTGTATGCCCAGGGCCTGGTTCCTCTCATCCACCAGCTTCAGCAAAGGCTCTCCGGGCTGCCTTCTGCACCTCGCCCGATGATGAGGCATACGCCTCGTAGCTCGTAGGTCTTAGCTTAGTGGGTGGTCAGTGAGGAGAGACATGGCTGGTAGGTTCAGTAAAATGGGGAATAGTCTGGGGAAAGCCTGGGCCGGTCTTCTGAAGAGCCAACTTCTCTCCACAGCCACACCCTGATGGACTCACAGCTCCTTCCTTGGTTTTCTGATAGAGCAGTCCGTACGTTACACACCGTAGTCCCCTGGAAGATTCGTGAGCTCGTGTCTCTGTTGAGGACACTGCTACTCTCCCACCGAAGATCACACAAGTAGTGCAGCCTGTTCGTGCCACCAAATGATACACAGATAGGAATGGACAGAGGTTCCCACACTCCTTCTTCTGTGGAGACTGACAAAGCGGCCTGGTTGCTATGGTCTGTCTCATGTAAGTTGGCGAGATTTTGACAGTTCGACGAAAGTAGCGCCAATGTTTACTTTTCGTTTATGTGTCCTTTCGCCATCAGCTGGTGCGTCAAGTGGCGGCTGTATTTTTTATCAACACGCTTTCAACTAATCCACATGCCATTGTACTGTAATGTTAAACTAATTTTAAGATATTTTAGACTGACATCTGTCTAAAAAAAAATTGTAGGTTATAAAAGTAAAAACTTGCAAAAAATTAAATATTTGCTAAAACTTTTTTAATTTGTCCGAGACAGCGAATTTGGATTAACATTTGCGAGACGGTATTTGTAGCTATTATCACACTTTGGACGTCATATCTAATACAACTGGAAATAAAATTAATTCGGAAAACTTGATTGACAACGCACTTCTATTCGCCAACAATTCACTAACGACTATTGATTGCAATGCAGTAATTCTGCTATTACTGATACTAAACAGTTCGAGTTGGAAATATGTGACGTGGAATAACGTAAGAATTGCTTAAAAACTATTCACGTGTATCCCACTTTCTTAGTTTTATCAATACAATATAGTAACAACACAGAAACGAGGAAGTGAGTTTTTGGGAGAACAATATGGCGTATAATTTACGTAGAAGAACGATTACCGGCCGAATAGAAATTACTAGTACTCAAAATCGCTGTACACGAAATATATGTTACTTTAAAAATTATGCAGAGCTCGCGTAAAAATAAAACTATTGGTATCTGTTCGTAAATTTGTTATATATTGCACACAAAAGTTATTCTTTTCTGGCTGGTAATGATTCAGAAAGAGCGGACAGATAGTGCGCACAGCATGACAGGGCGAGATGTGAGCCGCTTGCGTTGCTCAACAGATAGCAGCACGGCCAGCCTCTTGTTCCCATTTTTTTAAAAGTTGACATTTCTTCTATTACTGACTCGGAAGAACATAAATTTGAAATATTTCGTCAAATTATTATAAAAATATATTAACTATATTATGCAAAATATTTCTGTATGCTTTTGGAATTAATATCTAGCAGGTATGGAAATAATGGTTGGAGACGTGAAAAAGGTTTTGAAGTGGCGTTTCATTTGGACACGGATTAATTTATTGTGCATTTCATTTTGAACATTACTGCTTTATCACGAAGTTTAGTTTGTAACACTAACAACCACTGTTTTGTGACCACGTAAAATAATATGTATTAATTAATCTAGGAACTGTTTCTTATCGCGTATTTTCTGCTTGTTTAATGTGCGTCGGCAGTGCACCCAGAATAGCCAAAGTAATATTAAATTTAGTTCGTTCGTGCATCAGCTGATACAGGATTTTGT
Organism: Clitarchus hookeri; assembly: GCA_002778355.1. Classification (NCBI taxonomy): domain Eukaryota; kingdom Metazoa; phylum Arthropoda; class Insecta; order Phasmatodea; family Phasmatidae; genus Clitarchus; species Clitarchus hookeri. The sequence continues at coordinate 151,861 of NQII01004815.1, read as the reverse complement.
AAAGGACACTTTATTTGTTTCGTATACGTCAAGTTGCCGCTCACCGACTGTCAGAATCTCGCCAACTTATACGAGACAGACCATACACATCACCTCCAGCATTGAAACATTGTGCTGGACTAACCACGAAAACCAGAAGGACGGAGGGTGAATGTCCGTGCCTTCCCTTCAATGAGTAGTTATGGTAAGGGGATGAAATGGGAACAAAGTGGGCCGTACGTCAGAACAATGTGAGCTGAATAAAAAAAAAGCATGACTCTGATTGAATGTGATTGTTCATTGGCAAGCCAAATACACAAGTCACACTCCAGCCTGTCCCCAAGTTATTGACATGATGTGGGTTGACAAGGGGAGAGGGTGACTCCCCCAGCAAGAGCAGTTGACCGTCGTGGACGAGCCATGGTGTGGAACACCATAACAACATGTCGTAGTAACGACGCAGAGTACTTGGAAAGAACCAGGCAAGTTAATGCAGGAGCACAGAGTTGTAACTGGTAGTGGTCGACCAGCCAACACACACCTCTGTTTCGGTGGTGGACAGCTCCTTGTATGTGGTCCGTCCAGGGGTGAGTGAGGGAGGAGTGGCATGAGGGGGGGGGGGACAGAGCAAGCCACCTCTGCGCAGCTGGGCTGCACATTCATGACCTCCCGGCAGCGGACGTCAGGAGACGTGGAAATAATGCACCTGCGAGACTCAGGCATGATGCTGCTACACGGCCTGGATACAGGCATTGCGACTGGCTGGACCCTCATGTGGAGTGAATATTGTGACGTGTAACCGTGTAATGGCTCTTACTTGACGGTGGGGGGGCTATATAGAGTTATGGCATTGCCAGTGACATGTCGCTGTTAATTATAACATCCCCTGTTCTCTGCTGGAGGCAAGTTTAGGAGTCAGAACCCAGCTGGACTCTAACGCCCCACAAGGGCACTGGCCAGCCTACCCACACACAGTTCTACAGAAGCAACTAGATTCTGATTCCGTGATTGGTGGGCATACAACAGAAAGTCTTCCACCCTTGCCATATCCAATGATATTTGCACGTTCGTGTTACAACTTTCCCTCTTGAGCTTTGTTGGTTACTGTCTTGTTGCTAGGCAGAGTTCAGAAAAGTACTGATTGCAGGAGCAGCTAAAAGAGGGAAGATGGCAACTGAGAAGGGAGTGTGCCCAAGCAAATTGAGATGGAGATTCTACCACAGAAAGAGTGCGTGGATTCTATGTTCAGCAGTCAGTTCATCTGCACACTGTACCCTCCAGTCTTTGACAGTAGTTATGTGTCACATGAGGGCAAATAAAGACTGCTGTTCTTAGAAAATAAAAGTATGTGTAGGCTATTTACGGTAAAATGAGCACTTCTTAAGACCCTCCAAGTAAGCATAATGACCAAAAAAACTATAGTTCATTAAGGCCTAAGAAATAAAATTTCGAGGGTTATAAAATGTATACACTGTGTTCAATAGTAACATGGCAACTTTCGTATTAACAATCAGCAAAAGGATGCAAATAAGCTGAAAGGAACTTTTAAGCACTGGCTTAAAAAGTGCACACTTTACCGTCGACAGTAAGAGTCCACATCATACATATGGTTCTGGCAGCGCAATGCATGTTTCTTTTCAGCTTTCAATTATCAGTGATAATGACTTAATCTAATTTGAATAATCATTATGTGAATGACGGTCACGTATGAAAAGACAACTGTCAGATGTGCTACATCGTATTTCAAGTTAACTTGTCAAATTCCATGTGCGTAATGGCATTCAGAAAATGCAGGATGCTCACGAAGTGAGAATACGATAACACTGCATGAAATGATGCTACACTCTAAATTTTGATTAATTCACTATAGCTATAATTTTTTTATTCCAATGTTGGTTGTTACGGCATAGTTCCACTGTATATACTCTAACCTGGATTATGTTAATTTACAATAAATGTGGATTGAAAGCTTTTGGTACACTTGTCCAAACATATGCTTCTGTTATCAATAAGTTGATGTAAAACTAATATTTTGTAAGATAACATTACAATTTCTGTTGTGATAAATGAATTATTTACTATTACTTTCAGTCTTAACAAAATGGATTTTATATATATATATATATATCGACAGGCACACACACACAGAGGACGACACATTTATCACGCGGTTGCGTGTCTCGTCCTCCTCTGTGTGCACCCGTCGACAAGTGAGTATTTGAATTCTTTTTATATATTTTTGATGGCCTAGCTGCCTACTTGTAACCTTAAAATGGATTAAATGTTACACAAATTTTCATACTCTATTTTTATAATGTGTAGCAAATGCATTGATGCACAATTTAAAAAAAAATTGACAACATAAGTTTTTCAAGGCAGAGAGACGTACTGTACATGGGTAGGACATTTTCCTTTAGGTGCGCCGGTTAACACACACATGCTTCAGTTGTCGAAACATTGAACCTTGTAGGCGTAGCCTATGTGACCTTGCCAAACTCTAGCCAGAGCTACAGCGAAAGCATAGTCAACTGCCCATATCACTTCCCTGCACTGTACGCAGGCATGAAGAGTTGGTGCCGACTATGCGCGGTGAGCGAAAGGAAGCCACTCCATATCATGAACAATTACACTTTAACTTGATATGCACAAATGAAAGGAATATCTTCTTTTAAACCCTGAACGGTACGACACATGGTTGAGCACAAATGCACTACCTGACATCTGGTGTTGCCACCTTGAAAGAAAAATGTAGCAGCTTAGATTCACACCAACATAATACGATAAAAATGACTACATACCAAATGTACTTGCTTGAGTGTGAGACAGCATGTAACATTTTACACACAAATAAATGTAACTCGCTCATCTTTCAACTTGATCCGGACTTGACACCACAAGTCCCATAGCACCTCAGAATTCTACATACAGTAAGTTACATCATGCCAAATCTGCACAGTTATTTCTATAACAGAAAATATTAAATAGCAGTAAAAGCTGGAATTGAAAATTGCTTTAGATAATTAACCAGAGAAGATTGGTTCAACATTTAAATTACGGTGTTTGGTGTTAGTACGTAATCAGCGATAATAAAGGTCACGTTGAATAACACAGGCTCGTGATCCTTACGACGGACCACCTCGATTATGAAAGCCAAAGTCAATAATACCTTTCCATCAATTGTGTCTCAACTGGTTTGCTCAAAACTAATGAAAGTTACAAAAAGTTTAGGCAATATCTTGCACTACGATTGTTTCTTCTATGAATATAACTCCTTCATTCAAGCAAAACATCAACATGCACATATGGTCATCGTTTAGTTACAATCAGAGTGAGTGATGTAAATAGCATATTGCTGAATGTTCAGTGAACACATGTTGGCATTTTACTATCTTAAGGTCTTCACAGTTCATATTATGACAGAAATTTGTCACCAAATTTCATCTGTTGGTCATTGTTTCTTCAAACTTCATTAGCGAATTCTTGAAATAATTGTTTGCCTTTTACGATTCTTCTCACAAAAAGAAATACTTGTAACGTCGGAAAGAAAAACGTACAAACACACACAATTACCTATCAGATTAACATTTGACGCAGTTGGACATCTATCCGGACAAGGCGGCGCTGAATGGCACGTTCCACTTGTCGCAACCAGGTGGAGCAGCGTTACAAGCGGCTGACTACAGGAATGACGAACGTGGCAGTGTTGGTGAACGTGCACTGCAATGGCTTCTCCCAGTGCACAACTCGCAAGTGCTGAGTTCTGCACACACACACACAAGCGCGTCTATCTGATTCAAGAGAAAATGCACAGTTACCATCAAAGTTTGACCAACGTCACTGCCGGTGCTTGTTCCTTCCGACACATATCACACATATCCAATACTCCCTTCCCACTTACGAAAAAACAAAAGACATTTATCAACACTGTATTAATGTTATGTCACTCAACCATTCATTTCTGATATGAAAAGAAACAACAGGATCTGTATAAAACCTATTAAGCGAAACATACCTGCAAAGAGTTGAATGTTTGCAAGTGTATTGTTCCGAAATTACAAGGCAGTTTTATAGGGATAAAAAAATTATTCCTAAACAAATATGATTGCACATCTAATACAAAATAAGGTCACAATATCATTAGTGACAATTCTGGAAACCACGTTAGCTTTTTTTTTTTTTTATATAAATGCCTGAAAGGCAGGAACTAAAGAACGATTAATGTCTCCTTCAATGGACGCCATGGTATGAATAAGTAAAACCAAAGTAATACCTACATAAACTTACTACATAACACCACATACACTACATAACATCAAAATGAAAGTTAAATCATAAAGTAAAGCCAAATTACTAGAGGCCCACATTTATGTTAGTAAAATGAGCTGATTTCGTCATTAAATTTTTGCCATTTCGTTACAAAAATATTTTTATTTTGTCAAATAAATTTTATAGCAAAAATGTATGAATTATTATTAGGACATGAATCTGCTGTTTGTGTAACAATTTCAATCAAACCTAAATGGAACTCGCTATTCATTAGTTTTAATCAGTAATATTTCCATGAAAACATGATGGCCGCGCTTGGCGGCCATCTTGGGGACAAAGTCTGTTGTCCTGACGGACATTGCTCCTGAAGGTGCTGGTCGTTCAACCCTTGTCAGGGTGGGTTGGACACTACTCTGGTCGGTGTCCAAGCGTGTTTCTGGGTCCCGGAAAGCAGGTGGCTTGATCTCTGTGATTGGGGATTGTCCTCCCTTCCTTTTTCTTCTCCTCTTTTGTCTTCTGGTGCTTCAGTCTCGCGGTCTTGGGTTTCGGCGGGGCAAGGGCGCATCTGCCCTGGGGTTGCATTGCGGATTCATCCTCTGGCGTCCTCTGCCCAGTATACATTCTCCTGGCGTCCCACAATCGTGTAGGGACGTTCCCATTTGTCAGCGAGGCCAGCGCTGAAATGTCCTCTGGCCTTGCTAAGCGCGTGGGTGCGGAGGAGCACGGCCTCACCCATCCAGAAGATACTCATCCCGATACTGGGCTGCTGGTATTTTGGGGTAATGTACTGGTCTTGGGCGTCGCGCGCCCTCATGGTCCGAGCGAAGGGCGGCCAGTCGGACATCCTTGGGTTGCGGCATCTCTGTGGGAGCTTTTCCCCACTGCCAGTCACCTGGGCGGCGGTGAGTTCGTTTTAAAATGAGCTGGCTGGGGCTGGTGTCCACGGCCTCGTTGGTTCTCCTCCTGAGAGCGAAGAGAATATTAGGCTGGTGCTGGTCCCAATGGAGGTGGTATTCTCCCACACAGAGACGGAGACTCTTATTTAGCTCTTGATTTCTCAGCTCAGTGGGGTTAGCTTGCAGGTGATAAATAAGGTTGGGGGGGGGGGCACCTATGTGTCTACCCTCCATGAATTGCATGCGGTCTGCCACTTGTGGCTGGTAAATTGGGTGCCATTATCTGTTAATATGACCTGCGGGTACCCCCAGCGAGAAAATATTTCCATCTCGAATTTCCATGTAATGTTCTGGGTTTCCTGACTGGGTAGGGAATATGCTTCTGGAAAACTGGTCTGTTACCACACATACAGGTATCTGTTACCCTTGGTGCTTCTTGGGTAAGGCCCCATTAGGTCAGCTGCCAAGTGGGTCCAGGTGGTGTGAGGTATTCAGGGTTTTCCTGTTGGCTGTGGTATGGGATAGGCCGTCTCACAACAGCACGCCTCGCAGTTGTTTACGTACTGCTGTATGACCTGCCTTATCCCGTCGCATGTGCATCGCTCTCCTATGTCTCGGAGGGTTCCTTTGATGCCTGGATGACCTGCTTGTGGGTGGTCATGGTGGTGTCGGCATAGGTCTGCCCTCAGGTTGCGCGGTATCCAGATATTCCATTGGGCCCTGGTTTGTCCGCTCCGAGACCAGACGACGTCATCTCGAAGTTTTGCCAGAGAACTGCTGCACCACAAAGTCAAATTCAGTTAGGAACATTTACTATCATCCTGATTTGGCTTTGGCATTTCTTGACTCGCGTTGCCATTGGAGGGTCTTGCTATCAGTGCGGAGTATGAAGTGTCTTCCTTCTAGGTGGTATCTGTATTTTCTCACCGCCCAGATCACGACGAGACATTCTTGTTCGTTAATGTCGAATATTTTTGTTCGGTGGCGTTCAGACGGGTGCTGGCATAGGCAATGACTTGGGGTTGCCTGGTGGGGTCCTGTTGGTATAGGACCGCCCCCAGCTCGTTCTGGCAGGCATCAGTCTTCAATATAAGGGGGCTATCTCCTTGTGGTGTGCGGAGTTGTACAATGTTCTGGAAGCTTTGCTTCAGGTCGAAAGGTGTTGCGGAGTTCTTCTCCCCACCGCCAACGTGTTTCCTTCTCTCGGAGGGGGCTGAGGGGGCTATTTGTCGGACAATGACTGATACTTAATCACGTAACCAGTTACACAGGCCCAAGAAGCGACTTAGTTGTTTCTTGTTGGTGGGTCCTTCGGCCTCATCTATGGCTTGTATCGAGGCGGCCTGGGGGTAGTTCCCTTCAGGTGTGACTACAAGCCCCAGGTAGTCAATGGCAGTCTTTCCAAAATGGCTTTCGGAAAGCCTACAGGTTAAGCCATGCAATTCGAGTCTCTCTAGTACTCTCCGGAGGTGTCTGCAGTGCTCTTCCCAGGACTTCCAAAGCAAAACTGGCCTATAAAGCCCGCAAGGACGTCGGCGGACATTAGCCTCTGGAAGGTGGCGGGGGCATTCTTGAGCCAGAACGGAATTACTCTCAATTGCAGGGTTTTGCCCTCTGGAGTAGTAAAAGCTGTGTACTTTCTGCTGTCTGGATGTACTGCAATCTGCCAGTACCCCGACTGCATGTCTAGGGTACTGAAGATTTTGGCTTCTCTTATATCCCGGAGAGTGNTCTCTCTAGTACTCTCCGGAGGTGTCTGCAGTGCTCTTCCCAGGACTTCCAAAGCAAAACTGGCCTATAAAGCCCGTAAGGACGTCGGCGGACATTAGCCTCTGGAAGGTGACGGGGGCATTCTTGAGCCCGAACTACATTACTCTGAATTGCAGGGTTTCGCCCTCTGGAATAGTAAAAGCTGTGTACTTTCTGCTGTCTGGATGCACTGCAATCTGCCAGTACCCCGACTGCATGTCTAGGGTACTGAAGATTTTGGCTTCTCTTATATCCCGGAGAGTGTGGAGTAACTTAATGGCTGGCGGTGCGATGGGATGCGTCACGTTGTTTAGGTCCTTGCAATTCCCACAAAATCTTAGCTGCCCGTCCTTCGGGACTAAAATAGAGGGTGAAAGTGGGGGGAGGCAATATCGGAGGAAGGAGAGGTTACATCAGGGGTGCTGCAAGGAAGCGTGCTGGGACTTCTGTTGTTTACCATAATGGTAAATGACATAGGTTTGGGGATTAGGGGAAAAATAAGATTATTTGCAGTGGTGGGAGGGGGTGAAAACTTGCAGGCAGACATTGACAGGATATGGTTGTGGACCATGGAGAATAAAATGAAGATAAATGTAAGAAAAACTAAGGCAGTGAGGTTTACCAGGAAGAAGGTGATACGCAGGGACATGTACAGATGGGAGGGGCAAGAGATAGAAGAAGCAACAGAATATAAGTATCTAGGGATTGCATTGCAGGGAGACATCAGATGGAAAAAACAGGTAGAGAAGGTGGTTGCAAAGGGAAGAAGGGCTTTGGGTATGTTGGGAAGGGTGCTGAAGGTGGACAGCGGTGAGGTGAAGGAGAAGATATATGGCACAATGGTACAGCCGATGTTAGAATATGTGGCAGCAGTATGGGACTCATACGTGGAGGTGGAGGTGCGAGAGCTAGAGNATAAATGTAAGAAAAACTAAGGCAGTGAGGTTTACCAGGAAGAAGGTGATACGCAGGGACATGTACAGATGGGAGGAGCAAGAGATAGAAGAAGCAGCAGAATCTAAGTATCTAGGGATTGTATTGCAGGGAGACCTCAGATGGAAAAAACAGGTAGAGAGGGTGGCTTCAAAGGGAAGAAGGGTTTTGGGTAGGTTGGGAAGGGTGCTGAAGGTGGACAGCGGTGAGGTGAAGGAGAAGATATATGGCACGATGGTACAGCCGATGTTAGAATATGTGGCAGCAGTATGGGACTCATACGTGGAGGTGGAGGTGCGAGAGCTAGAGAAGGTGCAAAGAAGGGCAGCAAGATGGATGAAGGGTAGGTGGAGAAGACAGGGGAAGGATGGTGAGGATGAAGGGAACTATAGGCCATCAATGATGATGAAAGAAATGAGGGGGAGCTCGTTTAAGGACAAGAGGAAAGATGAAAGGCTGGTCAGGATATACAGAATGGTGAATGGAGAGTGAGGGTGGGGAAGGTTACGCTGCCAGCTAAGTAAGGGGGTGTTTAAAGGGAGAGGAAACAACAATGAGAGGCTTCAGAGGGTGTGGAGGAGAATGGAGCGGGGTAGGCAGTCTATGTTTGTGAGGTCTGTGAGGAGTTGCAAAGTTCAGGAAGGGCGTGGAAGAGGAGTTTGGTAGGGTAGGAGAGAGGTGAAAGAGCTCGCCACCGGGCAGTAGCCTAATTGCGGGTGTTGGTTATCATATTAATATAGATACATATTATATTGATAGAAATATAGATGGACAGGTGGGCAGGTTGACAGGCAGACGGATGGGTAGGAGGGTGGGCGGACCAATGGACGGATAGACAGATGTGCAAGAAGGTTGAGAGCAGCTGCTCACCCATCAGCTAAGTCGCTGCTGCAGGAGGCGCTCGAGGCAGTAGGTGATTCGCACGACCAGCAGGTACCCCAGCAGCACGCTGGGTACAGTCACCAGCAGTCCCACGGCCTCGAATATGAGTCGCGGAGCGAACAGCCCCCACACCATGAGGTGGCGGCAGTGGACTGCCGCAGCCAGCATGCTCCCAAACACCTGCAAACACTCTGCTGCTGCTATCCACACCTCTACTCTGTACCATTACACACACACATAAACTGTTACTATATTTACCCAAATATAAGACTATGTTTTATTACAATTTGTACTTCCACAAAAACTGGGCGTTGTCTTATTTTCGTGCACTATAAATTTTAAGATAAATTTTTTAGCTTAAGTGTTAAATAGTTTTAATACAATAGACATGTGTTTCATTACAGTACAAGCCGCTTGAGAAAACTTCAAAAAATTAACCAACCATGATTAACAACTACAAAATGATAGTGGGGGTCAAATAAAGTGTGGCTAGCTTACGTTTTAATCCATTTGAGATGTAGTATATACACTATGTTGTCAACTGCAAAGAACTTGGCCATGTTGAACCTGTATTCAATTGCCAAGATAAAAACCTATGTTTACCGGTGTACCACCTACTCTCATGTTAAACTCACACCCAATATTTTCAATATTATCCAATGAAACAAATATTTATACATATTCTGTTCTAAAAATTTGTTTCAGGGTACGGTTGTGTTGTATAAGCTATACATATGTTGCAAAACTAGTGGCATGAACTATACCTTATTTCCTCAAAATAAATACCTGACATTTTATTTTGGGAAGGTGGGGAGCTCGCATATCAGAAATAGGGCAAGCGTTATATTTGAGATTTAGGCAGTTTTGCCACCCAGAAACATGCACTGCTGGCTGTCACCGCTACCTGCCAGATGATCGATAACACAAACGGAAGCTGTCCATCATTAGGTACATTCTAAGCACGATGCAAATACACAAGATATTCAAACACAAAGGCTACTTATCTCATGGTTTAACACACCTTCAATGTAAATATGCAAAAACAGGTAAACATGCCATAATTTTTTAAAAATGTAATTACCATTTAAAAAGTTATTTGTTTACGGAAACCAATAACAAAAACTTGAAACGTGGACTGCTTGTCTGCCGGGCCGGCCATGTGCGTGTGCACCAGCAAGAAGGCCAACCACTCGACCCCGTTATGAGTTATCTGCTTTGTTTCTACAAACACCATGGAATAACCCTTGCTGTAGCCATGTGCTTGGTAGGAGAGGAAGGCTGTCCATGTTATGACGAACCTGAGCGTTTTCAGTTCTATATTTTTCTCTAAAACTTTCATCTTCATGTAAAACCAGCACCCATACTTTTCAAATTCCTTTGCGAGAAAAAAAAATTGTGGGTGGTACGAGAGCAAATACGGTAATCCTAATTACATGTCCAAATAATTAGTGGAGAAATAAATTGCTCCTGTAGACCAAAGTGGGAGGAGTGGTCATTCACTTGTCACCCCTTCTGCAGGCCATGGAGTCTGCGGTGCGAAGCTGCAGAACCCGCCTGTAATGGGTGCAAGACATGGGGTTCCCTGGCGGTCTCGCCAGGAGGTAGGGCTGAGCAACCAGCCTGCAATGGGTATCAGGCATGGGTGTGGCCTGCCAAAGGGCTAGAGCATGGATGGGGAATCAGCCTGCAATGGTCATAAGGCTACGCTTGATAAGGATGGTGTTTCTTGGAAGGGGTGCACACTCCTCCTCCGTCCGTGCTCTGTCTGTCACGTAGGTCATTCGCTGAGGCCTGGTTGGAATATCATAGACTACTGGAAGTACGTTCCTCCCTGCTCTCAGAGTTTACGTTAGGATGCTTGAGGTCTGGTGGGAGACTTGCTCNGGACTACTGGAAGTACGTTCCTCCCTGCTCTCAGAGTTTACGTTAGGATGCTTGAGGTCTGGTGGGAGACTTGCTCCCTCTGTGAGCTCTGGTCGCCGCTGTGGTCCTTTGTGGGAGAGGGAGGCAGATAGTCGGAGACGTGTCGCAGCTATTGCCCAGCTCTAGTATCGGAGACTAAGCTGACGCATGACTGCGTAAAGTGCCAGTGGTGCATCTTAGAGAGCCTCTCCTANCAGCTCTAGTATCGGAGACTAAGCTGACGCATGACTGCGTAAAGTGCCAGTGGTGCATCTTAGAGAGCCTCTCCTAACTAAAGGGAATCCACTACCTCCTTGTGGTACCACTGGATATCCTCGTCAAGAAAAGTGGTGAACTCCTGGGCGGTTCCCATGTCTGGTTTGCCAGAAGGGGTATATCTGCCTCCCAGACTGAGCTTGAATCACAGGCAATAGTGACGATGTTGGCCTGGTGGACGGCTGGTTGACTTCTTTACAGTCAGACTGTTGGGGCCCAAGCAGGAATTTCACAGTGGAGAAATTCAACTGTGTTGTAATGGACAAAATAGAGGTTGAGACATTGCTCCACTCTGTTGGGAATACCCGCAAATGTCATGGAAAGGAAGNCAGCTCTAGTATCGGAGACTAAGCTGACGCATGACTGCGTAAAGTGCCAGTGGTGCATCTTAGAGAGCCTCTCCTAGCTAAAGAGAATCCACTACCTCCTTGTGGTACCACTGGATATCCTCGTCAAGAAAAGGGTAAACTCCTGGGCGGTTCCCATGCCTGGTTTGCCAGAAAGGGTATCTGCCTCCCAGACTGAGCTTGAATCACAGGCAATAGTGACGATGTTGCCCTGGTGAACGGCTGGTTGACTTCTTTACAGTCAGACTGTTGGGGCCCAAGCAGGAATTTCACAGTGGAGAAATTCAACTGTANGTGACGATGTTGCCCTGGTGAACGGCTGGTTGACTTCTTTACAGTCAGACTGTTGGGGCCCAAGCAGGAATTTCACAGTGGAGAAATTCAACTGTATTGTAATGGACAAAATAGAGGTTGAGACATTGCTCCACTCTGTTGGGAATACCCGCAAATGTCATGGAAAGGAAGGATGAGCACGGGTTGACCTCTGCACCCGTTAGAGAGGTTCTCTTCAGTCACGCGGCCATCAGGAGTGTGAGGCTGCACCCTTAGGCAGGATCTGGGCATATTCCAGGGGGCCCCTGACGCACACGAGGTTAAATGAGGTTCGCACTCGCNCGCACCCTTAGGCAGGATCTGGGCATATTCCAGGGGGCCCCTGACGCACACGAGGTTAAATGAGGTTCGCACTCGCATTGATAGAAGTTGAAAATTCGCAAAGGTGGTAGATAGCTTATCTCCTAGCAAAACGTGTTTGAGTGAGGGTTTCCAGTTTGGCTAAATCATCAATGAACTGGTTCCACTTCTCCTTGATCGGTAACGGTAGAGGTTCATCCAAATCCAATCCTTGGGTCTACAGCCCTTGCATCAGAATTTTCGCCCATACAATCACAGGAGACAGCCAGTCAGTCCATGGGGTCGTATATTCGAGCAATCTGAGGTAAGACAAAGCGTTTGGTTGGGACCCTAGTGCTAATACTCAAATGGTAAGAGAAAATGTCCATTTCTGATTTCCACTGACGAGAAGACATCTTAGCAGTTTCACAATGAAGTTCAGGTACGTCATCCAGAAGTTGTGGCTGACTAGACCATTTCCGGAGCTGGAACCCGCCTAGGAGTAGTAGTTCAAGCAACTGGTTCTCCAGCAAGTTGACTTCCTGTGCTGAAGAGGCACTAGTCACAATATCGTCAACAAACATATGCTTTAAAAGAGCATTTTGAGCTAGTGAAATAGTGGAAACCTTCGTCACACGCCAGCTGGTGAAGGGTGCGNAAACCTTCGTCACACGCCAGCTGGTGAAGGGTGCGGATGGCCAAAAAAAGTGATGGTGATCAGACATATGTTACAGTGTTGAACTGGAATACTGAGAGTGGGAGAGAAGGATCATCACGCCAAAATATGANGGTGATCAGACATATGTTACAGTGTTGAACTGGAATACTGAGAGTGGGAGAGAAGGATCATCACGCCAAAATATGATGAGCTGATAAGGTCGAAGAAATTAATGAGGTCATAAATAAAACATTGGTGGATCTTACCTGGGAGTCAGAGGAGGCTGGACCAGTAATAAGAAAAACACACAACCTTGTAAAATCCTTGTATGATAAGACTGGCGAGGACCCAGATGAATGCAGCAAAAATAGAGGATGCAATGAACAAACAGAATGAAAGGTCCTTGTTTGAAAGGAAACATGGCAGGAAAATTAACGTCATCCTTCTTCAAGATCGTAGAGAGCGTGTACAAAGAAGGTATGCTGAAATGTAGACAAAAGGAGGACCACTTCATCGCTTGTTGGAAGAGAAGCACAAGTTGTTCCTGGACCTCTGTCTCCTTGCAGGTGAAGAGACTGGTGAGGGTGCAGGCCGCTGAAGAAGGAGAGGATAAAGGTGATGAAGCTGTTGCAGATACAGAAGAAACCCTGAAAGAGGCAGAGGAGCTGTTGGTCCTGGATGAGGAGGGCTCGGAAGAATTCGACTCGGAACACATGGAGGTGGAGCCAGAAGTGCCGGAAGAGGAGGAGCCAGAGATGACCCAAGAGTACTCGGAGAAACTGTCAATGTTTTCCTCAGAAAATAAGGAGCCAGTGCTGTGGACTTTTGATATCGATGAAATGTTTGCCCGGAAACATGTACTTTAACAGAGGTTCAGAAATATTAATTTTCCGTTCACGACTGCTGAAGAGTTCTTTCGACTGGAGAGGGTCGTATTTGGACGCATAAATGGACACACCCTCATAAATCAAGTTGATGATGTGCTTGAGGAGTTGTAAGCAATGTTCAGCNGGTGATCAGACATATGTTACAGTGTTGAACTGGAATACTGAGAGTGGGAGAGAAGGATCATCACGCCAAAATATGAGCTGATAAGGTCGAAGAAATTAATGAGGTCATAAATAAAACATTGGTGGATCTTACCTGGGAGTCAGAGGAGGCTGGACCAGTAATAAGAAAAACACACAACCTTGTAAAATTCTTGTATGATAAGACTGGCGAGGACCCAGATGAATGCAGCAAAAATAGAGGATGCTATGAACAAACAGAATGAAAGGCCCTTGTTTGAAAGGAAACATGGCAGGAAAATTAACGTCATCCTTCTTCGAGATCGTAGAGAGCGTGTACAAAGAAGGTATGCTGAAATGTAGACAGAAGGAGGACCACTTCATCGCTTGTTGGAAGAGAAGCACAAGTTGTTCCTGGACCTCTGTCTCCTTGCAGGTGAAGAGACTGGTGAGGGTGCAGGCCGCTGAAGAAGGAGAGGATAAAGGTGATTAAGCTGTTGCAGATACAGAAGAAACCCTGAAAGAGGCAGAGGAGCTGTTGGTCCTGGATGAGGGCTCGGAAGAATTCGACTCGGAACACATGGAGGTGGAGCCAGAAGTGCCGGAAGAGGAGGAGCCAGAGATGACCCAAGAGTACTCGGAGAAACTGTCAATGTTTTCCTCAGAAAATAAGGAGCCAGTGCTGTGGACTTTTGATATTGATGAAATGTTTGCCCGGAAACATGTACATTAACAGAGGTTCAGAAATATTAATTTTCCGTTCACGACTGCTGAAGAGTTCTTTCGACTGGAGAGGGTCGTGTTTGGACGCATAAATGGACACACCCTCATAAATCAAGTTGATGATGTGCTTGAGGAGTTGTAAGCAATGTTCAGCNGTTTGGACGCATAAATGGACACACCCTCATAAATCAAGTTGATGATGTGCTTGAGGAGTTGTAAGCAATGTTCAGCATATTCCACAACATAACATACAATCCATTGTTCCCCGAGGAACCCGTTTGATCAAGATTATGCACCATCTTACAAGCTGGAAGATCTGGATCACAAACTAGCCAGCATTTTCTGTCAAGCCCTGGATGATTGCTATAACCTGGACAGTTTCTTCAAGTGTCTAAAGATCCTAGGCTCTCTGATGTAAAGGCGAATAATTAACAGTGAAGTGGCCTCAAAGTACATGATGATCCAGATGCTTATGGATGAGTTGGAGACATCCAAGAAACTTTTTGATGAGCGCCAAACCATGATGGCAGAGCTGGAGTTTGTGCCTTGCCTCCGGTGGCCGGAATGCTCATGTGGATCAACAAGCTGAGACACCGGATCACCATCCCTATCGACTCCATCCAACCCGGAGGACCAAAAATGTTAGAAATTTGCACACATATCTGCCGGAGACTTAATGAGAAAGGTAGATAGAGCACATGAGTGAGACTTATCACGACGCCATCTTGAAAGCCACTGAGGATCCTTGGATTGGAAGAGGGACTACTTGCAGCATAGGTATCGATCCGCGCACTAGCACAAAATGTCCACATGGACACTGTCATAATATTACAAAGGTGCACGTCGCTACAAAGAAATGAAGTAAAGAAGATAAAGAGAGGGTTTGACAGACAAACCACTAACTACAGTAGGACAGACCTGTAGCACTCTGGGAAAACTCCCACTCTCTAGTAGCAGTGGAGGCTCTTAAGGACTCAAGAGGGGACAAGTTCCTGACTGTAGTACATTCATAGTTACAGTACCTCCAATTTTCCTGAAGCCCCGCTGAAGTTCTACTTTCAGGCTATTCCTCCCCTCAAGCAGACAAAGCTTAACCAATTCTAGGAAAGTACATCAAGGGGACAATGAAGTGCATTTGGGCGTACTTTATATAATAATATTTAGCATGAAAACTATTTTTTACTACGTATCACAAACACACCTACTTTCACTCTGTTTACATTTATAAATGAAATATTATAATTTGAAAGTAAAATATATGTAATAGTTCAATTTAACCAAAAATAAAACACTTATGTTAACAGAAGTATAAACCACTTGTGATGCGCGAAATATTTACGAAACAACCAAAAACGTCATACATGGCAGTCATTTTACAAAGGTTTGATTTAAAAAGTGCGAAGAGACTACAAATAGACTAAAATGGAAGTGGGGAGGCAGGGCAGCTCACCCTGGCGGCGGCGAGCAGCAGGTACTTGCAGCAGAGGCGGAAGAGGGCTGCGAACAGCAGGTTCTGGTGCTGGAGCAGCAGCATCTCGCCGTGGCTGCGTGCCGGGTCCCTCGTGGCGAGCGCGGTGAGCGGGGCCACCAGCAGCAGAGGCAGCCCCAGGCCAGCCAGCAGCTGCGAGCAGAAGGTATTGAGCAATACCAGGATGGCCTGCAGGGCCAGGGGCCCCTCGGCCCCGCCCACGAAGGCCGCCTCCCACTGGATGGCCGGGAAGCAGGGCTGGTGGCCCGTGCCGTAGAAGAAGTACGCGGACAGCAGCGCCTGGCACAGCACCCAGCTCCAAGGCACTTCCACCAGCTTGCCTGCTCACCGCACCACCAGCTCCCATCAGCCCAGCACATCACGCGTCACACTCGCATACTGACAAGAACAATGCTACAGTGTATCTGCCCCACAGTAATGTTGCAATACCATTCATGAGTTTGTATTTATTTTGTAGTGAATTAAATCACCAGCATTTTATAACAGCATATTTTACCTTTTCGTGAATAAAATCTCTGCCACACTATTAAAAGACTACAACTGTAATTAAAATGCAATAATATAATGAGAAAAAATAAAATACTGATAAATACTTACATAGCTAACTTGCTTTTTAATGAGCACATGGGTTTCTTTTCTGTGCCTATTGTATATTTATCCACAGACACATGGAATAATTAACACTCTGAACGTATCGAGAGATCAGGCAACATTGGGAAATTGTAAGGTAAGTGAACACTTCCTGCAAAGTGCATAAAAAACAAACGCACCGATTCCAGATGTCACCACCAGGTGCCACTAAAACTGTGAATAAGATGGTCAGACATAGCACTACTTTCCATAATTCACATACTGTAAGACATTAGGGATTAGTGTACAACCTGATACTCTGTTTACACACAGGTTATGATGTCACCAATATGGTGCAGATGACATCACAGATTCTTTCCAAATCAAACGGGAATGTGGGGGTTTTCAGGCAGGGACACTACCAGCACTTATAGACGTATCGGGAAGTACACTTGAGCCCACCCGCCCAAACAGACTACCTAATACCACGACTGCAAAGAATCATTGACACTACAGAACCCTAACTTAACACAACCTACCTACAACACAGTCTATTACACCCTTCAAAGTATTTTATGATACCATCTTCTGCAATCAGATAGTCCATTAAAAATAGCAAACACTTGATGCCATTATACGNTCAAAGTATTTTATGATACCATCTTCTGCAATCAGATAGTCCATTAAAAATAGCAAACACTTGATGCCATTATACGTACCTAACATAACCTACCTACATGATTTATTACACCCTTTCGAAACATTATACCCAATCATCCACAGCAATCTAATTGTTATTTAAAATTGGCAAACACTCGACACTACAAATACCTAACATAACATTGCCTACCTACAACACAGTTTATTACACTCAACAAACCATTAAACAATACNTCAAAGTATTTTATGATACCATCTTCTGCAATCAGATAGTCCATTAAAAATAGCAAACACTTGATGCCATTATACGCACCTAACATAACCTACCTACATTATTTATTACACCCTTTTGAAACATTATACCCAATCATCCACAGCAATCTAATTGTTATTTAAAATTGGCAAACACTCAACACTACAAATACCTAACATAACATTGCCTACCTACAACACAGTTTATTACACTCAACAAACCATTAAACAATACNAACACTACAAATACCTAACATAACATTGCCTACCTACAACACAGTTTATTACACTCAACAAACCATTAAACAATACCATCCATTGCAATCAGATTATTGAATAAAAACTGCCATGGCTCATTGCAACAACAGAACACTAACCTAACATTACCAAACAGTGTTTATTACTCCCTTCAGAATATTATACGATACCATCCACTGCTATCCAATTACTAATTAAAAATGGCAAAGACTCATTGCCAATACAGAATCCTGACCTAACATTACCTACCTACAACACTGTATATTACACCCAATACACACATTCATATTTAAATAACTCCACGCTTACGCTTACCCAAAATATCAATTTTCTGCCGTCATGTAATATATCTCTCATCCTNCATATTTAAATAACTCCACGCTTACGCTTACCCAAAATATCAATTTTCTGCCGTCATGTAATATATCTCTCATCCTCGTTATTAGACGCACACACCACCATAATGCACCACATACTTTTTATATTAACTCAATACACCATAGATCCTATTTCGTCCTGCAGTTCACTCACTATTTCCAATCAACATATTTATTCTATAACACATAATTNTACACCATAGATCCTATTTCGTCCTGCAGTTCACTCACTATTTCCAATCAACATATTTATTCTATAACACATAATTTTATACCATGCTTACTATTTTATCACTCTATACGTATTCCAATTACCATAACACCTGGCACATGTATCCATTTTACGATACACTGCACTAACAGACAGTGGCCAACGTAACAAAATAGCTTTATTTCTGTTACTAAACTGGATCTCTCTTTTTTCCCCTTTTCGTTATCTCCAACACACACGTCAGGCTGATTCGGATACCTACCACTCATTCTCGTTTATTTTTCATTACTTCCAACATAATCAACTATATNCACACGTCAGGCTGATTCGGATACCTACCACTCATTCTCGTTTATTTTTCATTACTTCCAACATAATCAACTATATACTATATGGTCAATGTATTTACGTAATTAACTATGTCACACATGTAAACAAACTTTTGGTATCGAGAAGTACACTNTACTATATGGTCAATGTATTTACGTAATTAACTATGTCACACATGTAAACAAACTTTTGGTATCGAGAAGTACACTACACACAAACATTACTATAAGTACACTACCATAGACAATGCTTATATGAAAATGTCAAAAGTAACTAATAAAAATTTCGTTTAAAGGCGATTTCAAAACTGCTCAATTACCAGTTCCTCCAATATAAGAATATTACTGTTTCTGTTATAAAGCTGCGATTAGGTGTCAATAGAAATGGGGTGACTGACTGTAACACAGCCATTGTGACTACCTGACTTGCAACTGGCATCCTCNATTAGGTGTCAATAGAAATGGGGTGACTGACTGTAACACAGCCATTGTGACTACCTGACTTGCAACTGGCATCCTCGCTAACGATAGGAAGAAAGGGGCTGGACCACTGTCATTAGCGTGCCTCCTGGAAAGGAAATAGGTACTGGCTACTTGAAATGTTCTTTTTAGNATTAGGTGTCAATAGAAATGGGGTGACTGACTGTAACACAGCCATTGTGACTACCTGACTTGCAACTGGCATCCTCTCTAATGATAGGAAGAGAGGGGCTGGACCACTGTCATTAGCGTGCCTCCTGGAAAGGAAATAGGTACTGGCTACTTGAAATGTTCTTTTTAGNGAGGGGCTGGACCACTGTCATTAGCGTGCCTCCTGGAAAGGAAATAGGTACTGGCTACTTGAAATGTTCTTTTTAGCCTCCGACTATTTGATTTACCCACATCAATCATCAGTGGTCAGCATCAACAACAATAAATATTTTGTGGCGTTCGTCTACTAACTATACCCCAAATAAATAATTTATTTTCGCCAACACGGCACGATTACTGATGGTCCGTAACGCTATCCTTTACTAATGGAAGATAAGTGAAAACACAGTTCAATGAAAGGGTTTGCTCTCATAAGTGAATAAGCAGATGTCATAACTTGACTGGTGGTACTAAAATTAATTTTATCGCCTGGTAAAGCAGAGAGACTGTGATTCACATACCATTTACGGTAGTTGGGAATATTGAGTTTTCACTCAAACTTGGCGACAAGTCAAATATTCAATATTGTGGACACACACGACATAAAGTACANGGAATATTGAGTTTTCACTCAAACTTGGCGACAAGTCAAATATTCAATATTGTGGACACACACGACATAAAGTACACGGATACTACCTGCAATAATAAACACAGTAATCAGACTTCACTCCATATAAAGGCAATTTTCGCAGAATTTTGTGTTTTAAATAAAACAGATTTCAGTGGCCCTGGAAAATTTACGGGAAGTATTTGAACTTTTTCATCTTAAAATATGGCACATAGCAAGCTTCACTCCAAAGAGGTTACATTTACAATACCTCCCCATTTGCATCACATTCACTAGGTTTAAAGTAAAACTTTGGACTGGAGTGAAATCGGACATAAGTCAATACCAAGTGAACATCGACCGAAAGTCACGTTTAAGGTAAAGTTTCAAATCTAGATAGACACGTAAACAAGAGTGTAGTTGAAGTAAACACGGACTGAAAGCTGTGTAGTGACATCTTCCGGCAACTTCGTGAACTAGAGAACAAACGATACTCGTACTGGAGTTCTTTAAAGCCAGTATTGTTATTTTCTACTCTTAACCAAATCAAAAATCTTTCCCTTCCTACATTTTTTTTTACCATAGCAAAATTTTAATATTTGTTTCTCCAACATTACGCTTAAAAAACTGTACATCCATTTTGGCCCAAATATTTTGCATTTCCTTTTTTTTGGACATTATATCCCTTTTAGTTTAGAATTTGCTTAATAAAAAACACTGTACGTGCAAATATGCAAACCACACTCTCCCAAAATGACGTGTATTTGTTTTTCTCTCACGCCCAGTTCGCTCCTATCGGCAGTGTTTAGAGTAAACTTTCANCTCCCAAAATGACGTGTATTTGTTTTTCTCTCACGCCCAGTTCGCTCCTATCGGCAGTGTTTAGAGTAAACTTTCAATCTGGATTCCGGATTCTACACTCCAGTTCACCTTGCCAACTGGAGAGGATTATTCACTCCTGTTCTACTTCAATCCAGTCCAGGTGTGATTACGATGAAGTTTCAATCAGGATTCTTCAGTCCACTCCACGTTCAATCCCGGTTGACGTGCTACTCTAGACATACTAATTATTACATTGGATCGTTAGTCTACAACAATCAAGGAATTTCTTACAAATAGTTGATATATTCAGAGAATGTATCATTAAATAAAATTTCTGGATATTGTTCTATCTCTTACAAACTACAAGAGAGTAGATGCAATGAAAATGTCTCATCCAGTATTTCCCATTTTCTTTTCCTGCACTGTTATATATTCCAAAACAATGTCACACAGAAATCGTATTGCCTTGCGCCAGTGATGTCACGCAGAAGTTGTGGCGCATGACGGGTCTAGGGACAGGAGCATGTCAGCGTCTCAATAGACGTTTCTAGTTTGTACTGGATCAGTCGCACAGGCTGGGGGCAGACCTTACTAAGGCGGGGTATGAAAAATCTGGCGCTTGGCCTTGAGGGTGCCTTTATGCCTTTATACGGAGTCCGCAGGGGTGGCAGTAATGATGGGAGGGGGAGGGGCGCCGACTTGGACTTGGCACAAAGTTTAGCTGAGCTAGGACGGGCTTGCGTGTGCGGGTTGTTGGCAGAGACACTGGTTTACCTCCTACTGCCGATCGTCAGCGTTGGTCCTGCGGAGAGTCTCTTGGTCCAGGTGGCTGGCGGCGACGGCGTCTGCTGGACGGCTTGATTGAGAGGTTGGCCTGGCTGCGGCAGGCGGGTGTCCGTCCCGCTAAGGCTGGTCGGCGATGCTGGTTCAACATGGTCGACCGGCTCGACGCATAGGACTAGGGGTAGGCCTAGGCGGAGGTACTCGACAACTAGGTGTGCTGCTCCAGGGAGTTTTACCAGGTGAGCAAACAAGTTACTGGGGGGAACTGTGAGGTGAGGCCTCGACAGTTGGCAGGCGGCGTGAGCTCGTTCCTGGGGGGTCAAGTAGCTAAAGGCAGGAGAAGAATGTTTAATCAGGACTTGCTTCCAGTTAGGATAGCCACTATCGTCACTCCACTTACTATTCCTCCTATGGCTGCACGCCATTTACAAGGAATGAGGTTCTATGGTTCACTTCCACAACGGGGTGGCAGGCAACAATTTCCCCTAGCTAGAGTGTATTTCAGAAGGGGTAGATCCTTCCTTACCAGCCCTGGCACTCCCTCCGGCGGGTTTATGCGCTGTGGCTGGAGTGGGTTAGCTGACAAGGGGAATCTAGCCTCTTCGCAGTGTCTTCCTAGTGGTCGTGGCTCTACCATACGTGTGCACCAGTTACCTTTACGTGTCTGGTCCACAGTGTGGGTGGTCGTCTAATGGGTTGTGTGTTGATGACGTACGTCCAGTCCTTTTTAGGGGACGAAACACAGTCCTACGCTAAGTTCTGCAAACAATTCTCAAATTCCGCAGTTCCCTGCCTCTCCTATGCGGGGTGACGCTTACCAGGGATGATTTAAGCACAATTCACACACGAAAGAGCAGACGGAGATTAGACTATAAACGTGTTTTATTCTCTCCAGAATAAGACAGGGTGACCCGTACTCTCGTGCCTATAACCAAGGCCTGATTAACTCTCGGAAGGTAAAACAAAAGTGACAGGTGAAGGGGTCTGTCGGCTTGAAGATCCTTGCCTGAAGGGCATGCTAGAAGAGCAAAAGAGCAACGAATTAGGTAGCCGTGATAAAAACTAAAACCTACCTGAATCCGGGGTGTCCTGACGGGACTTTAAGGGGAAGTATGGAGTGTGGGTTTGACTGGAAGTGTCAGGTGTCAGGAGGGGATGAAAACTTCTTCGGGCAAAGGTCTAGCAGACTTCTTGAAGGTAGCGGAGGTCCTACGTAAGAAGGCGGTAGGCAGAGAGCTCCAGCACACGAGGTGGTGGAACAAACTGCCGTTATGCGGCGGTGCAGGAACATACATATATTCTCATGCACTGGGGGTGTCTCGGGTGTCTTCAGGTAGTTTTGGCTGGGGTGGCTCCTCCCTCGTAGGCAGAGCTGTACTTGCTGTCATCTCTCGGAGCGGTTGGAAGCAGGTCTTCCTGTTGTGCGGGTAGTATCGGCTGTGCGAGCTCAGGCGCAGCTTTGCTGGCGTGTTCTAACGGCTTTTCCCATCTCACTGGGTTTTACTTAAGGCGGGGGCGATTTAATATGTTCTTCCTTCAGGAGCACTCCGGTCTCCAGGTATCCACCTTATTTAAGGAGATATAATGCGGGTTTAGTTAGCTGCCGTACAGGGTTGTATCACTTGTAGGGCATGTAGTACGCACGTGATGATACGTACAGTGCACTCCTGTTTGTTTGTGCTTCGCTTAACCGGCTTTCGNGTAGGGCATGTAGTACGCACGTGATGATACGTACAGTGCACTCCTGTTTGTTTGTGCTTCGCTTAACCGGCTTTCGACTTATCCGTGCGGCTTTTTGGCTTTTTTCAAAGTCTACTGTAACTTCTGCGGTAAGGCGATGCTGTAACGTGTGAGGTTTAACAAGCGGCGGTACCATGTACGTCTATCGCTGTGCCGCGTGAGCTGATGTTTATCTCTTTAAACTGTCAGCCTGTCAGAGAGACCTGCGCGAGTCATCCATTTCNGCTGTGCCGCGTGAGCTGATGTTTATCTCTTTAAACTGTCAGCCTGTCAGAGAGACCTGCGCGAGTCATCCATTTCCGCCCGTCGAAGCGTAGATCTGATCGCACTCATCTCAGTTACCACCCCATCACCACGTCTTGCAAGTTTATCGATCGCTCGGGTACGGTTGTTGTTCACTGTTTGTAGGGTCGTTTTTGCAACGTCAACAAAGCATAAAAGGACAATTTTAATTATCATGAAAACGTTAGGAAAAAAAAAAAAAAAGAACATGGTGTGTTATAAACAAAAACATAAATTCCTGTGATAAAGAAAAAAAAATTGCAGACTTTTTCAAGAAAGGCACAGTTGAACTTTTCTTACATTTATTCATATCAAGTGTTCAAATGTTTACAGAATAACCTAACAGTTCAAAATTTTTAAACTTTTGTTTGCACGTGTGTGCATGCATGCATGTGTGCACGCGTGTGTAAGTCAGTAAAATTTAAATAACCTCCTAGTAAATAAAGATGTATAGAAGTGTAAGATGTTTCAACCCAGCCTATTGAGACTGAATGAGAAAGCAGCCTACTTATTGATAGAGGTGAGTGCGTACGTTTTTGTAAAATTCANCCCAGCCTATTGAGACTGAATGAGAAAGCAGCCTACTTATTGATAGAGGTGAGTGCGTACGTTTTTGTAAAATTCAACAAACTTTAAAATTAATTAATTTATATTTTTTTAAAATTTGTTTTAGCAAAAGGTAACATTAGGTTCTGCACTTGTATTGTAAAGGTTATTTTTTTGATGGGGAGTGTACTGTATTGTTTAAATGCCAGGTTGCCTAATTTAAAGTCCCATTATTGTCTTTACTGTGGTGCAGGCTATAAGCTGTGTACACTCGATGCGACGTGAATCACACTACACTCTCTGCGACATAAATATCAGATAAAGTACCGTGTACTGTACTCCTTGCAGTACTTTAAATGCGCAATTTGTGTTTGCTTTGAAATGTATAATAATAGGTACAGTAGACTCCCGATTATCCGAGGTAATTGGGACCGAGATCACCTCGGATACGGTACAACTCGGATAATACGGAGGTTAGGTATTATTGTGTTAAAAACATGAAAAAAATGTTAAGAATGTAAAAACTGCTATATTGTACATAATTGAAAATCGTAAAATAAACCTGTAAGTTAGTGCAAACATGAGATTACATATTAGTACTTAAAAAAGTCTTTTATTGTTTTCTGAGTTAACCTCCGTCCTCTCTTGGATGATGCGATGTTACGCCAACGCTGAAAAGTTAGTATGTCATGTGGCCTACACTCTTCTTGTTGCTCTATGTAAGCAAGAGCAGCGTTGATCGATTTCAACCCATCAGAATGTGATAATTTTGGAGTTATCTCGTCCGTGTCGTCTTCTTCACTGTGCTTAGGATTGGTAACCATATCGATAATTTCCTCATCGGTAAT
>NQII01004815.1:8892-109891 GCA_002778355.1 Clitarchus hookeri | reverse complement strand
TCGGAGGGCGGCCGGGCCAAGCCCATCACGTCCGGCTACATCCAGCAGTTGTTCAGCCGCACGTGGAGCGTGCCGTGCCGCTTGGACCTGCAGGGCGACGAGCGCATGGTGATGCCGGGGGAGCACGCCCACTTGTACGTCACCCTGCTGCGCGGCATGGCCATGACGCCTGGCCAGACCTTCACCATAAGGG
Source organism: Clitarchus hookeri (assembly GCA_002778355.1). Taxonomy (NCBI): domain Eukaryota; kingdom Metazoa; phylum Arthropoda; class Insecta; order Phasmatodea; family Phasmatidae; genus Clitarchus; species Clitarchus hookeri. The sequence continues at coordinate 109,698 of NQII01004815.1, read as the reverse complement.
AGAACCAGATGACTGTCGCTACGGGCATCGTCACCACGGTCCTCGAGAGCATCCGCGTTGTGAAGTCCAACCTTGCTAAGGTGCAGCTGCCGCTTGCCCCAGCGTAGTCTACGTGGACGTGCGCTGCCGTCCCTTCCTTGAACATTGTTTACTGTTACCATGTCGATCCTAGTTGTTATTTAAATTGTAAAAAGTAGAACCAGTGTCTTTTTCTTACTATCCAAGCCAGATAGCTCCTTCAGTTTGTGTGCTGCAGTTAGTATTCATAACATAATTATGAAATTGTAAATGTGCTCAAAGGTTTTATACGTATCATTCTTGAAATTTGATAATTTTATACCTTACTATATAGAACTGTATAGACAGTTCACGATTAACTGAGCACTTTTGAAAGCCCTGCGTAAGGTCTACTTTCATCCTCTTTTGGTATCCTTACACCGTATGTACAGTTTACATAGCCATGGGTGTAGTGGCTTTATTCATCACTCTAATTTACTTTGTTCATTGCCACCTGAACTAGGAGCATGCATTACAAAAGTGCTTATTTGCTGTGAACAACCTATGGTGTGAAGATGTCAATATGCCGTCAGACTGGAGAGATTTTGGTGGCTCTTTAACATTGAGGTCTTGAGAGTCGATGAGGGTGAAGCGAGGTGAGTAATAGAGCAACGCCGAATGGAAGGGCAGGGCAAAAGAGAGATCCCCGAGAAAACGCCTCCGACCAGCAGCATTGTCCAGCATGATTCCCGCTTGCAAAAATCTGGAAACGACCCGTGTTTGCCTAGGTTGAATTCGAGTCGTCTAACCACCACACCACCGTGGCCCCTATGCCATCTGAGATCATTCACATAAAAGTAGGGTGATTATTAAGTTTAGTGACTTTTGTGAAGGAAACATCCTAGAAAAACGAAAGTAGCATTAATGGATTCTGCACAGCTTACCTTGTTAATATTCAGGAGGGCGTCATGTTAAAATAGGTAGAACGTATTAAATAAAATAGTTAAAAATATGAGCGGTCCGCCGGTTTGTTTATGGCGGATGCCATGATTCCTGCCATCACCTTATTGGCTTGTGGGTATTGTTACGTCACCGTGACGCGTCATATGTGATGTTAACTGACTTTTGGAAGTAGTTCAGTAGCCTTTGTGTCTCGGGGTGAGTTGTGACGTCCCAATCCGACGGATTTAAAATGGAGAAAGCAAGAACGAGTGCTTCAGTGCTTTATATTTGCCTATGTGGCATTTTAGTAGATCATTGTGTATAGTTGAGTGAGGTAAGGTTGAATTGGCAGTGGACCCGCCACCTACCTAGGTGAGTTAAATTATATTCTTTTGATGTGTTTTACGGTTTTTTTAAATCCCTAAAATCCTAAATTCGTAGGTTAGTGTAAAACCCTACAATCCTAGGTTAGTTTAAAAATGTAAAACAGTGATTCACCTATCGTGGGGTTAGGTGGGCACATATTACGAAATTAGTTGTACGTTAATTACCTCCGTATATTCGTGTTCTGCATCATTAGTAGAGTGTAAATATACCATTTTCCGTTAATTTTTTTTTTTTTTTACAGGAAAGTCACTAAACTTGATAATTACCCAAATGTTCACAATTCTGCTTGCTGGCGTGCGAACGCAGAGAATCTCCATGATTTACCAACTATGGGTGTAGCAGGGATAAGTATGTATGAGGAAGGTAAACTGCCGCAACCCTCTATTTATGCTTGCTTTTCTCGCACACTGCGAAGCCCGGTGGCGTAGATTTGTGTTGAATATTGTTCCTGGAGCCAGCGGATTGTACAGAATCTACAGAACATGCATACCTTGAACAAATGTAAAACAAAAACTTACAACCATCACGAACTTGGAATTTGCTGAAAGAGGGGAGGGGGAGGGGAGATGAACCAGTCTACAGTGGCCGGCAGTTATCTGGGCACGTGAGCTCCCTAGTCTTGTCTCAATGTGTGTCCGGTACAGACCGGTCAACAGCTGTACGACACAACAGTCGTACGCCGGCCGTATATGAGCAGGGCGGAAAACATTCGCTGCACGGGCCTGGAGAAAGTTTGAAAATTTCAAATTACTGTAACGTGCGTTTTGTATGCACACGGGTAGTGAACCATACTGCGACATATTTAACTACAAAGCACACAAACTAAAAATAAAATCCACATAAAATTTTTTTAAGTAAATGTTGCATACAGACTTGTGTAATGGAATTTGACAAAAAGTATTTATTCAGCATTTGATGTCTTTCTTTTTTAGTTTATAACTAAGAATGTGCCACGTTAAAAATATGCTGAAATTGCCAAGATAACGAATGTGGCGGGTCTCTAGAAATTATGTAATGAATGATGACACGAGATGGGTAGGAAAAATAAATATAATTTCCAGTTATCAGCTAAACTACATTACCAAATTATCTGTGAAATAAAAGCTGTAAATGTTAATAATCATAACAAATTGCACTAAGCATATTAGTATTATATATAAAGTTGCAGCAATATTTAAAAATTAGTGCTGTCGACTAAATAAATCTTACAATTATCCTAATAGAGGCTTGGCTTGTCACGTCAGTGCACCGTTGCATGCTGGGAGAATCGGCTGATTATGCACAAACTAGCTCATCCCTCATACGTTTCCATCTATCGACATACGGTATGATTTGCAATTAGAAGTGAAAGAGTTTCACATGCAACGTAACCAACATCTCTTGAAACCCATCATTGGTCACATATAAGCATTTTACTCAAGTGGAGAAATAATATTTTCAAAAAAGGGGTGGAGCGGCATTGTACTCTCGTCTAGCCGAGTTCACAACATTCACCACATATGATGCAATGATGCATCAATGACTTTGAGACACTGATGTGCAGTGTGTGTGCATTTTCCTCATCGTGCGACCGTTTGCGTTCGTAAAAACTGGAGCGCACACACGTGGATATTATTATTGTTAGTGATAGTGTTGCAGTTACAGATAAAGTAAGCAAATAAATATATATATAAAATTAATGTACGTGTTGCATTTTACACTGTAAAAATCAATACTTTCAATTGTGACAAAGTTTTACCAAACACGATAGACCCATGAGTACTTTTTAAAGTACAACTTTAGGATACAAAACATTTCACGTGTATCTGAGTTATTGTTATTTACCATTCTCTGCTGTGTATGACTTTACCGCATGTCCACGAGTTACAATTATCTCCTGCNTCTGAGTTATTGTTATTTACCATTCTCTGCTGTGTATGACTTTACCGCATGTCCACGAGTTACAATTATCTCCTGCCGAATATATGGATGTCAGCAGCACGTGCATCCCCTTTCATCTCGTTTTCTGGGGACCCCGCTTCTCCAGCCGAGACTCGCCAGATAACTGCCGGCCTCTGTACTCACCCATGAATATGCTGTTAATGGTAAACTGAGCACTTTTGAAGATATGCTTGTATGTACACTGACGAGCCAAAAAAACTGGTACACGTGCCTAATATCGTGTCGAGCACGCAGAAGTGCCGCAAGACGACGTGGCATGGCTTCGACTAATGTCTGAAGGCACGCAGGAAGCAATTCACACCATGAATCCTGCAGGGCAGTCCACAAATCCAATCTGCGCCAATTTGAGAAAGGGTTGCACGTCTGTCACGTTTAATGATTCTAGTCAGTCGTCGTTTGTTTTTTTTTTTATTCTTTAGTGTACATTGTGTATTCTTCCACCATGTGTAAAATTGACATTGCAATGGCCTGAAGCACTTTATTAAACCACTTGCCTTATTAGCCAATGTTCCTATATGGGAACATTTCAGCAATTTTTAAAAAATACTAATTCTACAATAATCACTGGTTCCACATTTTTCTATAAGCAAATGTATCCTAGATTTAATTTTAAGAAAAGTTTCACATCAATTTGAATAATAATTTTGAAAACCACTAGTTTTGTAAAATTTCAATTACTAACTTTTCCATTGTTTTTAAGTCGCATACCTTAGGCCATTGAACACATCAATTTTTCCTGGTTTAGTAAGGTAATGAATTATATTTTTAAAAACCTATTGAATGAAGATAACGTGCTTTATTCTACCACACGACAACATTATTTAGAGGTATTCGCTAACCGCCGCACACGTGTTTGCCGAGCGCAATGAATGTCGTTTGGCTTTTGTTTACTTTTCACCTTTTTTTCACAGCTATCAACTTTGTATAGTAACCTTTATCTATGGGTTATTTTGTTTGTCATTTTACCAGTCTTCTGTCAACTATGACTGTTCACCTACTAGTTACGAGTTCACTTAGCAACTTACAGCATTACTTTTTTTCTGTCAAAGGTTTGTATTAACCATCATTTGTGTTTTGATACGTGTGGTACGTCTCGTATTTCGTTGTTTACTAAGTTTTGCTTTCTTATCATTTCAAACTAGTATGTGTTAAGTTACATTATTTTAGCTGAAAATGCAAAAAAAAAAAAAACATTTACATTTCTACAATAAGTTGTGGACTACCTAAATTCTCTAGGAGATTAGGATTTATCCGATTTCACCGATGATGAAGACTAAATTTGTCAGCTTCTCCCCAATGAAAACGACAATCGCAGTAGAGGATGATGTAGACGACGACAACCTTGATTCAGTCACCCCCGTTGACGTTTGTGGAAACGTGTGAGTTTTCACTAAGCGTTTGGGCAACAGTGGAACTAAAGCAAGCCTGCAGGCGAATTAGCTGCACTCGATAAACACCAAGTCGAGAAACACATACTCGGCCAAAGAAGAAACATAGGACTAAAAACAGATCATCAAAAGTGAAAGAAAATAAACAATCACCGTTTAAATGGAAGAAGGGTACAAGGCTATTCAAAGTGGACCTATTAACAAAATTGGTGATTGATTCCCCAAAATATTGGAGGCAGAACCTTTACAAATATTCTTCAAATTTCTATCCCGTGATTACCTCATCCATTCGGCTGAGATGACAATGACTTATGTGGCTCAACACGGTGCTACCGACTTATCTGTTGAATGGAGACACATTGCGCTTTTGAGTGGCTATCACAGTGCGCCTTCTGAAAATGATTACTGGCGTACTGCTGAAGACATTGCTGTGCCTACCGTCCCTAGTCACCAGGAGAGCAATTTAGAGACATCAAGAAAAATGAAAAATCTTCATGTGATGAATAATTCTGATCTGCGACCAGGCCAGAAATTAGGTATGATTCAACCGATCTACAACGAACTGAACGCAAAATTTATGCAATTCGGAGTATTTCACGATCACCTCCACATCGACAAATCCACGGTCCCATCTCCGCTAAGATGTTCATTCGTGGCAAACACCTTCGCTTTGGACACAAAATCTGGATGATCTGTGAAAGTGATGGTTGTCTGTACAAAATGGAGATTTACGCAGGTAAGAAATCAGAGCTAACAGGGTCTCTTGATAGCAGAGATATCCGTAATCTCATTTCAATTGTGACCAACCCGCTGGGAGTAGAAGTATTTTTTCACTTCACATGATTTGCTGATTGAACTTAGGGACCAAAGCATCAAACAGTACTAGAGAAAATTGCTCCAAGCACTGTCCTCTTCAACCTTCAAATTACACGAAAAAAACTTTTGATTATCAGAGCGATGGTAAAGTTTACACGTGTAAGTGGAATGACAGAGCTGTAGTGACCGTCGCAGCAAACTACTGTTCTCATGAACCAATACAGTTTGCTAAACTGCGGTCAAATGTAAAAAAAGAAGTTACTGGACGTACCACAACCAGAATTGATACACCAGTATAGTTCCAGAATGGGAGGTGATGTACTGGACAGAATGGTGGCCAGCTACGGTGTAAGAAGTGGTGGTGGAACTTGTTCGCAAATGCACTTAACATCAAGTGAGTGACGCGAGAACCGGAAAACCAACTTNAGTCTACAAATCCAATCTGCGCCAGTTTGAGAAAGGGTTGCACGTCTGTCACGTTTAATGATTCTCGTCAGTCGTCTTTTTTTTTTTTTTTAATTCTTCAGTGTACATTGTGTATTCTTCCACCTTGTGTAAAATTGACATTGCAATGGCCTGAAGCACTTTATTAAACCACTTGCCTTATTAGCCAATGTTCCTATATGGGAACATTTCAGCAATTTTTAAAAAATACTAATTCTACAATAATCACTGGTTCCACATTTTTCTATAAGCAAATGTATCCTAGATTTAATTTTAAGAAAAGTTTCACAACAATTTGAATAATAATTTTGAAAACCACTAGTTTTGTGAAATTTCAATTACTATCTTTTCCATTGTTTTTAAGTCGCATACCTTAGGCCATTGAACACATCAATTTTTCCTGGTTTAGTAAGGTAATGAATTATATTTTTAAAAACCTATTGAATGAAGATAACGTGCTTTATTCTACCACACGACAACATTATTTAGAGGTATTCGCTAACCGCCGCACACGTGTTTGCCGAGCGCAATGAATGTCGTTTGGCTTTTGTTTACTTTTAAAGCTGTGATCGGTTTGTTTACTTATCACCTTTTTTTCACAGCTATCAACTTTGTATAGTAACCTTTATCTATGGGTTATTTTGTTTGTCATTTTACCAGTCTTCTGTCAACTGTGACTGTTCACCTACTAGTTACGAGTTCACTTACCAACTTACAGCATTACTTTTTTTCTGTCAAAGGTTTGTATTAACCATCATTTGTGTTTTGATACGTGTGGTACGTCTCGTATTTCGTAGTTTACTAAGTTTTGCTTTCTTATCATTTCAAACTAGTATGTGTTAAGTTACATTATTTTAGCTGAAAATGCAAAAAAAAAAAAAACATTTACATTTCTACAATAAGTTGTGGACTACCTAAATTCTCTAGGAGATTAGGATTTATCCGATTTCACCGATGATGAAGACTAAATTTGTCAGCTTCTCCCCAATGAAAACGACAATCGCAGTAGAGGATGATGTAGATGACGACAACCTTGATTCAGTCACCCCCGTTGACGTTTGTGGAAACGTGTGAGTTTTCACTAAGCGTTTGGGCAACAGTGGAACTAAAGCAAGCCTGCAGGCGAATTAGCTGCACTCGATAAACACCAAGTCGAGAAACACATACTCGGCCAAAGAAGAAACATAGGACTAAAAACAGATCATCAAAAGTGAAAGAAAATAAACAATCACCGTTTAAATGGAAGAAGGGTACAAGGCTATTCAAAGTGGACCTATTAACAAAATTGGTGATTGATTCCCCAAAATATTGGAGGCAGAACCTTTACAAATATTCTTCAAATTTCTATCCCGCGATTACCTCATCCATTCGGCTGAGATGACAATTACTTATGTGGCTCAACACGGTACTACCGACTTATCTGTTGAATGGAGACACATTGCGCTTTTGAGTGGCTATCACAGTGCGCCTTCTGAAAATGATTACTGGCGTACTGCTGAAGACATTGCTGTGCCTACCGTCCCTAGTCACCAGGAGAGCAATTTAGAGACATCAAGAAAAATGAAAAATCTTCATGTGATGAATAATTCTGATCTGCGACCAGGCCAGAAATTAGGTATGATTCAACCGATCTACAACGAACTGAACGCAAAATTTATGCAATTCGGAGTATTTCACGATCACCTCCACATCGACAAATCCACGGTCCCATCTCCGCTAAGATGTTCATTCGTGGCAAACACCTTCGCTTTGGACACAAAATCTGGATGATCTGTGAAAGTGATGGTTGTCTGTACAAAATGGAGATTTACGCAGGTAAGAAATCAGAGCTAACATGGTCTCTTGGCAGCAGACACATCCGTAATCTCATTTAGATTGTGACCAACCCGCTGGAAGTAGAAGTATTTTTTGACTTCACATGATTTGCTGATTGAACTTAGGGACCAAAGCATCCAAACAGTACTAGAGAATATTGCACCAAGCACTGTCCTCTTCAACCTTCAAATGACACGAAAAAAACTTTTGATTATCAGTGATGGTAAAGTTTACACGTGTAAGTGGAATGACAGAGCTGTAGTGACCGTCGCAGCAAACTACTGTTCTCATGAACCAATACAGTTTGCTAAACTGCGGTCAAATGTAAAAAAGAAGGTAGCGGACGGACGTACCACAACCAAAATTGATACACCAGTATAATTCCAGAATGTTGGGCAGCTACCGTGCAAGAAGTGGTGGTGGAACTTGTTCGCAAATGCACTTAACATCAAGTGAGTGACGCGAGAACCGGAAAACCAACTTGCACATTTAGCGTTTCGTCGAGAGGTCACCGAGGCCCTCTTACAAGTTCTGCCAAGGAAAGTTGGACGCCCTGGACAGTAACATCACCCCTTACAGTCCCAAAGAAAGCATGATAGCCATTCCCTCAAGAGTTCTTCTCAAGGTAGATGAGCAAATTACACCTGCACTGCTTTCCTCTATAGCATTTCTAAGTTGTAAAATAATACAATTTCACCCCTTTTTTATAGTTCATATTCTTCATTGTCAGGGGTTTTTTTTTTTTTTTTTTTTAATTATTTGCAACTGTATATAATGCCAACATAAATCATGACTAAAACAGTGTTTTTGACTGCCATATTGTATGGTTTCTCATCAATACACGTGCGCTTGCCAAGTGTTATGTTGCTTAGTCCGATGTGGTATGTTCATGTTTGGGAACATAGCAAAAAAGTGACACAAGGAATTTTTTTTTCATTGTTCTTGCAACTGATATCTCTAAACTAAAAAATTATGAAAGCAAATTATGGGAAAACTATGAACAAAATCAGTTGGTAAATGAATTCGGCCAATAAAATAAAATGGTTTCTTAAAACTGCACTGCGCCTTCATTTTTCCCTACTACTGGTATGCGTCCCAATGCACCGTTGACATGGAAAAAAACCTGTCGTCCTTGGTCAATTCAATTACTGTCCAGCACCAATCGCACTGTGTGTCACATGACACACTGTTATCTAATAAAAACTCTGAAAGTAACATCCAGAACTTCATTATGGATGCTCATTTGCAGATGTCCAGGAACACCCTCCATGCAACTGACTTGTACCTTTTCCTTTCATAAATAATCAACGGCTACACCTTCAAAATGAGAAAGTACGAGAGCATTCAACATTACTACGCTCACTGCCAACAGCCTGTCTGCATTCAGAGCTGTGCCAATTTTAGAACGAGGATCCTTTGCTAAGCGAGTCGGAGAATGTGTTTCGCTGCATTTCGGTATTGCAGGTCAAAGAAACACAGTGGCGTAAATAAATAGGGAGCGTGCAAATGATGCGTGCTCAGGTTTCGTAAGATTTTGGTGGGACGCGTGCAGAACTCTTGATACATAGATACGACTTTTACAGTAGGTATTCAACCTCTGTAAAGAACCACAAAATAGCAGTCTATACTATTGTTGTTCACACTCTCGTTGAAAGACTGTCCGTAAGTTAATAAATTGTGAAGGTTTCCTACCGGTAAGCATCGTAGTTTCGTAAGAAAGCTCAGATTGCGGTAGTGGAGCACGACTTCATCTATGGGAAAACATGGACTCCCATTTGTGTAAATTTTTCTTTGCTCGAGCAATGCCAAACATAGTTTCTGACTTTTGCCACAACAGAAAGTTTATATTTCTGTTGTGTTGCTATTTACAGTGTTATAAAATAGTTGCATGTATGTAGGTAGAACATGACATGAATGTAATTTGATGGAGTCCGCAACCTCACAATAATCGACCCTATAAAAAATAATGTACAAGTAAACTGTGATCATTCTGATTTTTTAAGTGACTAATGCATTTAATCACGGTTTTAATTTTTTTTTTCTGATTTTTTAAGTGACTAATGCATTTAATCACGGTTTTAATTTTTTTTTCTCAACAGTATCATGCATCACTTTCTATATTAATAAATCTATAACCAAATTGTTACCCTCTCATTCTGCTTTCAACATACAGCAAAACCTCATCAATTTCCCTATGTATTTTTTTTTGATGGTCCCAACAAATATCCCATATAAACTATGTTAAAAAAACTTGCATGCTATGCCCCTTGAATCATTTATTTACTCGCATCCATCTATCAGATATTCTGTCCGAAAACCAAAATATATTCGGAACACTTGTTTATCTCAGAAATAACCATTTTAAAACTGGTAAATACTACCAAAATTCAGTAGCGCCCAGAGCAGGTAAACAGACACTCCCTAACCTCAAATGCTAGTATACACAACTAGTTGTCGTGAAACGTTGCAATTGTTAACTACGTAATTTATTTTTGATAATTCAATCACTATTTGTTTTAAATTTCTCACGTCAAAATACAGGTAAAACATAATAATTGCAGGCACTTCTTTGTTTCCAGTCAGCACATGGAAATTCACGCAAATAAAACATGTATGTACACCTGCTAATATCGTGTAGAGCCCCCCCGAGCACGCAGAAGTCCCGCAAGACGACGTGGCATGGACTCGACTAATGTCTGAAGGTATGCAGGAGGCATTGAAATATGCGCCAATTTGAGAAAGGGTTGCACGTCTGTCACGTTTAATGATTCTCGTCAGTCGTTGTTTGTCCAGTTCTTTCACGATCTTTTTCCGGCCGCAGCGATGTCAAAGATGTGATGTTTTACCGGATTCCCGATACTCACGGTACACTCGTGAAATGGTCGTACGCGAACATCCAAATGTTATCGCTACCTCGGAGATGCTATGTCCCATCTCTCGTGCGCCGACTATAACACCACGTTCAAACTCACTTAAATCTTGATAACCTGCCATTGTAGCAGCAGTAACCGATCTAGCAACTTTGCCAGACGCTTGTCTTATATAGGCGCTGCCGGCCGCATCGCATTACTCTGATTCCATACCTCTATTTGCAGGTGCACACCTTCACCAGTTTTTTTTAGCTTTCCAGTGAATAATGGATGTGGTACAAACCAGAACCAAACATTATTAATGGATGGAACAGATTTGAACTTTACTCTGGTTCCACAAAGGAAACTTAATAATTTCTAGGTCAGTGCGGTAAATAACCATGTAAATTGCAATCATTAAAGGCGCACAGCATGTTTTCACAGACTAATTCTGTTAAGATAAAATTACGCTAGTAACTTATTTTAAGAGTAATGCAGTGATATCAACTGTAGCACCTGATGGCGAGTGTTGTCAGACTTTCAGTTTAATTTAAAAGGTATTCTTGTCTTCCTGCGAAACACTGAACACCACTGCAAATGAGGTTTTAACATTGGTAAGTAACTCATTAAAGTGCATTTCAATACATATTTTATAATACAATACTTGTATTGAATGATTGAGATTTTTTTTTTTTCATCCAGCATTTAAGATATGCCCACTGTTCACTACACGCAATCAACTCATTATACCTAAGGATGAAAATTAAGTTTTTTTTTTGAAGTTAGGTTTTATATTTTGAGAAGGAAAGTGTTCCACATGTTGAGTTTTTTTCAGTAGGTCCCATGAAAAACCAACAATATATAAGTTTCACTGTACTAGTAAAATTTATGTCAACGTATTAGATTTGGTCATACAACATAATTTTGTCCACTGGTGTCTAATTGTTACCCAACAAAAAATAGCTCATTCGCATGCTTCAAGTTGTCATTTTTCATTAAAGCGCAAATATAACATGGCGTGCCAACAGTCTGAACTCCGTAAGCTATACAAAAGCAGCTTAATTCAGTTAAAACTTTCCTTTCAGAAGAGCCCAGACTTTGCATGCTTACTACAGCTTTTTAATATTTTGATTATTGCGTGCGCTTCACTCTCCAGGTAGTGTACAATCGTCTCGTTTATAAGTTTTGGGTTGCAAATTATGATCCTTGTGCTGCTTTAAGTCCAGGTGGTGAAGATGACCAAAATGTGGGTTTACGCTGCCATCTGGTGAAATGTTGGAGGCTCTGTAATAATGCTGCCAATTATGATCAATTACTGGAAATGGTATTTTTAAACTGAAAGTAGTTACAGATTTATTTGCATACAGGTGCATTTGTGTATTCAATGGAATAAATAAATCAAAACAAAATCAGTAATTTTGATAATTGTATTTTTTTAAATTTTGTCCCAGGTCACTTACTTTCAAAAATTTACTTGAAGGAGACTTGTTATATTGGGAAACGGGATGCAACTCACGGTTATTAAGAGGAAACGAGTGGAATGTTGCTGCCAGTGTTTGCAAATTAAACTTTAAAATGATGCGCGTCGTAGCTGTTTTGAGAGCATCAGTGTACAACAAGAAACTGAACAGCCACTCACACTAATGAATTTTAAAAATTATACTTGTAAACAGTTTTTCTCCCTCCTAAAGTTAAACTTTAATAGGCTGGAAATTTAAGCGAGTTTTTCAAATTATTTGTGAATTCAAATTGAATATCAAATCGAAGGGTTTTATTGACAAGTACACATTTCACCAATTAATATTTTTTTTAAATTTAATTAATACACACCCTTTTACAGGCTAGGTAAAAGGCAGAAATAAAAAAAATTCCACTGATTTACAAAAAAATTTATTGTAATATTTTTACCATGGCAGTACAAATATTGCCTTTCATTCTAAACAAACTTTAAATTATTCCAGGACACAGGAATATTTAAAAGTAGCATACCTTTTATAAAAAACTTAAAAAATAATTTATCACATCAGCATATTTCTTGACAAATGCAAAATAATACTAAATAAGAAACTAAAAATTATTTCAGCTAAGTGTGAAAAATACAAAACAGAATTAATTGCAGTGCTAATGGATTTACACCCCAGTAGTTATTTTTCGTACTTTTTATTCAAACTGTGGATCTAAACATTAGGATTAAATATAATATGGCTCCATTACTTTGCGTATGTATATATTATTAAATTACATGCGTTAATGGTGTGGAGTGTAAAGTTTATTTAAATTTTGATTGATCCCCATCTTCCTTTTCTACAAATATGCACAGTAACTGTTCCATTCATTTATTACTTTCTCTATGATTCGGTCAACGGAACACTGTTAACAGTACGGGTATTCCGAGGCCACTCAAAACGTTTTTTAAATTGCATTACTGAGATTTGAATTGCAGTGGGTGCAATTCACAGCAGTTAGGTTTGTTTGTAAAACTTGCATTTTAATCTCCTATTTATCACACCGTAATGCATTAAGTCGCTGTTTGACACAAGGGAAATAAACACATGCATATTACCAATTATAATCTGCGGTGCAGAATGAAGTTTTAGAAGATAATGAAGTGTTACATTATATAAAAACCAGTGATTTAAGCAAATAAAAGTGATAAAGTAAATTTTTTTTGATTCCATGCAGTGACTTTCTAACCAAGAAAATTAAAATTGTGAGCAAATTATTTTTCTTGAAACATGATATAATATGAGGGTCAGGTTACATTCAGGGTCATATCTTTAAAAAGGAACACATGAAAAATTGGAGCAATTCTCGTGCAGAACTGCATTTCTTTAGCAAGAAAAAGGACACGTATTTTTGAAAAAAAAATTACACCTCTTTTTTAAAAACAAAATAAAGACCCGTATTAAAAAAAAACACCTATTTACAGAAGGGGGAAATTTTATTTTATTTTAAATAATAACACCTATATTTCTAGGACTACCGATAACCGAAAAATTCCAATAGAATAATTCTTCTTCAGAGACACTTCATAAAACCTTTCATTCTTGAGTTGCAAATAAATCAATAGTTTGCTTACACACTCATGCAAAGTTAAAACTAGAAATAGTGTATTTCATGATCACAAATGGTAGCCTAGAAGCAACTGATACAAACTAAAATGCAATACAAAAGTATGTCATTTGCATATCATTGAAAAGAGATGTACAATATCAAAACTAAAGAACAGGACTGATAAAAACTTAATAACCACAATAAACACTAACTTATATTATTCAGTAACTTTTTTATTACAAAACAGTTTTATACATTCAACATAATTCTAACATACGAAAATTGTCCATACAAAAGTATGTGAAGTTGTCCAAATTCAACGCATCTTACAGATTCATTTTCATCACACTTCAGGCTGATTAAAAATCTTTTCAAGTCTACAAAGATTTTGCTAAGCACAGACATTTATTGAAGAAATAAATTTCAGTCCTCCTCAAAATTAGCAGTTAAAAACTCGATCCCAAACTATTTTATTACCTTACAGAAGTTTACCCATAAATGTCTGCATGTTCGCTTATACAGTAATGTACATTGCCACAATCACAATTTTTTTGGCCCAATTTATTAAGAAAATCGCACAGTTATAGATTGGCATTAAATATTACACTAATATGCTTAATTCCTTCTGGTGCTCTCCAATACTGCAATAAGAGCCACATTTTCAGACTAAGTTTCCCCACTCACAGAAAACAGCATCTGGCGATTTCAAATAGAAGCAATTTGTACTGTTCTTTTTAAGAATTCTCAGAGTGCTCCTGCATGTAACATTTATGGACCGTAGCAGTCAACTATACATGTTTATTTCGTGCAGTATTCAAGAGCGTTTAGTAGCATGCGTTGACAACTTGGCGTATTAATAACATGATAGGGGGTCTTTTCCACAGGATATGACAACGTTGATTAATAAGAAAACTTTTGAATGGGCACACACAGAATATTTACGGCAGCAATGCAAATTAAGTCTTCATGTTTTCGCAGCACTGTAGTGAATCTCCACCTGCCCATACTTTTGTTTGCAACAACTGATGCTTCAAAGGAACTGCAGATATGATGCAGTCCTGACGTCGAGAAATGGAATTGCCCGAGGCGACGGGCAAACAAGTCATTCCGAGGCAAGTGAACACCAAAACTGGCAGAAAGGCCACTCATCCTTACACTCATTTTTAACGACCGTAGAAAACTTACTAACACTAGTGTTCCGCGAGCAACTGGACAGACGAGGACACGCTATCAATGACAGCACCACAAAGTTGAAATTAATTGTGCTGTGAATTACGAACTAGACAGCCTGAATGAAAATTCTAGTATGCACAGTTTTAAGAAATCTCCAGACAGCAATCAAATCCAAGTTCTTGGCAGCTGGAGTTAAGACTAGCAAAACTACATCAGGTCTTTCACTGTAAACATGGGTGACACAAAATTTGAATCGTTTGTCCAACACAAAGGAAAAAGTGTTAATGAACAAATCTGTTCAAATTTCATATGCAACTCCATAAATTATTGACTTAAAATTTACTTCCTACAAGAAAATTATTTGTACTTATAATAGATGAACATATTAGGTTGTATGTTACACTAACATTCAGTCAATTCAAAACTGTACAGTTCAACCACCCTCAGAGACTTTAATCTTCCATTTGAAAATATAAAATTCATTTCCACACTCTCCTACAAATTTAACAGTACTTCTCACAATTACAAAAATATTCTGTCTTGCTTATTTATTCACTATAGTAAAAATGTGCACCCAAATTCAAGAAAAAAAAAGGAACAGAAATGGTGCACACTTGATTCAACAGTAACCTGAACAATACAAAACAGATATCAAGAACCACGCAAGTCAGGTGCAGCGACAGGTGAAGACGGTCCAGAGGCTACCACTCCTCCTCTGGCTCGGCATTGCTTACAGGAGCGCAGCCGCCCTGGTCTTCAAACTGCAACAAGCAAGATCGTACCTCCCGCATCGCTAACTACACTAACACAACGCTTATGTTTAGTAACACACTGATCGCACCGTCCATTATGATCACAGATTACCAGTTAATACAATTTGGATTAACAAAATAAAAAACTAAAGACTGTGCGAATATTCCAATTCTCGAATAATTGAATATTCTTATTAGATTCAATGTCGAAAATAAATATTTACAGATTTCGAATATTACATTTTTCTCGAAGTGTGTATGTTGATATTTAGATACGGTAGTTTTGGATGCAAAAGAACATCATGTATTCAGTTTTGATGGAGAGCCATTTGTTATACACAGTAAAGAGAAACACACACGCGACGTTCATAGTGAACGGCAAAATAGCTGAAGTTCAATCAGCAGGACGATATGCGATTTGGAAATATTTCTACAAATTGGACACAAGTGATCAAAAATCAGTTTGCAAGCTGTACAAAAAACAATTGAAAACCCAGACTGGTAAGTTTTCTTGGTGTATTTACAGTATTTATAACGTTTGCAGCCTATTTTTTGTTAAGTATCCAATAACGTTTCACGGTACAAAACACTTCTTCCATAAAGAACACGATGCCGTCCGCCATGTTGAAAATTGCTTTGTCAAATTCATTTTCATATGTGGGGTAAAATTTGATAGACAATGTGACCAACCTACACAGTATGTTTGCAAAGTATTGTATCGGTTAACGAATTACTGCGGATGCATGTTATGTTGACGATATTGATGACTATGGAAAAAAATAGTACTCCAGTCCCGATGAACTGTGCTCATTTTTATCATGTTTATTCCAGTACCTTGTTGGGGTTGTCAAAAGCTTTGATCTGTAGTTAAATAACTTTTGTACGTGCTTTCATTAAGCATAATTGGTTGCATGTACCATTTTAATAGTTTTCTAGAGTGAAATGTAATATTGGCCCATGTTTTATCACAACGGCTCATTCCGTCATTTTCCAACTGCCATGCCGTCCACCATGAAGCAAACTACACACGAACAACAAGTTTCAAAGGTTTAAGTTTGTTGGTTTCAGGAAATGGGCAAAGTGTTGAATTTACTGAATGATTATGCAAATAAAATATTTTGTATCAGTGATGGACAAACATCATTATTGTAGTGAAGTGTGCGTGCAAACATTTCCATATAAAAAAATTGTTGAATGTTAACTACAAATTATACATTTTTGTCATGGCAATTTTAATTTTTATATTTGGCCCTGCTGTGAATATAATTAATTCGAATCTGATATTCGCATTCCGGAATATTTTGGTATTCAAATTGAATCCGAAATAAAAAAATTGATATTCGCACAGGCCTTAGAAAAACCATCACTACTTGAATAAGTATTTTTTTGAAATTTTAACGGCTAAAACCCTTTTCAACACTAATAGGCTTATTATTACATTGGTCAAAATGCATACATAAATGTAAAACTATCAAGATTCAACAAGTAGGAAATTCATAGCACAGAAATACCAGCATTCTCAAATTTTCTGCGAGTAGATTTATTTGGTCTGTTAAAATATTCCCAGCAGTGAAGAATAACTTCTCAAGGTAGAGTTAAATGAGGATACTGTTACAAGCCATCAGAGGAACAGGAGTTCACGAGGAACGGAGGTCAGCAAGACACAAGGAACTGGATGGAATATAAAAACTCCCTCAAGCAATCGTATAAAACACTGAATTGCATATATTTATTTTGAAATTTTATAATTTACTAAACTGTAACAAGAGGTAACAGAATCAATATCTGCCCATTATTGATCTCGCAACCGGTAGCTGAAATAGTAATCGCTAAGTTATATTGGTGCACCACTAATTATTACAAAACACTAGAGCACGTTCCATAAGGACCATTACAAAAGCTACGCTTGCCAAGAAAAAAAAAATTTCTATTATAAACTGAATACTAGAGGTGTTGGAAGTAGGAACATTCGAGGGCGCTACGAACGTGGAAGTAGTTACCTTGCGAATGTCTCTGCCGCCGAAGCGACCACCGCCTCTGTAGCCGCCGCCGCCACCACCGCCTGCATTCTGCAAGAAGTCCTCCACGGGCTGGCCAGCCTGCAATCACAACGTGTCCATCGCAATCACTTGGAGCCACATTCAACCCACACACTACTGCATTCTTGTTTCACTACTTAAAATTTTTTTGAATCTTTACAAAATATGATTCCTAGCTAGTCCATTTCGAATCATGAGAAGTTGCTATGAAATTTCATGCAAAGAACATGGCCTAGCTACCAACAGGGTCTGCTTAGAGAAAATATTCCTGCAATGTCAATGCCTACACAAAACAATATACAGGAAGGGCTCGCACCAACATTTTCATCTATCTAGGGCTGTACAAACATTCCGTATACTTAAACAAAAAATCACAGCTACCATTTTCAATTTCAGTGAATATTCAAGTACTAATCAAATGTTTGCTTGTTTCAATAATGAACACTTTTGTCTGCATATACTTTCACACACTACAGTACTACTAAAATCAGTACATTAAAATAAACATAATAAGAGAATAAATTTCAGCCCCCCCAAGATGATAGTGCATCATTTCTTCCTTATACAATCCAACTGTCACTTACGTATTTTTGTATGTGTAAAGTAGAACCTTACTAAAATGGCTACTCACAATTTTCAGAAATAAGGTGGTTATGACAGGTCTGATGCTATACTGCATTATGGAGAATTATAGGCAGATTTTTTGCTGGCACTTGGTTTCCAATCATTTGTGTGTTAGTGAATAAAAATTTTAAGTTTTAAAAGCCTGCCAAAACGCGGCTGCTCGCTGCACGACGCCACAAGTGAGATACAACCTCGGTCGCCACGTTTGCTTACTTCTGCAGTGATGCGTATTTGGTTATATAGAAATTGTTTGAATGGAAAAAGAAAATAAAGTGTCAAATATACCAAAATCATTGAAATGGTTTATTGAACTGTAGTGTACTAGCACATCTCACAAAACACGTGCAAAAATATTTGTTAGTTACAAAAAAAGAAACAAACAGGAAGACTTGGTTTAAAGCAGTTAGAGGAGACATTGAAGATGTTTCATCAAAATCAGTTATTTTTGTTTGCGAAGACGATATTGACTTAAGTAATTGTATTTAACTACATTATGTGGGTAGTTTTAACGCTGGACTTCTGAATGTCTACTATTTACATCAGACCTAACCTACATTAAGGTACTATGGTATTAATACACACAACGCATTTAGCAATTCTTATGTGATGTAGACGTGAGCATAAGAAAATACGTTAACGTATTTCATAATAATAAGGCATATTTATATGTTTACAAAAAATTTAGCCGCAGAATGCAAATCTTACATTTTGTGTGTTTATACATTCCAATTTTTAAAAAACTTAAGTTGTTTTGATTTGTCTCCAGTTCGCTTTCATAAGCGTAACAATTTTAAGTTAACTAGAAACTTAATTTTTACTTTCAAAACACTAAAATGTATATTTTTAGAAATGTTTATCAAATATGATCTTACTTTCATGTTTGCCCTTCCCCTTTTTTCTAAGTTACCGAGATGGGCGTTACAAAAAAATTACGAGACTAGGTCCACAAAATTGACACTAAATAGACCTAAGCGTCCTACGCAAGTAAGCGGTTACTTTTATAACCTTTTCCCTTAAATAAACATAAAAAACAGCTTTTGAGGAATAAAACCAATTCTTCAGCTTTTATTACATATTTTCTTCACTGTATTTAACCTCATCCCAGGTATTATCTCAAACAACGTTTCACAAGTAGTTGTGTACACTGGCATTTGAGGTTAGGGAGTGTGTGTTTAACTGCTCTTGGCGCTACTGAATTTTGGTAGTACCAGTTTTAAGATAGTTTTTTCACAGATAAATAATAGTTCCAAATATATTTTGGTTTTCGGACGGAATATCTGATCGATGGATGCAGGTAAATGAATGATTTAAGGGCGTAGCATGCAGGTTTCTTTTTAACATTGTTTATATAGGATATTTGTTGGGACCATCTCAAAAAAATAGACTGATATGGGAAATCGACAAAAACGGGAACGCAATAACGAGGTTTCACTGTATTTGAGTAGTGTTTAGAAACGCGGAAAATACAGATTTGCCAGCAGCCAGCAACTAGCAGCTAGTTTTAGGCCCACTGTGACATTACTGCTAGTTATCTGACATTTCTAAAAGTGAAAAAAGTGTTTTATTAATACTGAAATGTGGTTTAGAATCCAGAAATAAATGTAACCTTCTTTCTCAACATTACATTTTAATTCTAAATAATGTAGTTACATTTATCGCAGGCATCAAGAATGACACGCTACAACACAGTCCGCACACTAAGTCGCCTTCATTACAATTTTGTTATTCTTGGTAATGTACACTGAGGTGCCAAAAAAAATTGGAAAACCTGCTTAACATTGTGTAGGGCACCCGTGAGCATGCAGAAATGCTGTAAGACGACGTGGCATGGACTCGACTAATGTCTGAAGGTATGCAGAAGGCAATTCTCACCATGAATCCTGCAGGGCAGTCCACAAATCCGTAGGAGTGCGATGCGGTGGAGATCTCCTCTGAACAGCACATTGCAAGGCATCCCAGATATGCTCAATAATGTTCATGTCTGGTGATTTAGGTGGCCAATGGAAGTGTCTAAAGTCAGAAGAGTGTTCCTGGAGCCACTCGGTAGCAACTCTCCTCGTGTGGGGTGTCACATTGTCCTGCTGGAATTGTCCACGTCTGTCGGAATGCACAATGGACATGAATGGGTGCAAGTGATCGGACAGGATGCTTACGTATCTGTCACCTGTCAGAGTCGTATCTAGACGTATCGGGGGTCCCATTTCACGCCAACTGCACACGCCCCATACCATGACAGAGCTTCCACCAGCTTGAACAGTCCCCTGTTGACATGTAAGGTCTTTGGATTCATGAGGATGTCTCCATACCCGTACACGTCCATCCGCCCGATACAATTGGAAACGAGACTCGTCAGACCAGGCAACGTGTTTCCAGTCATCAACAGTCCAATGGCGGTGTTAGCGGGTCCAGGCGAGGCGTAAAGCTGTGTGTCGTGCAGTCAACAACGGTGCAGGAGTGGGCCTTCGGCTCCGAAAGCACATATCAATGATTGTCTGTTGAATAGTTCGCAGTTGGCACTTGTTAATGCCCCAGCATTGAGAAAGGGTTGCACGTCTGTCACGTTTAATGATTCTCATCAGTCATCGCTTGTCCCGTTCGTTCACAATCTTTTTCCGGCCGCAGCGATGTCGAAGATTTGATGTTTTACCGGATTCCTGACATTCACGGTACACTTGTGAAATAGTCGTATGCAAAAATCCAAATTATATCGCTACCTCGGAGATGCTATGTCCCATCTCTTGTGCGCCGACTATAACACCACGTTCAAACTCACTTAAATCTCGATAACCTGCCATTGTAGCAGCAGTAACCGATCTAGCAACTTTGCCAGACGCTTGTTGTCTTATATAGGTGCTGCCAACTGCATCGCGTTACTCTGATTGGTTGGTTTCATACCTCTTATTTGCATACGCACGCCTATACCAATTTTTTGGCTCTCCAGTGTAATACCTATTCCATACTTAAATTTCCAACTTTCAATATTAGCAATTGTGAACATAAACACACATGATAATATGTACTACCTCAATAAAACGTACAAACAAATAAGTCTTAACATGTGATGTAGGCCTACTGTGTATTTGAAGATCACAACTGTGCGGTATGAGACACATTCTTATCTTTGTACTTTTACACCTCTAATTTCAGGTTCCACAAAACAATGGGAATTGAAGTAATGATGTACCGTATCGGTATCTACTCATGGCAGATTGACAGAGTGCGCTTTCACAAAGTCGCCTTCCATTTTATTGCTGCGTGTTTGCAATGTGCCAGGGCCGGCCGCCGGCGTACGACAAGTGACTTCAAACCAACGAGAGAGTGTTCCGCATTCACGTGACAGCAGCATATGCAAATGTGTTCCTATCATTTTCAATTATATTTGCGAAATTTGCATGTATCCTATTTTGTTTATAAAACCCATGTTCAATCGCCTATGGCACAAAAATGACCCCTTCTTAAAGTTAAATATAAATTAATTTTAACAGGCAGACGACGTACGAAAAAAATTACATTCAAGAGCCACATACCTTTTTCTCTCAAAATGTTAAACATTGAGCAGCACAAGTTTTTTATGATCTCCTGTTAGTTACAGCGATTCTCCAGTCGCTAGCATTTTAACTGAATTTTCAGAGAATGTAATTTCTCTGCTGGAAATCACTGGTTCAGCTTTGGAGTGTAACACACCTTCACGCTTCGCCTGCTCTCCAGAGGTGAATTAAAATATCAGTAATTGTTACCTCAATGGCAATCAATATAAATCCCATTCTTTTAATTTCCCATATTGTAAAGGTTTCACAGTTTTGGTAATATTGTGGTGAATATTCTGTTTGTATAGGTTTTGTGCATAATATTGTTTGTTTACAAAATTTGAAGCTCCACTCATAGCTACATTAATATGTTTTTTATGTCACCTCTCAGTATATTTTTTTAAAAATGTATTTTAGTACTCAGTTTAGGTATACTTAAATCTATAATACGTTAGTGTTACTCATAGCACCTTAATTAAGACTGGTATTAAATTTGATTGTGGGTAAGAACTGCCAGCAAAGGTGGTTTTGTATGACTGAACCAACTTTGATTTAAGTTTCATTAACTTTAGTGATGATAATCTAAGATTTTCAGATTTTAAGGAACTTACAATTTATTTTAAACTAACTTCTAGCCACCAGGCTTAGCAGAATATCGTAATTTTAGGGACAGCTGATCAACTAGATTAACTGAAATGACTGCCCATTCTAAAATAGTTTCCACACGTGAGAGACTTAGCAAAATGTTTCCACGCACGACTACAATCACGTGTTTGTCCTGCCAACGTGCTCTCACTCACTTACCTTCTCATTTTGCTTTATGTTCATATAACTGATTTCTCTCGGGTTTTTATTACTTTTGTTGAAAACTTAAGCTTAGTTTTAAATTATGATTTCGTAACTTTTTTTAAAGCTTGATTTTGAGAATGACTAATAACGCACACATTTTACAGGGTCTTTCGATTTTTTTAAAAAGAGAGGAATTAAGATTCAAACAAATCTTTTGTTTGGCATCTACATTTTGATTATATTAATGTGCTGCAATTCGGCCATCTTGCCACTGGCAAGTCTCAACGACAAATTTAAAATAAACAACACTTGTTATTTTGTTGTGTCCCTTCACGGTTTCCTATCCCACGGCCCGTTGAGGACTGTACAACTGCAGATGGTATAGTAAATGGACAGAGGAATGCAAAACGGAACAGAAATTGCATAGAAATGAGAACACTTTATCACCAAACATTGTATTCACAAAATTAACTATATCCCTGAATTGACAAGGTGCCACTGTACTCGAGAATGACTGAATAAAACAGCAAAAACCTGTTCCAACATGATGAAAGACTTGCCTGGGACAGGATCTTGACTAGATCTGCAGCAAGTGCTCCATCGTTGTCAGAGTCGTAGAAGCTGGTGGCCTTGCCCCTGTTGCCCACACGTCCTGTCCTCCCTATCCTGTGCAC
Organism: Clitarchus hookeri; assembly: GCA_002778355.1. NCBI lineage: Eukaryota > Metazoa > Arthropoda > Insecta > Phasmatodea > Phasmatidae > Clitarchus > Clitarchus hookeri. Next base: position 86,487 of record NQII01004815.1, on the reverse strand, counting down.
GTACTCGTCTATGCTCTTTGGCAGGTCGTAGTTCACCACGTGGGCAACGTTCTTGATGTCTGCAATTCAAGGTAACCAACTCAATTCAGCTAATTTTACGGCTACGTAAATATTAAAATGAATTTATTTAATTCTAAAACAAGTTACCATGAAAAACCTTAAGACACATTTCTGTAAATATTTGGTATAGTAATGCAGTAACCAACACTGTAGGTAACAATGAAATGTCACCATGTTCATCTGCCTGCATCATTTATGGGCTAATACCTAGTTATGAATGCAGGTTTTACATTCTACCAAGTGTGTGAAATGAACCATAATTCTAAACAGGATAAAAATACATGTTAAAACATTTTCACACTTAAAAGTAACAATTTATTTATTGCTACACATTGCTGTATTTACCTGAATGCAAGACAATATTTTTTCTACAGATTGAATTAACCCAGATTTGGCACCAAACCGAACTTGAACTGAACCTTCAAAACTGTCCACCAACCGAAATTTAACTGAACAATGCTATTCAAACCAAACCTAACTTTAAAAAATTCTTTGTCTCCACACACACGCACGCAAACACCCACCCACATACATACATATATATATATATATATATTGACGTGAACCAGGCGTTCACGGTTACCTTTGTGCCCACTGTAACTGCCGCAGTAGTGTCCTCCACTCCAGATGCACCATACCAGCGCACATGTGTGCAAGAATGATAGTGTGTTCAGTGTATATCAAGTGTATTTGTCCATGTGTGATAGTGCACCGTGTCATTAATTATTCAGTTTAACAATTTAATCATTATTATTTACCAATATAGTTTCGTCAGTATAGTGCATTAGTGTTTAGTATTTATTCAGTATTGATGTATACCATAATTATCGTGTGTCAAAACAGTCATCACATACATAGCCAGCCAGGGACATGTGACATTTTCAAGTTGGCAATGCAGTGGCTGCTACGAGTCAATACTTATATTTAATATTAATATAATGGTGTTTTATTATGTAAATACAAGGGTAATTGTGTTTTATTATGTTTATTGTGTTTAATTATGTTTATATAAGGTATGTCATGTTTACATCTAATTAGCATTTTAAGTCACATTTGTTTCATCTCTCGACCACCAGGTGTCGGCCGTGCTTAGGTGGCACGAGCCGATGCATTGCTCAACACAGTAGGCGACATCACTTCGGCGCGAGCGGACGTGGTAAGTCTCTCGTTTCACAAGAACCTCGGCACCAGCCTCACAGGCTGCAAACTCACTCAGCAATCGCATCATCATATCATTCACGAAGCAACTAGTATTTTTATGTTAAATCTCACCGAGGAGAGAGCAGCATCACGCGTCTTAAGTAATTATAATCCAGCAGTGTGTTTATATGACCACGCGGTCACCACGTGTTTGATCAAAGTGTTCAATAAAATAATTATATACATCTAAACTTGAGTGAGTTATTAATTCAGGCGTGCGCAGCGGCCATACAGCTCGCAATTTCATAATATCTGACTGTGTATTACCAGAGAACTCCTGGGCCGTCGGCCGAACGACCCAAAATCTCATCAGCTCACCGCGGAGCTGTGGCGCGCCGGGCAATTCATAATCATTACATTACAGTTCTGGTATACGATCGCGTCAATATGTACATACATGCCTTCACAGTTCACCCTTAATTTCTCAAGGATATATAAAAAAAAAAAAAAAAAAAACATACAGAACCAACTTAATAATTCCACCTCTATGACGCGTGACCATCCAGGGACAGAAGCACGTCAGTGTCTCAATAGGTGTTGACTTAGTTCTGTGCTAGATCAGTCACATAGGTGTGGGGTTGCAGACTTCACTGTGGCAGCATATGTAAATTCTGGTGCTTGGCCTTAATGGTGCCTATGTATCAAGTCGGGCGGGTAGGCCGCCGGCTTGGCACAAAGTCTAGTAGTTTAAGTGGGATTGGCTTGCGTGTGCAAGTTGCTGGCTTACNTGGACTCGTTCCTGGGGGTTAGGTAGCAGAATGCTGAGACAGGTTGTTTTAAGCAGTGCTTGCTTGCCAGCTAGGGCGGTAGCTGTCTTCCTGTCGCTCCACCTACTACGTCTCCTGTAGGTGAACAGCATTTACAAGGGATGAGGCGCTACAGTTCACTTCCACAACGGGGTGGCGGGCAACGATAACCCTAGCTAGAGCGTATACCAGAAGTGGTAGATCCATCCTTGCGACATGGCACTACCTTCGGCGAGTTTATACGCGGTGGAGGTAGTGGGTTAGCTGACAAGGGGAATCTAGCCTCTTTGAACGTCCGACACATCTATAGTTTTTATCCCCTCTTCAAAATTAACAACAACCTTCCTAACTTGTCTTAGATTTAGTCCTGAAAAAATTTGTTGGAGTTAATTTTCATGTAAGTACCAAATGTATTTGCTGTTTGTTCTAAAACCTCAAATCTATCAGCTACCTGCCTGATGATTTAGTAATCTATTCATACACCAAGAAAGACATCCAAAGACTTAATTACTTCGTACTTTTGCATTAAGTCTGCAAATACCGATAAAGTGAGACTGACGAGATTTGTGTCCACACCCCCCCCCCNNNCCCCTCCCAACATTTGGTTTTTTCATGTTCTTGCATTAACAGCGTGTCTGCAAAATCAAGAAATAACAGAGATAAAAAATCATTGATTTCATCTGTAGATAATTTTACTCTTGAGACTTCAGAGATTTCACATTCACTAGTCAGCGTGGATGGCTTCTAGTACCAGTGTCCTGATCCTATCATCAAAACAATACAATTAAGGCCAAGGGGTTTCCTTACGAGTGGTTGGGGAGGATGGTGCACACGCCTTACACACAGAGCCACGTGCAAATACATGTACACGCATGCCAATGCACACAAGGTTTTTAGCAATAAGGGAAGACTAACATGTTCATGTAGGGTGTCATTTCTCTCGTAAGACTTGAAAATAAAATAAAATTGAAGGAAAAAATCATTTTGCAGTAGCATATTTTTGCTCTAAGAATGATCGAACACTGACAATTTTTACCTATTTGGGGTTAAGTCAGTCAAAATAAGTAAAATTTTATCTTCCAAGTCAATTCACTGGAACAATTTTTCTGGGAACAGTGAAATGTCCTAAGTTCTGACTGTAAATGACTGAAGCCAACAAGCAAAATAATACTAGAAAAATTTCTCCCAACTTTTTGACCTTGAAACAGGGGTGGTCTTAGAATCATAGTCATCTCGCATTCAAGTACGTAGCCATTACATTAATGTCAGTGAGGACGACACTTGCCTGCGGCAGAGCGGGTAGGTACTTACCCAGACCGCGGGCTGCGACCGCCGTCGCTACCAGCACATTCCTCGTGCCTTTCTTGAAGTCATAAAGTGCTTCCTCTCGTTCCCTCTGCAACCGGTCCCCATGTATACTCGTGGTTGGCACGTTCTGCTCCGACAGGAAGCTGGCAATGAAGTCTGCCGTGCGCTTTGTCTCCACAAACACCAGTGTCTTCTCGTTTGCTGTACAAATTTACTTCCCATTATGACATTACCATTCTTAAATTATATTTAAATTTTTCCCCATTATATCTTTTGACCTGACACTACTTTNTTCCCATTATGACATTACCATTCTTAAATTATATTTAAATTTTTCCCCATTATATCTTTTGACCTGACACTACTTTCAAGAAATGTAGATTCTAGAGTTGACTGTACACTCTTAACCCCGAAGTAATGAAGATGCAAGTAACAAAAGCAGCACTCTAAAGCAAAGGTTTTCAGGAACTATTAAAAAATCCCAAAATTGATGAAAAGAATAAAATGTAATCATTTGATGGAATAAATTTCAATGAAAACCTAATTAAAATGCAATCACTGGGCCATGGCAATAATACATAGGGATTTCTCAGTAGCCCCCTTAAACCATCCGCTAAAACATGAAAGAGGGGTGGGAATGGGGGAAGTTAGAATATGTTCAAATGTACCGCAACTGTGATTTGAGTAGAGAGTGCGCACGCCTAGCGAATTAGAATTTGCGTTACGCATTACTTCAGTAAGGGCTTCTTTGCTCACCCCTCCGGAGTGCCTAGCTACCCTCCAACCACGGGCAAATAGCAACAGCGGTAGCCAATTACAGCACAAGTTACCGATTTTTCCCTTTCCCTCTCAAGAACACCTCTTACATTGTGACGGCATGTTGCTTCGTCTTTGTGCATACTGTGTTTAGCTTCGGGATATATTTTTAATAATGCTGTTATAACTTTGATTTTTGGCTTTTATTATTGGATTTTGATTACGGACTGTGATTGACCACATTGACTGTTGACCTGCTTACGCTATTTCTATTGGAATATGACTATTGAGTTTTGGACTTATGTTTTGTGCTACTTATTTAAGACTCGTTTACGTGCTTTGGCTTTGGATACAACACACTGTAATAGTTCGGGCCGCTACTCGAACCATTATTTATAATATTACAGCCCTACAGTTAGGCGCCAACTTGTAACGTTCGGCACTTGTTACACTGCAGATGTTTACGTTGCCTCGGCTTGCTCAATCAAAGGGAGTAACACGAGACTCAGTACAACTGAACGCCGGTTTATTAAGAAAGAAGTTCGAGTATTTTGTTCTATACTTTATTTATCATTTGAATGTCCAATATGCAGAGTACAAACCGTTCAGAGATAAATATACAAGTACAGACCACAGTGGTTTACAGTTTACTAATGTCTCAAAACTTACGAAGGCAGGAGGGATGTTCGTTCCCTCCTGGCACCCTAACAACCCCCCACACTGGCGGAAAAAAGTTGATAGAATTTAGGTTAAGTTAAACTGTAGAGAAATGTGATTTTACGGTCAAGGGTGCTTGCCGGCGTGGGTGACATTTTTCACGCCTGATGCGTCTTCTTCATTGTCTCCCTGAGGCGATAGACACCACTAGTATTTATATGCAGGCCTATCACCCCCTTCTCCTAAGATAAGCACCTGGCATCCAGCATCTGCTAGCAGCGTCATCCATAACTGCGCTGTGTCCCGCGCTCTCAACATGTTATCGTACTCAAAACTGCGTCGCAGGAAATTAATACTGCGCGGTCAACATAAACGAACTTCGCCGTCAACATCCAGATTAACTAACCTCTCGTACAACAAAAACTTGTTGACGCATTAAAACTGCGCCGGGGGAACTAAAACTGTAGACGTATTGAACATCCAGATAAACTAACCTCTCGTATAAAATTTGTATGACGCAGCCAGAAAGTTTCTAAATAATGCAGAGGCTTCAAAAACTCCAAAGTTCGAAACGAAAACTGTAAACGGACTCCTGATAAAACGTAAAAAGCAGACGTCCGCCCAATAACCTACAAAAGCACACGTCTGCCGGATAAACTAACAAGGGAAACGAGCCACCACGGCTTTAAACTGAAACCCGATAAAAATATTACTAAGCTTGTCAAAGCTTCAAACACACGAAAGAATTTTACACCAGAGTCCCGAAAAATTAAGAATATTGTGTCATTACAACATTACGTTAACAACCGCGTGCCCGTTTCTGCTGCAATCTGCCTCTACTGTCACAGTTGCCCTTTAAAAGCAGGTCACGTCCTTCACACCAGCTGTGTGCATGCACGTCAGCGGACTTGACGTGTTGGTTAAATGACCCCACCACATTTCAAATTTCCCACCTCCCCATGGTTCGCCTATTGGCTGCTAGGTTCACAGTTTGCTAGCCACCACTCGCCACCTAATGAAGCTCGCCTAGCGAGCAAAACATTACGCTGCCTGCATTTGCATGGAAAATGTGTTCGTCTGACTTTTGCTTGTGTCTCTCTCTACAAGTACCACCCTGCGAGTACTTGTGCATTGTCTACTTTTTATAATGTAATCAGTAGCTTAGTGGCCTATTCCCGCCGTATCTCATTATTATAGTAGTGCTTCCGTACAATTCAAAAAAAGCTTAAATCTACTCCATGCATACCTATCTAAGCTGCTCACATTGAGACTATAGGAAATCCCTATTCTAACATTTGCATAATTTTTAAAGTGTTACAAATACATTTACTGTACAACATTACATCACTGCTTGTGTTATCTGCTCTAAAGCATATTCATAAAATTATTTACAACACAACTAACACTACAAAATAAGGAAACATTATAATATTTTCAATGATGCCATTTACTTCTTTTATCAGTTCTTCAACCAGACTTTTTTCCCCCAAACATTGCTATTTCCTTTAGTTGCTTCAAATTAGAAAATTTAATATTTACTGTTTACAAAATATTCTCCAGGTTTCCAAGGCCCAGTGGCAACCTGTATAATTTGTGTTCATACATAAATATAAAGCAGGCAGGTAGACTGAACTCACGATGCTCCGACAGGATGTTGGTCAGTGTTTTCCTCTTTTCGAACTTGGGTACCTGGAGCACCACCTGCTGCACATTGGTGCAGGCCTCTCCCACGTTGCCCACGGACACAAACAGGTAGTTGTGCAGGAACTTGCCCGCCAGCTGCTGGATCTCGGACGGGAAAGTGGCCGAGAACATGAGTGTCTGCCTCTCGCTCTGCAACATTTGCACCATCTCCAACACCACACAGCTTCTGCCGCATTCTACGGCACACTGGTGTCTACATTACACCGAGCGACTCTCATTCATCCACCACACACTGCATTCTGAATCTGGAATTCCACCTCGCAACATATTACTGTATTTACCCATGTATCCCCACCCCATATTAGCATAACTCGATATAAAGTTATTTTTAAAGCAAAATATATATTTGATTAGAGTATTTGTCTATAGTCTTTTTAAAAGCCGAAAACCCACACAGAGAAACACTAACGGCATGGCACTGTGTCGACAGCGATTCATGGCAACGTAGCGACAGGGGTGAGAAAGGTAGGAATGTGGACTTGGCGCTCTGCTTCCCTCCTCACCCACATGCAATACCATCTCCCCACAAATTGGTCATTCCATGTGAAATCGTGAAGGGGCTGATGCTGCACCATTTTTTATTTCGATGAAAATTTGTTCATATGTTACCCTATCCTCAAGGTGGGAGGATTTTTTTAAAATCTATAAGTGGACGATGGCAGCCATTATTCATACACACAAGAACATTTCACAGATTTCAATCTTTACACAAGTAGCTGTAACGTTTTTTTTTAACAAGGCTCTTATTGTGGAGTTTTTAGTGTAATTTAATGTTTATATGATACACTATTACACTGTATGTTTATATTATAAAATACATTTTGTATTTTCAAGATGGCTGCCACCTGTTTTCAGCATTCAGATGACTGTTTTACCCCACTTTACATCCCACCCTGCCTCAACAGAGTTGCATTTAGAGATCTGATCATCTGTGTGCTTAGTGTCTACGTGTAGAACAGTGTGCAACATCAAAGTGATCTGGGTTGAAGACTTCCTTCCTAGAAGAAAATAGTCTCCAACTTGGGAAAAAATAAAAATTTGAGTTTTTTATTACAGATAATCTTGAATAACTGTAGGGGACAAGTTTTCTCATTCTGTTATTTCCACCCCTGTTGAGTAGACGGACCTTTTAAAAACCAAACAAAAGTAGATTTTTAAATTTAATCAGTTGTGCATTATATAATCCCACTTCATTCTGAATGAAATTAACATTAGGGTGACAGTGGCTGCTAAGTGTTAATACAATGTTTGGCTAGTGCAATGTAGAGAAAATTAAGATAATCATAGTTTTGCAACTATAAAAAATTTAAAAAAAATTAACATTTACCTACTGTAAATTGAAAACTATCTACAATTTAACTTGAGAAAAACCTAAGGCAAAATTCACGAGGAGATGTTTAACTGTTTCATGAAATTGCATCATGCATATAAGCACATGATTAAGATGCATCGTGCCTGCAGCTTCAGTCTTTCCTTGCCTGTCTTGATAGTATGTTTTGTATTCAATCCAAGTGACAATGGAATGTTCTGTTGGCATTTACCAGGGATGAGGCGCTACGGTTCACTTCCCCAATGGGGTGGCGGGCAACGATAACCTCTGAATGTAAGTGCTTCACCACTAGCCAAAATTAGTTTATTTTTTGGTTTTTCTGCAAGTCCTGTAAAGACGATTCAACAAAATCAAATTTTTTCCCAGCTGCACATTTACCAATAACCTCGGTTTCATCTAAAACTTATAAATTTTCCACCACTGAAAACCTTTTACAGCTCATCTTGCAATCTCACATCAACAACACCCGAATCACCAATCCACTTTTACTGTCACTATCTACCACGGGAGGGGGGAAGTGACGAGTGTAAGGACTTCGCAACATATACACCGACTTCTTCTGGCTTAATTTTCATGGGTACACTAATTAAATTAATACACAAGGTAGCACAAATGCTGGTTGTGTGTTGAAAAACGAAAATTCTGTGAAAGCAACTGCGAACAGAAGTGCACGTCGGTAGATCCTGCCGTAGCCATGCTATTTGACCAGAGTGCAAAAACAACTTAAGTTTCATGTATCGCAGGCACCCCGATTTTTGACTCGGTAAAGGACAATGTGCAGGTCGTACATGGGTAAATACGGTAAAAAGCAAGTACCTGCTGGCAAGAAAATGTGATACTGTTATAATGTTTGAAATAAGCAGTTAAATCAGTGTATAGGCAACAAAAAAACTGTGTACTCTCAGGGTGGACAGGGAATACACAGCATGACACACACACATTACATTTAATTGCATCATCCTCCATTGCAGGTGTACCCACAACCATGTTTTTAGTCTCCTAAATAGGTTTTTTTTTAATACAAAATCTGCACAATGCCACAAATAAACTTCCCAGCAAGTGATGCAGCCTTGAAGAAAAAAAAATTCAGACATTGTCGGCAACGTAAGTTCCTCAACCTCCAGCGTCTATTTACGTTCCCTATAGCACGGTGTTAAATAATGACGGGAAGAAGAGTAGTGCAGTGAATTAGGCCAATGTGTGTGTTGAAATAACAAATTTCATTTATGAAATACGGAAGTATAGTCCGTTCTCTGTTACTTCACACTTTTCTGAAGCCCTGCTAAAGTTCTGGAAATTAAAAATTCTTGTTTCGGCCGAGTCCGATTGATCCACCAGTTCAACCAGCTAGAAAATTTAGTGGATCTGGTGGTCATGCACCAAAATGTAAACCGATGAATTTTTGAATGCTTTCTCTGAAAAATAAACACAAACACTCCTTCAACTTGTAATTTTCAAGCATCCCAGACTATACTAAAGTGATCCAGAAGTAGAGTTTAACAAATAGGTGATGAAAACTTTAAAATTTGTGGGTAATGGGTGCCTGAAAGCAGGTAAAAATACAGCTACAAATCGACCCCGTGTTCGGAAAAAGCTTCAACCAGTGTATCAGACACTAGCAGGTCCATCGAATTGTCGAAAAAGTGGAATAAATGCGGATAATCGAAAATTGGTACTATTGATAGCACTATTTACATCCCGCAAGAATTTACTGTATTCTATTAACAATCTTCTTTTTCTTACATTTTTACTGCATTCTTAGGTTGGCCACACTGAGAAAGCATCTCGTTTTGTTATTCTTCTCGTGCGTTTACTGCACCCGTAGGTTGGCATCAACGAGAACGAATCTCGCATCTCTGACACTGTATCCTACGATCTTGCTTTTGTAAAGGAATTAGGAATAAAGCAGTGGCTGTATTTTGAAGGGCGTGGTTATTATCAGAAACTATCGGTTGCAGGTTTGGTGAGAATCGTTAAGATTTGAAAGAGACTGCAACTTATGATTGGTGAAAATTGCCTCAAACCTGTTGTAATTTTAACTGAGGGAATGAGTATTGCTCAGCCGACAAAGGAACACCGGACCAAAATATTACTATCAATAAATACAAAATTTCGTTAAATTTCAAGTTTTGAACTTAAAATGAATATTTAATCAGAAATTGACTTGAATAAGTTGCTTTTAATGACATCTTTAGGCTGTTAGTTTAAAAAAGCACGCATTTTGAGGTTACGTATGATATTTCTCAGGTCTAAAATCCAAGTCTGCATCAATTGCTTTCCCACATTGTTAGTACAATAAAAAAATTAATTGAGAATAGACTACTTGATTCAAAATGACTGCAGCATACAACAAAACATTTCACAACAACGATACAATGCTACAAGTTGCTGTAACACCTCGAGAAGTACCCATTACTCACGGTAGGGACCATGGTGGGATGACTCATGACCTTCTCGATGTCTGGCAGGAAGCCCATGTCCAGCATGCGGTCAGCTTCATCCAGCACGATGAAGCGTATGGAGCCAAACTGTAGCCTGCCTCTGTTAACAAAGTCCAGGAGACGGCCTGGCGTGGCCACCAGGATGTGACAGCCCTCCATTAGCTGGCGGATCTGGTGGCCCGTCACGGTGCCCCCGTACACGATGCGCGTCTGGATTATCGAGCCGCGAGAAAACTTGCGAGCCTCCGAGTGTATCTGGATGGCTAGCTCACGTGTAGGGGCCACTATCACGGCATGTGGCTCTGCGTGCTCCCCCGAGTGCACTAGGTCTCGCTGATCATTCAGCATCATGTTTATCATGGGCACCAGGAATGCTGCCTGGAAGCATCACACCATTGCTAATGCAACTACAACTGGGTGACAAAAGGCACACTGTAGCAAATAACCAGAGTGCACAACAGGACTCCTTTTCTAAACAATAACACCTTTCCATAAAACTACAGTAACTAAATGAAAGCAAATTTATTATAATGGAGCCCTTTATATTAAAAATCTCAAATTCCGACCATTAGGCAGTCACTATATTTCAGGATGTAATTGAAAGAAGCAGTGGAGAACTTAAGACTAGGAAGAAAATGAAGTGCGCTGGACAAGAAAACGGTTAAGTCTGTACTCGCCACATGAAAATTACCCCCTAATAAAATCCATTCTCATTAGGGCCAGAAATTTAACTAAGAACCTTGGAAAACGAGAGGCCTGCAACAAACCACCATGCGAGGTTAGGTTTCGGATTTCATCCCCATAAGCCAAATCCATATAGGGTTATTTTCATACACAACCCCATTCCAAATTATTCGCTTCATTCGTAATGTTTTGAAATGTGAGGTGGTAAAATGCTTGAGTTTGAAGAGGTTAACCAAATCACTGGCTACCTAAAAACCCAAACCTATCACCACTAGACGCTTTTTATGGGGACACATTTAAAACATTGCCTACATATCTACCGTGAGGAAACTCACGTCTCCCAGGAGGTAGACTTGAAGGTTGGGATGAGGGAGGGGAGGGATGAGCATGTCATGATGAATGAAGGGGAGGGAGGATGAGCGTGACAGGATGAATGAAGGGGAGGGAGGATGAGCGTGTCAGGATGAATGAAGGGGAGGGAGGATGAGCGCGTCGTGATGAAGGGGAGGGAGGATGAGCGCATCATGATGAAGGGGAGGGAGGATGAGCGCATCGTGATGAAAGGGAGGGAGGATGAGCATGTCGTGATGAAGGGGAGGAAAGATGAGTGCGTCGTGATGAAGGGGAGGGAAGATGAGTGCGTCGTGATGAAGGGGAGGGAAGATGAGTGCGTCGTGATGAAGGGGAGGGAGGATGAGCATGTTGTGATGAAGGGGAGGGAGGATGAGTGCGTCGTGATGAAGGGGAGGGAGGATGAGCGCATCGTGATGAAGAGGAGGGAGGATGAGCGCATCGTGATGAAGAGGGAGGGAGGATGAGCATGTCGTGATGAAGGGGAGGGAGGATGAGCGTGTCGTGATGAAGGGGAGGGAGGATGAGCGTGTCGTGGTGAAGGGGAGGGAGGATAAGCATGTCGCGATGAAGGGGAGGGAGGATGAGTGTCGGGGTGAGGGGTTATGAGTGTTTTTTGATGAAGGGGGAATGAGTATCTTGGTGAGGGAGAGGAATGAGTGTATTATGATGAGGGGGAGGGTATGAACGTGTCGGGGTGAGGAGGCAGGGAAGGATGATGGAGACCAGATGAGGGTGAAAGGGAGGAACGTTGCACGAGGGGAAGGAAGGAGCTTGGCAGGGGGTGGAGGGAGGGCGAGAAGGGATGAGCGAGGGACGGGAGGAAGGGAGGAGCGAGGGACGGGAGGAGCAAGGCACAGGAGGAAGGGAGGAGCAAGGCACGGCGGGAAGGGAGGAGCTAACCGAGGGGGAAAGAGAGAGTAGTGGAATGAGTGTTAGGGGGTGGCGTTATGTGGGGGTCGGGAAGGAAAAAGTGAAACGAGGGAGGAGAGCAGGGTGAATAATAAAGGAGCCTAGTGATGTGTCACGCTATGCTATGTTAAAATATGGCAATGTAATAATTATTATTTGGTAACTTCAGTTTTAAAGATGTTGGCAACACTGTGTAGTGTTTTGTTTTTTCTAGTTGATAAATATATAACGGTCAACATTGTTGTATCAGTTTTGCTGTTAAAGTATAATAAAACATTTTGTTTATTAAAAGGCCTTTATTCATTAAACCTGAACAGGTTATGGCCCAGACACACAGTTCTGCATAGAATCTGTGAAGGGGTAGAAATATCGGCGAAAATATTGGTGCCGGCCCGCGATAAAAGTGAGGTTATACGTGACCGCGCCAAGAAGGAGTAATACTCGTTCATTCTCTAAATTGAGCGAGGCAGGACAACGAAATGGAAGGAAATCAGTGTGTGATCAAACTGGAAGGACCTAGCAACTGGAACCTGTGGAAGTTCCAAACAACGGTATTGCTACGAGGTCAAGGATGGCTCGACATAGTTGAGGGGCAGAAAATAAAACCTGAGGCAGCGGCTGAACATGCTGCTTGGGAGTCAAAAGATGCTAAGGCTCAGACACTACTAGTTACCAGAATGACGGAGAAAGTCATGTTGCATATAATTTCTTGCACAACATCTGCTGAAATGTGGCGTAAACTCCAAAGTGTTTTCGAGCAAAAGTCGGAAACAAGCATCCATATTACACAGCAGCGATTTTTCCAGTTTAAGTTTGAAAAAGGAACTGAGATGTCAGTATTTTTGTCAAAAATACAGGAGCTGCAAAATCAGCTTAAGCAAATGGGAGAGGAAATATCAAACAAGTTAGTTATTACAAAGGTACTAATGTCGTTGCCAGATGAGTACAAACACTTTGTGTCGGCGTGGGAGTCGGCGCCAGACGATAAACAAACCCTGGATAATCTGATAGCCAGGCTTCTGGTGGAAGAAGAAAGGGTGCAGGAGAAGGGTGAAGCGTCTCAACAAGCTTCATCTGCATTCTTTGTTAAAAATAGAAGAAACATAAAGTGTCACAAATGCAACAGACTGGGGCATTTCCAAAGCGAATGCAGAAGCAAAGTGAATAACAGTGAATTACAAGACAATAACAGTAACAGTAATAAGTGTTTTTATTGCGGAAAGTTCGGACATTATAAGGCACAGTGTCGCTTTAGGAAGTACAGGGGCAGTAAGGAAAGTAATGCATTTGTCGTGTCAAACGCAGAATATGAACATTATCAAGAGTCAAAATGGCTGGTTGACTCTGGGGCCAGTGAACATATGTGTAACAATCGCGCGTTATTTTCATCATTTCAAATTGTTTCACAGAAATCTGTGATTCTCGGCAATGGGCAAGCGATTAGTGTGTTAGGCTGTGGGCAGATGGCGGTAAAAGTGCACAATGGGAACGAATGGATCAACACAAACATAGACAACGTTCTTTACGTTCCCGAACTGAAAACGAACCTTTTCTCTATGAATTGTGCGACTGACAAAGGTTATGTCATAATGACAAGTGACAGCTCATGTAAATTTTATAAAAACAAAGAAGTTTTGGCGGTTGCAAACCGAATTGGGAGCTCGTATTATATGGATTTCCGATATGAAAATGATATTGCGAGCGTAGCTAGTACTACAAACGATGATTTAAATGTGTGGCACGAAAAATTGGCTCATCAAAACTTCGATTATGTGAAGAAAATACTTGCCACAAGGAAAATAAATGTGAAACAAACGTCTGCTCCAACCTGTGAAAGCTGCTTGAAGGGAAAAATTCATCGATTACCTTTTCATAACAGCGAAAATGGTACTTCTAAAGCATGTGAATTAATCCATGCGGACACGTGCGGTCCCATGGAGGAGGTATCTGTCGGCGGGTCGAGGTATTTCGTAGTGTTAAAGGACGACTTCTCAAATTATAGAAGTGTCTATTTCATTAAAAATAAGCATCAGGTGAAGAACTGCATAGAAGATTTCATTAATAAGGCGGAGATTTTAACTGGGAACAAAGTAAAATTGTTCAGAAGTGATAATGGGCTGGAATTTGTGAATAAAGAAGTGAGTGAAATGTTCTCAAAACGTGGCATAACACATCAAACTACAGTACCATATACTCCGGAACAAAACGGAAAGGCCGAAAGAGAGAACCGAACTTTGGTTGAAGCGGCAAGAACAATTTTACATGCAAAGAGTTTACCTAAGAAACTATGGGCAGAAGCGGTACATACTGCTGCATTTACTCTGAACAGAACGGGTAAGAGTAAAGTTGAAGGAAAAACACCATATGAGGTATGGACCAATAAAAGTTTCGATATTCAACAATTAAAAGTCTTCGGCACACCGGTGTATGTACACATTCCAAAAGAAAGACGAAGAAAATGGGATAGCAAAGGAGACAAGGGATTGATGGTCGGATATGGCGAAGATACCAAGGGTTACCGGATATACTTCCCACAGAAAAATACTGTAGAGACAAAGCGTGATATTGTTTTCTTAGAACAGAAACAAGAAGGAAGGGAAGAACCCCAAGTTACACTTGATTTGGAGAACGAGTTGAAACAAATAGTAGATAAAGTTGATGGAAACCAAGACTTACAAGAAACTCTGGTTAACATGAATGAAAGCTTAATAACTCAAAATGAATCTGGAAGTGAATATGAACCATGTACAAGTGAAGAAGAAAGCGTAATCACACCATTACAAAATGGAAATGAACGAAGCAAGCGTGTAAGGAAACAGACCGAATTTTATCAATGCAACAACATCTACAGCGAAGATGATAATCCAGTGACTTACAAGGAAGCAATGAAAAGAAAGGATGCTTGTAAATGGAGTGAAGCTATCAATAGAGAACTGGAGACACTGAAAGAGAACAACACTTGGGATTTATGTGAAGCACCAGCAAAAGAGAAAATAGTGAGTAGTAAATGGGTTTTTAAAGTAAAGACAATAAATAATGTTCAACAGTATAAAGCTAGATTAGTTGCCCGAGGGTTTGAACAGGATGATGTATTAGATCTGAATGACATCTATGCTCCAGTTGCAAAATTACCTACATTTAGACTTTTTGTTGCTATAGCAACCAAATTAAAATTGCCAATCTATCAAATGGACGTAACGGGAGCATTTTTGTATGGAGAAATAAATGAAAATGTATTTATTCGTTTGCCGGAAGGGGCTTATTCGGGTAATAATAATATTGCAAAATTAAACAAGTCTCTATATGGTCTGAAAAGTTCACCAAAATCCTGGAATAATAAATTTAATTCTATTATAACAGGAGAAGGCTTTGTTAGTTCAAAAAGTGATTCATGCTTGTACAAAAGGTGCAATGGTAAAGATAAAATGTTTGTTTTGCTATATGTTGATGACTTGTTAATATTTGGTACAAATGAGGAGAAAATTGTTCAGTTTAAAAGTGTCCTAAACAAAGAATTTAAGATGAAGGATCTAGGTTTAGTAACCAATTTTTTGGGTATAAATGTTAACCAAAATCTAGAAACGGGGATTACTGAATTAAGCCAAAGAAATTACCTAGAAAATGTACTTAAAAGGTTTAATATGGAAAACTGTAAACCTATGTCAACTCCTATTGACCCAAACTTTAATGTTAAAATACTTGAAAATTGTAATAAAAGTAATGATGAGAATATTGAAAAATATTGTAGAGAAGTTATAGGATGCCTTATGTATGCAGTGTCAAGTACTAGGCCTGATTTATGTTTTATTGTCTCAATGTTGAGCAGATTTCAAACATATTCAAATGATATGTTAGTAACTGCATTAAAAAGAGTCCTGCGGTANTCTCAATGTTGAGCAGATTTCAAACATATTCAAATGATATGTTAGTAACTGCATTAAAAAGAGTCCTGCGGTATATCAAGAATACACTAAATTATATGTTAGTTTTCAAGTGTGAAGATAATGTCCTAGAGGGATATTGTGATGCTGATTGGGGAGGTGATCTCAAAGACAGAAAGTCTACCACAGGCTATTTATTTAAGTTTTCCAATTGTTTGATTTCTTGGTGCTCGAAGAAACAAGTATCAGTCAGTCTGTCGTCAACTGAGGCTGAGTATGTTGCAGTGAGTATGGCAGGAAGCGAAGCCTGTTGGCTGATAAACTTGTTAAGTGATTTTGGTTACTCAAATGTATGTCCAGTAAGTATGTATTGTGACAACCAGTCAGCCATTTTTATTGCAGGCACAGACACTGTTAAGCGCCTCAAACATATTGATATACGATATCACTTCATAAAGGATTTGATTAAAGATAATAAGATCTGCCTTCATTATGTGAAAACTAGTGAACAACCAGCTGACATACTCACTAAGGCTTTAAGTCAAGAATTATTTGTAAGATGTTTAAATAAGTGTTGTATTCAAACTTAGAAATAAGATATAATTGTATCAGATAAGATAGAACTGTATTACATTGAGAGGGGGGGTTATAATATGGCAATGTAATAATTATTATTTGGTAACTTCAGTTTTAAGTTGTTGGCAACACTGTGAAGTGTTTTGTTTTCTTTCTAGTTGATAAATATATAACGGTCAACATTGTTGTATCAGTTTTTGCTGTTAAAGTATAATAAAACATTTCGTTTATTAAAAGGCCTTTATTCATTAAACCTCAACACCTAACTCTCAAGGTACGCACACTTTAATCACTGCCACACTGATTTGAACTAATTGTTTTTGGGCTTTGGTAGATGTTTTAAGGGTACATGAGAAATACCAAAATATTGCCATGGACCAGTGAATGTATTTTTATTAGGGTTTGTTTTGAAATTTATTCCAATTTAGCAAGACTTTTATATTTTTTCCATAAATTCACGAGATTTTTTGACGGCTCCTGAAAAACCTTTAATTTAGATTGCTGCTTTCATTACTTACATGTTCGTTACGTCTGGGTTTCACTATCAGCATAAATTTTGCTACCTGAGGCAGGTTTTTAGCACAATGTAGTTTAACAGGTGGTGAAAGCTGATCCCACCAATGTAGCATCTTACTGCTGTTTCCATGCAAGACTTATTCTGCTGTTTGTGCACCGTGTATCCACATACACCAGCTAGCTATTACTTGTGAACTTATCTCAAACGTTTTTTGATTATTATCTACGTACAATGATATTGAGTGAATCGAGTTGTGAAGTCGCATGTATTTGACTGTGTATTGCTCAATAGACTTTGCTTATTTTTTAATACAGTTGGTGACCGTTCCCAAAATATATTACGTTACCTAGTGTAATGTTAAAACTTACATTATGGCTTATTGTGTATTACCGGTTTGTATATACATTTGCTTTACTGTTCTAAATTGTGGTATAAATTAATTACTTTTGTATTTTCGTTTTCCTCGGCGACCGCTTGACGGCGCAGAGTTCGCTCTGTGTGCCGTGCCGCGTTGCTTCTGTAGAGTTACGGACTGAGAAGGGTCTTCCTGTTCAACCACGCTCTGAGCTGGACTTGTCCTGCGATCGCCGGTCGAGTAGTTGCTGTGTCCTCTGCCTTAATGGGCCGACATGTAGTCGGGCTCTTGCTTACGCATTTCCACCAAGCTGGTGAAGACTTAAGTGGCAGTCTCGTGCCAAAACACCATAAAGCCACGATCAGGGGTGTGGCGCACCAAACGATAGAAGATAGAAGACCCAAAATGATGTGGCCGTGAAATAAAACACCATTTACCAAATAGTCTTTTTACTAACTGCAAAAATTCCTCCTGGGAGGCACGTACATTGTTCCAACAACTACGGCGTTTTGGCAACCTAGGCGTTAGAAAATGGCACAAAGCCAATACACAATTACTGTGTTACGATCCTGGTGCTTTTGGGCTGGCGGGACGTGGGGGTGGTACTGCCTCTGGGTGACTCAAAAAACTACGGTTCCATAATAAGACAGACTACTGACGGTACAAGATGATTAATGCAAAAAGGTTTGAAGACCCAGAGGCACACAACACGTGACCACCTCAAAAACTGAAGAAAATTACTGAGGTCCACCAAGATCCAGCCCAAAAGTGTGGGAGAAACACAAGAAAATTGCAACATATTCTATAAGAAGAACACACACACAAAGACATCATGACCCTGAATTACTAAACAAATGATCACTTATTGATTAGTTTTGACACACCAACTTCGCGAAAACTGAAAAATGTGTTGGAAGTAAACAAATTAAGCAACATTTTGTTAAAAATGCTCAGTCGCTTTCTCAGTCCATGTTCATTTAATTAAAAGCACAATTACACTACAATAAAGAAATGTAGAAAATAATTTTACTCTCAATTTTTAGGGGCTTGAGATGGGAGAAACTTCACCCCAGGAGGGGTGTGGGTAGCCATGCCTGAATGACTATACTTCTCACACATGCGCACACAGGAACATAACATGTGAAGAAGGGCACACAAAGGGGGTTGCTGGAACTCTGCAACTGTTGTGGCCCCCTTGTTACATTCATTTCCCCGGAAGCAACTTTACAGAAGGGGGGGGGGGGATGGTCAGCCCAAATTAAGATGTCCTGATAAGTTGCCTCTTGAGGGAGGACATTAACGTGGGACAATCACAGACTCCAGCAGTGCCTCGAGCGTCGTGCAGGGTAGGGTACACTCCTAGTACACAGCGCAGAGGTAGAAGTCGTGGAGGTGTAATCGCCACGTTCGGGCCGACTCCCCCTAGTAGAGGTACGTCACAGTTGTGCAGGTGTAGCAGGATGAACGGGCTAAGGGAGGAGGGACGCAGCACGTGAAAGTCATGGTGCAACTTAACCGAAGAGCACGACTTGTCCTGGACTGACAACTTGGTAGCATTTGAGGACCGTTCCTGAGGGGGCACACTTGGGTCGAGTGTGCTGTGCCAAATACTTTGATTTCCAAAGACACAGAGCAAGGTTGCTGTTCTTCGCACCACCGTCGTGAGGACATTCACCGCAACCTGGGGAGAGAGTTAAATTGGCTGCATGAAACTACTGATAAGTTACCGTCCATCTTCAATTTAGTTTCACGTCTCGTACAACATCATTACGAATCGGTGTTCCAAGTTACATTTCACTTGATGGCTGCTTAAGTTTTGGCAAGCGTTGCTATGTACGGAATGGCAGACCGATATGTTTGTAGCATACATTAGTAAGATGTCAGAGGAATCCTACTTTACTCCATCAAGCGGCCACTAACGAGAGTATTATGTACACTATTATTGTAATTTGGAATAAAAACTTTTCTTAATAAATTATGGTTGTTTTATTTCTCAAATTTAACAGCTTTCAAAAGAAAAAAAAGCAAGTTCCAGGTTACCGTTTATAAAGGGTTACAGATTTGTTGTATGTTGTGGGTGCTGGGATGACTTGGGAGTTACAAAGTACTCACTGTCTTGCCAGAGCCAGTCTGGGCACACGCCATCAAGTCCCTTCCTGCCATCACAATAGGCAACGAGTGCTTCTGTATTGGCGTGGGCTTCTTATAACCACTCTTATACACATTGTCCATCACAAACTGCCTCAGGTTTGCAGCTTGGAATGTGTCGAAATGACGCGGAATATTGTCTCCCGTCACCTGCACAAAAACACTACATTTACCCATTTCTTCACTCACAATCCTTCTGTAATGCGACACTACGCAAAATTACTTCATTATTCCATATTTCCGTTACGTAATTTTTAATGCATATGGTTGATAAAGCAAAAGATTTTATACAGAACTACATTGTTACAAATTTTTTTGTGATACCACAATATCTTCATCAAGTTTATATACATTTTTGACTGAAAATTTCTCCAACTGTTCCTTGTGAAAAAATGCATAATTTCACCACAAACTTGTACACACGCACACTACTGCGAAAACAAATACATCTGCAATACACCCATTACATGGGTTTCCCAAAATTTGGTATATACGAGAATCTTAACTAGACTTTCATTATGCAATTAGAAGAACTATATACCAACCTTGACAGGGATGCTGTCATAATCATCAAAGTTTATACCACTGCTTATTCCAGACCCATAGATCTCGCTTTCATCTTCTGTAGGTTCTGGTGGAATGTATCGTTCTTTCGGCTTCTCATCCCCTGCTGCCAAAGTGACAAATGAGTGAGCACAAATCTTTGCAAGGAAAATAACTAATTTAAAACCATTTTATGAGTAATACTTAACATCCATTTATGTATGAATACCTTGTTCAATAATATGAGAAGAAATCACTGCCAGAACCCACCTGACTTGGCATTTATTACCATGAAACCCCCTTTCAAGGAACCAGTTATAATTGTTGCTAAATGCATGAAAATGTAAAAAGGGGAAAATTAATGTATTAAAGTAGTTAATGAGACCAAATAAAGTAGGTGTAAACCGCGGGAAAGTGTTATGTCAGGGATTGTCTAAAAGGGGTTCTAAATGTTCAGTTCCACTGCTCCTTGGCTGACAATACATCAACTAACATAGTTACAGAATGGGGGCAAGTAACATGTCCCCACCCAGACGTCTAAGGTTTATCAATGTAATTTTGAAAAATAAATCAAGAGTTTATCAGAGTTAACTAACAAATTAGATTTATTTTCCAAATACCAATGATATTCTGAGGTCATGTAACATAAGAAAAGCCGGCTACCACATACATTTTAAGTGTCCAGAATCCTTTGNACCAATGATATTCTGAGGTCATGTAACATAAGAAAAGCCGGCTACCACATACATTTTAAGTGTCCAGAATCCTTTGCTCATGGCATCATCCTCTTGAACTAGGAGGTACAGATAATTCAGTGTATTTCCAAATATATTTTTGACTTTTTTATAATTTGTCATGCTTATTTTTATTTTAGAACTAGTTTATTGACCGTTTGCTTATTTTAATTTGTATGCATTCTACTGACCAAGAACTGAGCTGAACATTTGTCACTTGTATTTTCACCTCATATATTTTCTCTAAACATGGAAGTTTAAAAATATGAATGTTCTNAGCTGAACATTTGTCACTTGTATTTTCACCTCATATATTTTCTCTAAACATGGAAGTTTAAAAATATGAATGTTCTACAATTTGTATTATTGCAAAGAATTTATACATATTTTTTGGTACTCCTTCATATTGGGCTGAGGTGCTTCGACCCATCACCGATTTTATCTACTTGCCTCTAACTCTGCTAACTCGCACTTTTACCACACACACACTATTAGTCATTCTCTGCACAATTATAACAGAGAAGATTTTGTTGCATTTACACGGGGCATACAAGACATCTGTCTACATTCTGTACACAATTTGAGGAATGCTGAATTTCTTTCTTGCATACCCTAATATATATACATGTGACAGATGCACAGGAAAATGGTAAATGTGTGTAACTGTACATGAGCCACAATTATATGGTTTAAAAATTAAAATAATTACCTGAATTAAAAAACAGATAAGGATTTTCAAAAATATATGTGGAAATAAACATTGAAATAGCTTTTATGCAATTAGAGACTTACCTTTAAGTTTATGACAACTGTCTCAGCAACACAAACTAAGTACAGTAGAGCACCCCTTAACCGGAATTCCCTCGAACGGAACTCCCCTTATCCGGAACTAATTTTCCAAAAAAATTCAAACGTCGCAAAGTTGTGCCACAACTTTCCCGTGCTCGCGAGAGGTCTTCCGTTGCTCACACCAGACTGTACATGCCCATTAGCTGGTAAACAAGCTGCACGATGAAGAGACAGCCGGCCCAAGTGGCACAGCTACAGCTACTCTGCATAATGACACAGTGACTAATGGCAATGTGCGACACATGCCGTGGGTTTTAGTGGTGCGACTTTCAGAATTTAGTGTTCTAACGTGTTAGTGTACATGTACCGTATTTTGGCGAGCATAGACCGCACCAGAAGTTTTTGATGAAAGATTCGAGATAATTAATATTTCAAGTATAGGCCGCACTGAATTTTTGTATTCCCGTAAATATTGCCGGGCCTCATCGTGCTAGTGCGGCAACAGCAAACTATGGCAACGTCAAACTAATACATTTGCTGTTGAATGTTATCGTGGCTGCGCCGCCTGCTGAAAAGTCGCAACAGCGCAATATTCCACGTAAATAAAACTTTTGTATTTATGTCTAAATGCCTCAACACAGCGTTTAAATTGCGGGACATGTGCGCCGTGCGTAGCCTGCCAGCTGTTGCCGGGCAGGTAATGGTATTATGGTGCATGTGTGCGTGCGGCGTCACACATACACAGCTGTTGCTGGCTGTCTCATTCCACCAGAGAGAGAGAGAGATACAGCGTGACAAACAAAAAAAGAGGAGGGAGGGAGGGAGGGAGAAAGAAAAGAAAGGGAGCGAGCAAGCTTGCTTGGTGCTGGGCGGCTGTGGCCTTGAGAAAGGGAGGGGGGACGTCAAGTGAGAGGGTGAAAGAAAAAAGAGAAAGGAAACGCGCAAGCTGGATGGTGGTTGGAGGTGATACAAAGCAGAACAGTCGAGGACAGGAAGACTAATAAAGTATGGTGCGACCCATACTGTTTAAACACAAGTGATGAGCTATTCATTTCTTATTATTTTTTTTTTTACTTCCTTAGAAACTAAGTTAAAACATTAGAGCGTATTGTTCGTTGGCAATATCTCTTAAATAAGCCGCACCCCACTTTTTGTCATTTTTTTTGTAAAAATGTGCGGCTTATACATGCAGAAATACGGTACTTTGTGAACTTGGCGTACAATACGTCAGCCCTGCTCTTGTAAACCTATGTTGTGCCTACGTGCCATGCAGTAAGGGAAAGACTGTCAACGGAATTGACTATACTTCAGGAAGTATTATCAGATGCACATCAACACAAACAGTTACATGATATCCAGATCTCTCTTACTCAAACACACACAGTGCGAAGAGATAAGAATCCCAGCTAGAAGGTTGAGAATGAAGGTCATTAAAGCAGCACCGGAAGAGATAAGAATCCCCGCTAGAAGGTTGAGAATGAAGGTCATTAACGGAGCACCGGGAGTTTTATGACTCGCATTTCATAAACAGTACCTGGTGTTTTTTTTAATGGTTTTGTAACTTTAAGGATAAAACTAATAATTTACACTCATCGATTTCTTAAGTTAAAATTATGTGCCACATATACACGAGTTCAGACTAAAAATGTGTTATTTTTCAAACCATCCCACCATTATTTCCCACAACCGGAATAGCTCTTCCCCCGACGATTCCAGTTGAGGGGTGCTCTAATGTAGTGCAATTTTCCCCATTAACTACTTTAGCCAGTATATGCTTTAATATATATATATATAAATATTAAAAAAAACAATACAAATAAATGTTTACACTTGAGCCAAAACATCCCCACATCTGTAGTTAAACAGAAACTGACAAAATGAATTACAGTGGATTCTTGATTATTCATTTTTCAGTGGACCAACAAGAAAAAATGCACACGAGAAAACTATTGATGCGGACTTGAATTTCAGATCTGAGAAATATCTTGCATAACTTCAAAATGCACGTGTTTAAATCAACAGCCTAAAGAAGAAAACTTATTCAAGTCAATTTATGATTAAATGTTCACTATAAATTAAAAACTTCAATTCTTCAAATTGAGCAAAATTTAATTTATATTAATATTATTTATCAGGGTTCCTTCGTCGGCCGAGCAATGCCCAATTCCTCGGTTAAAATTACCACAACTGATATATTTGCGACAATTTTTGCCAATCACTACTTGCCAATTCTTTTTCAAACCTTTATAATTATAACCAAACATGCAGCCAATAGTTTCAGATAATAATCTTGCCTGTTAAAATACAGCAACAGTTCTATCTCATTCCAAATTCAGTTTATGAATACAAGGCCATAGATAGTTGAAAACAATGTCAGAGATTGAGTGATTCATTCTCATTGTTGCCAACCTAAGAGTGCAGTAAACATGCAAGAAGAATAAGAATACAAGATGGTTTCTCATTTTCGGCAACCTACGAATCCAGTGAAGATGTAGGAAGATAAATGGTATCCTATAGAACACAAAACTGTTGTGGAATGTAAAAAACACTTTCGATAGCACCAGTTATCGATTATCCATGTTGTTTTGCATTCACATAGCATTAAAAAACGAATGATGCACACAATCTTTGGCGAATGTACCAATGAGAAATACGGTAAAACGTAAATAACTGGAACGAATGATCAAAAATCTACTGTATTCCATAGCTAAACAACTGTTCAAAATATATTTTGGCTTTCGGGCAGAATATCTAATAGATGGACTAACATTGTTTATGTAGGATAGTAGTCAGGACCATCTAAAAAAAAAATGCACACACACACACACACAAATAAATAAAAAACAATCCCCAAACACACACAAAGATAGAACATACAGTGCCATACAATTAATTAATAATATCAAAATTGATTTTGCATAAATTGTATACAATGGAGATGGCACAAGGGATGTGGTGCACGAACAGTTTCACGCAGTGTGCACTACTGTGTTTCGCACTATCTACGACAAAGTCTGCTTCGTATATAGATTTTGAGCAGTATGTTACCGTATTTTATCGCATATTTTATTAAATTTATTTTATTGAAAATTAGGGGTGCGACCTATAAGTGAGAAAAATGAACTACTTCCTCCAGCCCCACACAAACTTTTAATTTACTCCTAATTCACGGCCCACGGCTCGATTTCCAAACTCTTCAGTGAACAAAATCATTTTAATTTTGAAATCTGCGGTGTAAGTACTTTGCTTTTCCGTCACGAAACTCTGTCGCACTTCTTCACTGCCACAACTTCAAAACAACACTACGTGCGGCGCAAAGACGATATAAGAGACAGACGTGCAAGGCTAACATTTGGTACTCAAGAACCAACGCTAATGTGCTGCTATCTCTGTTCACTCCACAGAAAGCTTTAGAGAATAATTGATTGTCAATTATCAAACTGCAAGAATAGATACCTTTTGTATAATTTCATTTTTTTTTCTGTTAAAGATTGCGAAGGGAATTACAAAATGGAAATATTCAAATGAGTTTCTATATTTTGCATGTTTATTTAAAATTTTCAACGATAAACTGCAGAAATAATGGTTAGGTTTTTGCTTTTAACATACATCGTTAGAAATACTTGAAATATATAAAAAGAGAGCTCGATAAAATTTCTCGTAAAAATATCACTTCAAATTAAATTACATGTTTCTTTCTTCCAATAAATATATAAACTCCGGCAGTCAAGGCTGTGTCTCGAGCGTTATATCAGTACATTCCAAAAGAACTACGTCCAACAAACTTGCGGCGCACTGTGACCACTTGCTTGCAAGGACACAGCTGCCACACTACCTTTGCCAAGGTCGCATGCATCAGCCATCCGAGACGTGCCGCGTTGTACAGGATGTACAACCACAACGATGAGTGCAACCTATAATCTATGAAGATTTTTTGTAACGCCATTTGAAAATAATGGTGCGACCTATAAGTAATAAAATACGGTAACTTGGTTGTAGGTTTTTTTTTTGTAACGCTCATGAATCTGTGTCTGCACACAGAGGTTAAAAATACATTGCTCGTACGTATGTTTGGCACGACCAAAATTTTTTATGCAATACAAGGTAGAAATTATAATATTCTGATTAAACCTAAAAACTTTTTTTATTAAGCCTACCTTCATCATCTCTAGGGCCTTTCTTGTCACCATCTTCATCATTACGCCTCCTGAATCCTCCGCCCCCACCATCTTCATCATTACGCCTCCTGAATCCTCCCCCACCGCCATCTTCGTCATTACGCCTCCTGAATCCTCCTCCACCGCCATCTTCGTCATTCCGCCTCCTGAATCCTCCGCCACCGCCATCTTCGTCATTACGCCTCCTAAATCCACCTCCATCGTTGTTCCGCCGGTTGAACCCTCCACCGTCTTCATTGTCATCGAAACGTCTCTGCCCTCCCCTTCCTCCTCTACCACCTCCACGGCCTCCCCTTCCTCTTTGACCGTACCCACGGCCACCGTCGTCATTGTGAGAACTATCGTCATAAGAACCTCCAAATGACTGTGGTGGGTCCTCATTCCAGCCATCGTCGCCTGAGCCAACAGACACCCCACCAATACTTTCCGTGAGGAAAGCCATGCCGCGACCGCGGCTCATTATCACGTGACCTTTGTCTGCCAGTTTGGGTTTCTGAAACAAAACAAATGGAAAGACAAAATTCCAAGTTACTGATATTAAGGGTGCCATTTAAAAACATACTTTGATCAGATTTCAACTATGCAAAGTTTTTAACATATTTCAAGGGCAACAAAAATGCAATAAATAGGATGGCATGAGTTTAAAAGGGAAAAATACTGGCATGTTACTCCTTCATTGTGTTTAAGTCTAAAAATCTTAAAAAAAAAAAAAAAAAATCACAAACTAAAATGTAAGCCCCAAATGTCTGCTTAGGGTTCGAGACAAATGGCAGAGATTAACAATTACACTTGCAATGGAAAAACACTCGCAGGACATAAAACATGAAAACACTCTGCAAGGATAACGCACTCAGGATAAATTTTACTGGATTTATTAAATGAAAATTTTTGTTAAAATGAAATTAATGTGCAGACTATTAATTAATATTTAAAACTGCCACATTTAAAACTCAAAACTACATAAGGAGTCCAATAGCTTAAAATTACAACCATCCTTACAAAAAGTGGTAAAAATCTGAAAAATCAAAGTGCTGCTTAACTGGTTCAAAATTAAAAGTAATTAAAAGTGTTGCTTCCAAGCAAAAACTGAATTTATATCTCACGTAAACTGAAATTAAGTTTCCAATTCACTGCTACATGAAAAATGTCACGCGTCTTAAAATCTATAAAAAGTTAGCATTATCTTAGTTCACTTTAAGAACTTTAAATGTCTCAGGATTAAGTAAATTACGCTGCTCCGGCGCTAGCTAAAGTTTGTAGAGCGAGGGGACTACTACTGGATATTAGTACACCAATTCATTAATCAAATGTTCCAAAACTGCTCAAAAGTTTGAGTAGATTTGTTCAACTATCAAGCACCAAAAAGGAATTGGCATCATCTGGGTACATCTTGGCGTCATGCTGATTAATATGGCCTGACGCTATAAGCAGCGCCTCAAAACCTGTGGCGTCTGGAACCACTACAAATTCCCTTAAATTAACACCTACGCCCTCTTTTTAAACGTGGCATGGCATTCCTGCAATTCATACAACTTCTGCGACCTCTCAAACACAATCTAAATCACGCTGGCACCAAGGACAGACAAATTAAATCCCAATGAAATATTATCCCAACCGCTTTACTCAAAAGGTCTCGCTATACTGGTTTCAGTATAGAAAAGAACTATAGTATAATGTTTACAGTAATTAATAACCTAATGTTGGTTTTTATTTTAAATTTTCATTTGATGTTCATATTTTTAACGTAAAATTATTCTTAGCCACAGATACTTAATTTTATTTGATTTTTGCATAAATGTAATCTTAATGGTCATTATGAACCACCCATCCATTTTTAATTGATTGTATGGCATAATGATTCTTAACATAAATTTTAAATTGATATTTACAGACATGTTGTGGTGATAATACTTTATTTTTTATTGTGTTTAACACTTCAATTTTATTTTGAGTGTAATTAATTTTCTTATGTTTTCGTTTTATTAGTTTCAGTTTTTTTCTGGAAGTTATTGTACTGCTTTTTGAAGAAGTTGCCGGCAGTAGTAGCTTCTGGTGAGACTTCCAAAGGTTTCGGGCCTGGAATTTTATGTCAGGGGAATTACAGTGGAACTCCTGTATTACACCACCTGATTTTACACTTCTTTTCGGTCGCACTTTCCTGCATTTTGCAATATTTTCCCGCAGTCCCTTGAAAAGTGTAAAATAGGGGTTTCACTGTATCTCTGTAATCCCTAATGCCATTAAAAAATAGTAGACTAATTAGAATCCCAGAAGAGAGTTCAGGGTCTAGGAAGTCCAACCACGCAAGAAGGGGGCTAGAACCATTAGCAATAATTTTGTTTTAGTGTTTTTACAAATACTGTGAAGATGCATCGGCCAGCGCCAGGCGCTATAGACGCCATCATAATGATGCAGTTTACTAGGCCAGAGGGGTCCATAACGTGCTATCGAGAAATGTAAAAGAAGCTACACGTACTTAAATTTTCTGCAGATATAAATTTTACGATATATTTAATTAGTTGATCCCAGTGATCCAGCAATGACTGTCGCTATGCCGGACAAATCAAATAAAACCCAGAGAGAGCAGTATTCACTTAAAGTGATTTTGTCTAAACCTATTTTATTTTTGACCTATTGGTAAATTTTTTGCTTAAGGATTGTCATTTGAACTAAATCTCACATTCGACTTGGAAACTTTTCCAACGTTATTCAAAAATTTTACTATTCGATTCAAAAATATTTGAACACCAAAATTCACTATTTACACACCCCTAATTACATAGTATACTTTGAAGATAAATCATACTGCTTACAAGCAACAATTATCTGCATTAAAAAAAGTTTATAAAAAAGGCTATACTAACGATACAAATATAGCTCAATTAAACTTGGCCTTCCAAAATAAAAGGACACAGTTATAATATTTACCAAAAATAATGTAAACAAATGTAATTTTTTTTTTCAAGGTTAAGTTAAACTTTCGCACTGCACAGGGTCTACAGTTAACTACATAAATCAGACCACTGTACTACCATAGAAACTATAACACACCTGCGCCACAAGCGTCGTGCCAACACCGCTGTCCCAGTCGTCGCTCATTGTGTTTCTGAAAGTTTCCAAGCGTCATCAATACACACTTATTTAAACACTCAATACATGAGCACCCATTTTAAATTTCACACAGTAAGAAACAGTGTTGCATTATGTGACATACACAACATGAAAATGATTACCACTTTTAGTGGACACGTGCACAATTACACCATAGAAGCACTACTCAAAATGACTGCATACCACTCATTTTAAATACAAGAAAAATTCTCTGAAGTATAATTTTAATAAAATGTGCTGCCCTTTGTTTAAATATGTATAGGCTGTTCATGATTAAGTGAGCACCTTTGAGGCTCTAGTTACAGTAAAACCTCGTTTACCTGGACTAACTGGGACCAAAGGCAATCCGGAAAATAAAAAATTCGGACAATAAGCAAAACAAATCTTCAAATAAGCAGACTTACAGTTTATTACGATAAAAAACTATGTTTTGTAACAAAATTACATAGAATTGTTTAAAAGACATTAAAAAAATATATAAATAAATTTTCACATCATTTCTTGACAAAGAATTGGTCCACTGACTTGTTTCAAACACGTGCGGTGTTTCAATGAAGCACGGTCACAAACGCTTTATCATTAATAGTTCAGCTGGAGTGGTGTCGCGCTGACGCTCCATGTACGCCATGATGTTTGTCAGCTGGCCGCAGCATCTGCATGTGTCGTCCGCTGTTGCGGTGTGATCGCTCCCTCCTCGCCCACGTCATCTTCCTCCTCACTGTCTGCTGTAGATGTGCATGCTGCTACAATTTCTTCTTCCGTCATAGTGCCGCAGCCACCGTCATTGTCGTCTTTCAGCCACTCGCTGACGTCTTCCATATCAACATCCGAGCACCCACTTATTGTTCCTAACATTTGCAGAAGGTCGTCTACAGCCACTTGCCCCAAATCATCGCTTGCCATTTCGTTTGCAGCACAAATAGCTGGCCACAGTTTTTTCAGCAACTTTTCCAAAGAGATTTTTGTGATACAATCCCAAGCGTCGGCAACAATGTAAATAACGTCTTTGATATTGATTGATTTCAACAATCAATCACTTTTTTTTCCTTCCTCTTCAATTATTTTACTAAGCAGTTCTTTTCGACAAACTCTTTTGATGTTTTCAAGGACTCCCTGGTCCATAGGCTGCAGCAGTGGGGTTACGTTCGGTGGAAGAAATTTCACTTTAATATTCCTCCACTCACGAGTTCTTGCTCTCCCGGATGAGACGGAGCATTGTCGATCAGTAAAATAGCTTTTTCTGGTAAACTATTTTCTGTTAAGAATTTTCGAACTTCAGGAACAAAGTTATCAAAAAACCAATTCTTAAACAAAAAACTGCCCATCCACGCACTTTTTTGTGGTCGGTAAACCACTGGCAACGTATTGTGGTTCACATTTTTTAGCGCTCTGGAATTTCCCTACGATGACAAGAGGAAACTTGTGTTTCCCCGATGCATTGCTACATGCCATACAAATTAGCATATCTTTGCTTTTCTTGTAGCCCTTAGCTGAATCTTCAAGCTTTGATGCTAACATTTTGCTCAGAAGCACCCGGTAAAAAAGCCCAGTTTCGTCAGCATTATAAACTTGATCGGGTGTCAATTCTTCAGATAAAACCAATTGTTCGAAGTCCTTTTTAAATTTTTCAGCAGCAGCAACATCACTAGACAAGCTCTCTCCAGTCAGAGTAAGTTGGCGAATACCTCGTCTGTTTTTAAAACGCTCCAGCCACCCCTGGATAGCAGTGAATTCTAGGTTAGGATTCTGTAACTTTTTGTTTAAGCTCAAAGCTTTTTGGGCCAAGATCGGTCCCAATATAGGCAAACCACGTTCTCGCTGAGCACTGTACCACATGAGTAATGCGTCGNTTTTTTTTTTTTTTTTTTTTTTTTTTTTTTTTTTTTTTTTTTTTTTTTTTGGCTGTTCCTCTGCCTTTCAAACTGTTTTTACATATAATTTTACAACAAAAATCTTTAATTTCTTTTCTTTGCTTCTTCCAGT
Source organism: Clitarchus hookeri (assembly GCA_002778355.1). NCBI lineage: Eukaryota > Metazoa > Arthropoda > Insecta > Phasmatodea > Phasmatidae > Clitarchus > Clitarchus hookeri. Next base: position 55,523 of record NQII01004815.1, on the reverse strand, counting down.
CAGACACTGTTGAAGTTCCAACTCCCAATTCAACAGCTATTTTTTTTCAATGCTTCTTTATCAATTTGATTAATAGAGTAACTTTTTATCCACTGAAACAACAACCTTCTTTCGCTTCGATGCCATTTCAAACTTGCACGTACACAACAACACACTTCCAAACACGTTCATAAAATGACAAGTGCCTTTTGAAAACTGAAGAGAATGAGGGAGGGGAAGTGATGGGTAGGGATTCAAGGTCAAGTCAAAGCTAAGCTTGCGAGTCAATCCCCTTCATATTACACATTATCTATGTGAACATCCGGATTAACAAGGTTTTACTGTACTTTTTTTTATCAGCCATTTTTCATCCTCCCACCAATTTTTAAAATAAACATTGCCATGCAAGTAATAAGCACAGTGTAATATTTCACCGGACTCTAAGTTAACTTCTATGGCTACAATAAAATGTATTTATTGACTAATATTCAAAACGAGGGGGCCTCAAAAAGTGCTCACTTACTGTGAACAGCTTTTAGAAGGGTTCAATCAACTCCCAAAAATTTACTATAAGTAATGTGAATTTTACAATTAAATCTACATCTGACTTTTGATTGTCATAGTTTTTATAGAGTTTGTAATTTAATGCTGGAGTTTCAGATGCATACAGTGTGAAACAAATGACAAAGAAAGCCACGATACACCGCACCGAGGAACATCACACGATTGATGCCATGCTACACACTTCCACGCCATTCAAACAGGCAAGATTTAGACGGTGGCAGGAGCAGTGGTCCCTTTGGCTTGCGAAATTCGAATCCGTGATGAGCGCTCATTCTGAATATTATCACGTTTTCAATGAAGAGCAGCTGCATAGCACTTGACTGTGGGATTTGTGCCCATGTAAGACCAACAGATAAGAAACTAGTAAAATATAATAACTTCTAACAAACGCAGAAATGTCCCTATTCCTTAGTAAAGTAAGCACAAACAAACAAACAAAATGCCACAAAAACCATAGCAAAGTGGCATAATAAAGAAATAGGATTACCAAAGGACCCGCCACAAATATAAAAGGAAGCTATATACACAACATATTCTCACCACAGCCAAATAAGCGCTATTAAGGAATCGTGCTGGGTGACAGTACATGGCACAAAAAAAAAATATATATAAACAAAACTTATTTGTATGATTTAACAAGATATAGGCCCAGACGAAGACTTAATAGTCTATAAATAATAAGACGTGACTTGTGGTGGTGTATTAATAAATGTTTCCTTTAAATTTATTTTCCTTTGAAGCAATTCTGCTTGCTAATAATTTGGATTCTGCCTGAAATCGCAAGCCTTTCTAATACCGGTTCGCCATTTTTTTTCTTGACTCCCCTCCCACTTCAGCAACAAAGTGAAAATAAGGTAATTATTAAGTTTAGGGGCTTTTCTGAAAAACACAAAAAAAATTCAAAATTATGATATATTTCCACTCTACTAATCACGTAGAACACTAATATACCAGGGGCATTAACGTCAGACTAATTTCATATGTGCCCACCTAACAGAACCTAACCCCACGATGGGTGAATCGCTATTTTATATTTTTTAACTAACCTAGAATTGTTGGGTTTTACACTAACCTAGGATTGTAGGGTTTTACACTAACCTAGGATGTTTGGGTTTTACACTAACCTACGAATGTATAATTGTAGGGATTTAAAGAAACCGTAAAACACACCAAAATAAGGTAAATTGACTCACATAGGTAGGGGGCTGGTATAATTCCTCTTATGTTAATAGACTTAAACAAACATATTTCACAAGTTTTTTTAAATATGTTCCACATATTTTTAACATTACGCCCTCTTGAATATGAACAAGGTAAGCTGTGCAGAACCCATTAATGCAACTTTTGTTGGTCTAGGACGTTTCTTTCAGAAACGTAAACAAACTGGGTGAACAATCATTTCACAATTTTGTTCAATTTTTTTTTAATATGTTGTATTTATTTTAAAGCTACGCCCCTAGTATATTCGTGTTCTACGTGATTAGTAAAATAGAAATATATCATAATTTTGAATTTTTTTTTTTTGAGTTTTTTAGAAAAGCCCCTAAACTTAATAATTACTGAAAATAAATGTTATTTATTTATTAAAACCACACGTGACTTGTTTGCATACGAGTCATTCTTGCGGCAAATAATATTTATGTTAATGTAATATTTTGTTATCCAGTCGCAATATCTGCCACTGTTAATTTATAAACAGCCTCTGCATGTACGAACGACTGTAAACTTCACGATCTCAACTTTTTGACAAGCAAGCGTCCATTTAAAATTGTAAATACTTTATTACTATGAATGAAAATGTTCTATCTGACCATTTCCCTGAATTCCTAATACTTCCAAGTTTCTGTTAAAAAAGTGTGTAAATATAGAACCCAACAATTAATATTAAAATAAATCTGTACCGCATTACTCAACTGCAGCCAGGTCGTAAACTGTGCGCGCATGGGTTAATTGCAGCGCCGTGCGACTGGCGACAACTGTTCAATATTTGACTTAACTGGTGGCTCCACGGTTAAGTCTCTCCCCAGTAAATCATGAATTTACTGTAATCTGTAGTAGCTACTAACTAAATGGAGTCGACTTTCATATTCAGAGTGAACATGATTATCACTTTATCTGGTTGCAAATAAATATATTTTGTATTACTTAAAAGCTATATGGAACCTACTTTGGGATACAATTTTGCGACATTGTAATCTATTTTTAACTGACCTACGACAAAATATATTGTGTCCCCTTTCTTGCAAGTGTCCTTTTATAATGCCAGTTATTTGAGCATTGACCTCTTTTCTATGTTATTTCAATTATTTAAAAATACATTCCATGGATACCATTTTGAGTACAAAGACTCAAGGATGTGGAACAAGTCAAAAATATATATGCGAATAAATGTCGCATAACGAAGAAATATAGAAATTTGAATACACACATACCTAAACATGAACATGTGAAACCTATATACACATGCATACAATATATGAACACATGTACTTATCAAAACTCATTGTATGTAGGATACACAAAAACTAACGTAACATTTAGTTAAACATATTATACAGACATAATTAACACACAAACTGTGATGTATTTATGAAAAGTTAATGATCTTGTTAAGTCAGGAAACGTCTCAGATGAGTTTAGAAATTAGTCAACAGAATAAAAAACCTTTGTAACCAAATTATTTTTTAACTTCCTTTTGAATATTATAGTATTACTCTAACATAATTCTTTAAAATCAGGGGGAACCTTATGAAATAATTTAACGGCAGTAAAATATGTACCTTTCTGATACAGAGTTAGAGTATTTGTTGGGCAAGACCTTGTGGAATAGGAATGAACTGTTGAATTAAGCTGAGAGGTGAAGGACAATGGTACGGCCGATGTTAGAATATGCGGCAGCAGTATGGGACTCGTGTAGAGGTGGGAGAGATAGAGAAGGTGCAAAGAAGGGCAGCAAGATGGATGAAGGGTAGGTGGAGAAGACAGGGGAAGGATGGTGAGGATGAAGGGAACTATAGGCCATCGATGATGATGAAAGAAATGAGGGGAGCTCGTTTAAGGACAAGAGGAAAGATGAAAGGCCGGTCAGGATATACAGAATGGTGAATGGAGAGTGGGGGTGGGGAAGGTTACGCTGCCAGTTAAGTAAGGGAGTGTTTAGAGGAAGAAGAAACAACAGTGGGAAGCTTCAGAGGATGTGGAGGAGAATGGAGCGGGGTAAGCAGTCTATGCTGGTGAGGTCTGTGAGGGAGTGGAATGTGTTGAGGGAGGAATTGGTATCTGCGAGGGGGGTAGGAAAGTTCAGGAAGGGTGTAGGAGTTTTGTTGGGTAGGGGAGGTGAGAGAGCTTGTCACTTGACAGTAGACGGTAATTATGCAGTTTAGGGGCTGTTCTGCAAAAAAAAACCCAAAGAGTGGTATATTTCCACTTTACTAATTGTGCAGAACACTAATATACTAGGGGCGTTAACATCAGACTAATTTTGTAATATGTGCCCACCTAACAGAACCTAACCCCATGATGAGTGAATCACTATTTTATATTTTTTAACTAACCTAGGATTGTTGGGTTTTAAACTAACCCAGGATAGTAGGGCGTTAATCTAACCTAGGATAGTAGGGTTTTAAACTAACCTCGGATTTTAGAGATTTAAAGGATTCGTAAAACACACGGAATATCAATTAACTCACCTAGGTAGCGGCGAGTACAAATCCTCTGTCCTCGGCCAATTCAACTGTTTTACACCTTACCTCACTCAACGAAACAAGTTAACACCCGCCACGTAAGCTAATATTATGCACAGAAGCACATGTTCATAGGCAAAAATACGCATAGATGCACTCATTGCACTCAGTTTTTAAATTGGTCAGATTCAGATGTTACAAGTTGCGCCCGCAACACAACTACACTGTTTCGCACGATTTTTTTTTACAGAAAAGCCCCTAAACTTAATAATTACCAATCGGGTGGACAAATGTAAAATTGATATGTTTTTGTATTTTTTGTGGACGTAATTTTAGTGAATTTACCCCACAATTTCCCTGATCTTCATAGCCCTCTCCACTATTGTATTTGTGGTTTGTATTGGTAATACATTAATGCCACTTGTAAATTCGTGTTCTGTGTAATAGCAGAGTGAAAATATACCACTTTCCGAGTTTTTTTTTTTTTTTTACAAAAATGCCACTACTTTGAATAATTTCCATTTCATCTAACCCATGTAAAAGTTTAGGTTTCAAATTTTTGATAATTTTAAAAGCGATTAAGTTAAACCTTATCCCGGGAAATCTATTAGGAAAAACCCTTTAAATACAATAAATGGGGTCAGGGACCGCTTTCACAATAAATGGTGTCAGGCCCGCTTTCTTCAGGATATTATTTTGAAAGTGTCCTTTTTTAATGCCAGATACTTTAACATTGTCCTCTTTATGAGTACCTTACATCGGGTAACCCTATCTACTGAAATGTACCGAAATGAAAAGCAAAACGTCCCCAAAATATATTATGCCACGAAAATTTATTTTTATTTTTAAACCACAAAAGTAAACTACCGTGCACAAATGATCCATTTGCTGGGTAGTTAAGCGAGGAAAAGTAAAAACCTTCAAATGCATACGTCAAGGGCATTTAAACAAACTTGGGATAATGTACTAAACTGAGTCAAACGGGTTAAATCGGCGCACAAGAATTCTTATTCAAAACAAAAAATTTGGAAAATAAAGATATGACTCATATGTATACACATGGTGAGCTAGAATCTTACTTTAAAACTCCAAAACAAACCCGACTAAAGTACTAGCTTTAATACGAACGTGTACACGCCGGAACAAATTTGTTTGGGCAGCACTTTATGCATAGCACTAACCGGTAACACTAACTACTATTTACAGTCAATATTTTATATCGTCAAACAAATACCACAAATGACTTCAAGTTGCTAATACACATTTATTCACGAATTTCTACAGCCACTAATAATCTACGTACTTATCTTACACGAAGTCCACAAGAAGTTAAATAAGTCTTTTTCCTACAATGAACCACACGGCCATAACCGGAAGAACTTATATGGCGCTCATCCCGCCAATAAAACCTTACAAAGAAAATTTATATTTTAATGTTCGTACTAAATAAAACAAAACTAAAAAATTAAGAAGGTAAATCTTTACAATTTAAAAACAAACAAAATAGTATTTTATTTAAAAATTAATTATGCACAGAAAAAAAATAAAGTGAGAATTTAAACCAAAACACCCCTGGAAAAATATAACACATAAAAATTAATATATACTACAAGATGTCAGTAAATATAGTTACGCTAAAGAAAATAATTAAAAAAAGATACTTATTTAAATTAACGTCGTACCTGCACTTTCACTTTCTAGCACTAAACTTACAAAACCAAAGGACGCACGAAACTCTGAAACAGATATACAGAACACCAAATTATAACTCCTAGCAAAGAGTACCGAGTAACCCCTAGAGACAGGGCAAGAACCGAATAACATACATACCACCACAACCAACTCAAAATTTCATGGTGGCGTGTCTGGATAAAAAAGAAAGTGCTTTTAGTTGAAGGACAACGTCCATCCATCAAGCACGTCTATTGCGCCACGTGCAACCAATCAAGACACATTAAAAAAATTTTTTAAAAATCAAGACATAAGAACTGCAAGTGCACCGCACGAAGCCATGAAGTGTTGTGTTTAACAAGTAAATTGATGAGCTTTCCATGTGCTTGGACAAATTATCCGCAGAACGCAACTTGGTTGTACAAGTATTATGTTTAACAGAAACACATTTAACTGAATCTTCTGCTAAGCCAATTAAAATTTGTGGTTATTCCCTCTATTATAATTATTGTAGAAATAGCATAACTAAGGGTGATACCTGTATTTTAATTAGAAATAATGTAAGTTTTAAAAATGATATGGATTTATTATGCAAAGATCAAGTGTTTGAGTACAATTATGTGGAAGTAACAAATGACAACACTAAAAAGTGGGGATCCTCACTACATATAGAGCCCCTTCTGCCAACTTTAGTAACATCTTAAATTTCTTGAAGTAAACCTTGAAGCCATTTACAACACCAATCTAGAAATTATTCTTTGTGGAGACTATAACATTTATTATTTAAAAGAAAGTAACCAAAACTTTAACTTGATAGTTTACTCAGCACCTTAAATCCATAATAGACTTTGGTACCAGAATATAAGGAACCAGTCAGGCAGCAATTTATAACATTTTCATTGAAAGTAACAAGGCTGCAGAGTGCCACTGTCCCCGAGTGATAAATGGCTTATAGGATCATGATGAACAAATATTGATTATGTATTTCATAAAAAAAACCCCTCCAAAAGCATTTACTATAAGAAAATAAGAAATTTTTGTTCGAAAATGTCTTACTATTCAAAAGTGAGCATAGCAGGGAGCAATGGTCAACATTGTATGCTTGTACAAAGTAAATGCAAAATTCAACTCTTTTCTTAACCAAGTTCTCCATTGTTTTGAAAAAATGTTTCCTATCCCGACTAACCCACAGTAATACAAATCCAAATAAAAATGTATAATAAAAATGTATAGCTCACCAAAATAAAATAAATTTCCCGCGTAAACAAATTATAACAATACAAGGTCGCCAGAGCCATCAACAACCCCGACGCAACCAAGTACCACAATAAATACTGCAAAATTATAAGTAAAATCATAAAATCTGCAAAAACGAATTTTTTATGTAAGCACATTCAGAATTTTCAAAACAAAACAAAAGCTACATGGAATATTGTAGAAAAAACAATAGGAAAAACAACAGAGCAATGTCCAGTTGTAAATATAAATGTAAACATCTGTATATGCTCAGACCCTACATTTGTTGCAGATAGATTTAATTCATACTACTTAAATGTGATAAAAACATGATTAACGAAAATATTAAACAAGATATAAACCATATTCATACACACCAGTGTACTGAATACCCAGTTATATCTTTTACGCACACAACTCGAAAAGAAGTGGAGAAAACAATTAATTATTTGCAACCAAAGTTATCTAGTGGCTATGATGGTCTTAACTGTAGGTTATAAAAGCAATGAACTTTTGAATTCAGTATTCCATTAATACATATTTGTAATGCTATCCTCAATACAGAATTGTTTCCAGAGAGAGTCAAATGGGCTATGGTAACACCATTGTTTAAAAAAGGTGACAAGAACGAAGTAACTAATTATAGACCTATCACACGTCTTACTTCCTTTTCAAAAGAAATTAAAAAAAATTAATTTGCAGGAGATTGATGCAACAATTCGAGAATCACAAAACTTTATAACATTTTCAGTTTGGCTTTCGGAAAAACGCCTCGACAAATTATGCAATTATCAAACTAACAAATTGCACTCTTAACACACTTGATCAAAATATGCCATCTATGGAATCTTTTGCAGCCTCACTAAATAATCTGACTGTGCAAATCACAACATACTTATAGAAATATTAAAATTTTATGGAGTCTCAGGTACACCCAATAAACTAATAATCTCATACCATACAAACAGGCAAGTGCGGATCAAAGTGATGTGGACCACTCCTGCGTGGTCGGGCATGGCCACTGTCATCACGTCATCGGCCCACAGTCGCTGTACCAGTGCAGCCCGCGGAACACGCACATCGTATATGCGTGTCCGCGTCGTTCACCGAGTGATCCAAACCGAGTGCCTGTGATGTCCCTAAAGATATATGTGTATGTAGGATATGAATCAAGTATTAGAATGCGTAGTAAATAGCCTTAGAATTTATCGCCCATGTGCAAATGTTAGTGAAATTCACCCTTAGGGAATTGCCAAGTAATCGCAGAACATACATATATATCCCACATGTTCTGTAAGACACCACATAATCATGATTTGTATTTATAATGCTTGATTGGGAACTCTTAACTCTCTATAGGAATAAGAAAACTCACTTAGAACGTTTCAGTGTTTTATGTGTACATGTTTCAAGTTCTATGTTAATGCGGTCAGTTAATAAAATTACCTCGCGGAGTTTAGCGAGCTCTCGGAAAGGACGCCGCTGACTCGCGCCATCTCCAGCAGTCTGATTCCACAGGTCTAAGTGCTGCACGTGCGTCGCATCGCGGGGGGACACTCATACTTTGTTATGAACACTTAACTGCAATAGGTTAACGTAATATACTGGAATTTTTATTTAATTTATCAACAGTCTTCCTCGCGTTCGCAGCACCCATCCATCAGCTCAATTGACCAACCCCGGAGTTTAATTACTGTTGTAAGTTTTCGCACAATTCTTGGCCTTTTTTGTATTGTAAAGGCTGCTGGGTGGACTTGCGAGTCAGGTCTGCTTTAATTGGAATTGCATACATGTAACTGTGTACACTATTCGGCAATACCATTTTTTAAGTTAACCGAAACTTGTGAGTTCTCATTTTTGTGTTGTATCTCGGCCCCTGGCCTTATCAAGGAAGTCATCGACACCTCAAGGAGGCATCCATTATTTATAAGGTAAAGAGGTAATATTAAGGCATGCAGGGGAGCCTGAATACCCCGGCTATATATTACATTTTCCTGTAAATGTGTACCATGTGTGTCAGGGATACAGCCACGTGGTCGTTCGGCCCACGATCCTGAGAACTGTGACTTCGTGTTCACCCAATGAGCTGGCGCCCATTCTTTTCGAATTATGGATATTGTGTAACTTTCTGAGTTTTCTTAACATATACACCAGCTGCGTCCACATTACTATCCCTGACCGCTCAGGTAACATAAAAAAGGAAAACCTACTTCATTCTATGCTAAATCATGAAAAATAAAGCATGGGGTACCTGAAGGCTCAATATTAAGCACCCTGTTATTCCTAGTTTATATCAATGACCTCCCAGGTGCCTTAACCCCAGGCACTACTCCAATTTTATTTGCAGATGTTACTAGCATCTTGGTTACTGGATACTCAGTAAATGATCTTATGCAAAAAGAACAGAAACAACATTTATAAAGCTAAATACATTGTTTACAGCAAACAAATTAAATATTAACCTATATAAAACATATCTTATGAATTTCTTTACAAATAAAAAAAACACTAATTTATATGTAAGCAGTAAAGGAAACAAAACTGATGAAACACCAGTGACTAAGTCTCTTGGCTTAAAGTAGACGATTTGCTAAACAGGAAATCTCACAGTGCGTATATTTTACCTAAACTAAGTTCAGCCTGTTTCGTTCTACAAAGTGTTGCAGAGGTCTTGAACTCAAATACAACAAAAATTGTATATTTTGCATATTTTCATTCTATCACGTGTATTGGTATAATTTTTTGGGTTAACTCCACTGATAGAAAAAAGTGTTACACGTGCAAAAGAACGCTGTAAGAATAATCAATGGCAAATAAAGTCAGACTCACATGGACTTCTTTTCAAGAGCTCATAGGTTTTAAAATTTTTATGCGAGTTTATGTTTTCTGTACTCATATCCGTGTCCAAAAACAGTCATTTACAGAAAAATGAGTCGTTTCATAAGCATGGCACTAGAACAAAAAAACCCTTACACATGTCTTCAGTTAACTTAAAACTAATCCAGAAAGGACCATCCTACCTTGTTAGCCAACTTTTCAATAAATTACCGCAACACCTTCAAGAAATTGGATTCTCTAACCAAAAACTCTTTTAAACAGCTGAAAGAATTTTTTATTGAATGTGGATGTTATAGCGTAGATGCATATCTGAACTACAAAAATCGATAAATTACTTTTTTTTCTGTTTCAGTAGAACGATGATGCCCTACAGCATGTTAGGAGAAGATTAGTCAAACTATGAAGAGAAGATATGATGTGTGTACGTGCAGTCTGACGTGTGTGTCCATTCAGTGTATATTGTATACTGTAATTTGACTAATTTGACTTGTCCAATATCTTTGTACAGCTATTTATTGAAAAAAAGATCTTATGGACGCAATAAAACAAACAAACATATGTCGAACCAGTGCAGAGGTCAGTGTGCCTTCTACCCTTCCAAAGGGTTGGATAGTGACCACAGAGGCATCAAGGCCTTTCAACCTTTTCTTGCCAAGCTAATGACATCATGGCTAAAGGGCGAACATAAGTAGACAATATGACTGGCAGCTTGGTTACTTTAGACATGTGGCGTGTTTTATTTTAATAAAAGTGGTAGTGTATATGTAATAATACACCACACTTTTAACTGGTGTGCTCCTTAGTGTTTTGGAAGCTAGTTTGCTTGGCTAAAAGTGCGCATAATTAGATTCCTGAGAATCATGATGGAGTACATGCCTTGGTGAACACTATTTCGTGAGTCTTCATGTACACAAAACTTTCACATGTAAGTAAATGTTTGTTTACCAAATTTGTGGACTTTCAGTAAGAATAACATCATTATTAATGCAGTGCATATTTAAGTTTACTAGCATGATAAATACCACAGGATAGGTTTGATAACTATGCCGAAGCCAGTGAGGAGGGATATCACCACATGACCGATTGCTGGACCGCTTATTACAAGAGACTCTCGTACTCCTCCAAGCTAGCCTGGTAGATTAATTAGCGCCCGCCACCTCACCATATTTAACGAAGCGTGGAACAGTTTCCAGACTTGTGGTTTTAGCTGTGCATGGTGCAAACAAACCCATGTCGCCATGCCAATTGCAGCTGGTGCACCTTGCCATAACAGAATGCAACCCGCCACAGTATAAATTCTACTCCCTGTAACAGTTGTAACATTCGCACCTGCATAGGCCATACGGTTGCTGCATTCCCTTTCCTGGATACATCCAGAACCCACTATTACCACCCCCATCACCACATCTTGTAACATCATGGCCGCAGACATCATCGCCTTACAGGCCACTCCAAATCACTTTGTAGCCATCAACCACTTCAGCGAAGTTCCAAAACCTCACAACGATTACCGAAAAGAGAATTGTGGATTCACGCACTTTCCTTGCTGACTGCACTGCATGCCTGCAGTGCTTTGAGGTATGCGAGGAAGAGTGGTCCAGCATAGTTGGGATTAGCTGACTGCTGATGCTCACAATTGGTGAAGGTTGACGTGTCCCACATGATGTCTTCCTGAGACCGTTCATCCCATCAACTGCCACCTCACCTGTCAGAGTACGCAATGTTCAACATTTGGCCGCACGTGTGTGGCGTGTACGTTTAAGTACTGGGAAAAGTGATAACATGTAGTACATAATTAGGGGTTTGTAATTCAAGCTGATTATGTGATCAATTATAGTGTTAGCTTCCAAAAGTCAAACATCACATAAACAATTATGCCATTGACACATGTAACATATCGTAAGTAGGCAAGTGTTTACTTTTTACTACATAAGCCATATGACATAATGGTACATGGCTATCCAAATCGTCTAAGCAAAATAAAATAATTTGTCGTTTTTAGGGTTATATTCGTGTAAATATTTAAAATGGTAAAACATGAGCATTTATTTTCAGCAAGACATTGAACCTTTTTTTTTATTCTCATAATGTAAACAGTTACAATTTAAGTGCTACATGCTACAACACATTTGTATTCTTTTGTATTGTTGATTTTGTTTTAAATGTGAAAGTGTTCATAAATCCTGCCACTTAATGTGTATCAACATATCACCATCATCATTAATTATAAGTTGCTTGTAATTTGTGCAGTCCTTTTTTCCAAATCCGCCATACTAACATTACCTAAGCGGTCGGGGATAGCAATGCGGATGTCGTTCGGCTACTATGTTAAAAAAAATAAGAATATTACACAATATTCCTATTTAAAATAGAATGGGTGCCAGCTCACTGGCTGAGCACGAAATAATGTTTCTCAGGACAGTGACCTGAATGAACAAGTGGCTATATCCCCTGACATACACGGCACAAATTTAATAGAAAAAAACATAACATATAACAACAGTATTTAGGTTCCCCAGCATGCCTTATAAATGCCTTTTACCTTATAAATGAAGGATGCCTCCTTGAGGCATTGATGACTTCCTGGATATGGCCAGGGCCCGAAATACAACACTAAATGAGAACTCACAAGTTTCGGTTAACTCAAATAAATTGTATTGCTGAATAGTATACAAAGTACATGTATGCAATGCCAAATAAAGTGGACCTGACTCACAAGGCCATTACTATACAAAAAGGCCAAGAATGGCGCGAAAACATACAATAGTAATTAAATCTCGGGGGTCGGTAAATTGAACTGATGGAGGTTTGCTGCGAATGCAGGGAAGACTGTTGGTAAACTAAATAAAAGTTCCAGTAAATTACGTTAACCTATTGCAGTTAAGTGTTTAGAACAAAGACTGAAAGTTCCCTGCGAAGCGACGCACGAGCAGCACCTAAGACCCATGGAATCAGACTACCGAGACTAGTGTGGGCGAACCACGTCCTCGCTGAGAGCTCGCGCCATCCTGTGATGTATCTTAGTTTACTGACCTCATTACATAAACACATAAAACATACAGACAATAGGGCTCTTCAAAGTTCGAGATGGACATCCCTTATCTTGAGGAGAGTTCAGAGTTCTTTCTTAAGTACTAATTTATATATAAAACATGATTATGTGGTGCCTTGCAGAGCACGTAGGAAATTTAGGTCTGTTAAGTTTTGGGACACTCTATGACTGGAATGGTTACGCTGAAAGAAAGACTAATTATTTCCCACATCACTAATTGGCTTGATTAGACACACAATTACATTCGGAAAATTATATAGAACACTTCAAATACTTAGCCTTAATACTCTACACATCATTAAATATGCACATGGCGTGCATTTATTCTGCGATTACTTCGCAATCATTTAAGGGCGAATTTCACGAACATTTACCCATAGGCGATAAATTCGAATGCTATTTAATACACCTTATAACTCTTGATTTCTATCCCAATTACACAGATCTCTCTAGGGACACCACAGGCACTCGGTTAGATCTCTCGGTATCGGGTCATGACCCGTTCCCAAGTGAACCATGCGGACATGCATCGGGATGCACGACTTGGTGTCCCGCAGGCCGCACTGGTGCAGCAACTGTGGGCCGATGACGTGATGACAGTGGCAAGGCCAGACCATGCAGGAGTGGTCCACTTCAATACTTTATGCAGGAACGCTGTGCAAAGGCGTCAGAGCCATGACACTAGTTGCATTCTAGTGACCGAGTGGGGTGGACATCGCGCGCAGACTCTCCGGGTGTTCATCAGCTTTCACCAACCATTTAAAGTATCAGTAGGTAACATTTTTACAGTAACATTAATATAAATTATTTAGCCCGGAGAGCTTGCCACCCCACGCATCAGGAGCTTGCTCACTTCTGAGGCATAATTTCCCACGTAATCAACATGTAGGCCTTGTGCCATTTTCGCAGTGTAAGAGTTCCCCGAGCTGTAGTGGGTAGTCATAAATGTAAGTGCCTACTCGGAGGGAAAGCATAAATAAATCTAATGTGTGAATAGTCACCGACATTTTTATTTCTGCAGCCACTCCATGGCTGCATTACTTTTCCACAAGTTTTCCATGCTACTTCATCAGAGGGGGCCACATCTAAGGGTCGGCAACCTCATGCCCCCCTTCCTCGTTTTCTCCGAGGTGGCACTCTAAGGAATAACAGTCCTCTGTCTCAGACCACTAACAATCCATGTAACATCAATTTCCCTCTGATGTCCTATTAATCAACTGCTCATCAAGGTCAGTTGCAGAGTACAATATGATGTGGCCGCAGTTCATCCAGAAGTTTACATCATGCAATGCTAGCATATGTACAACACTCAAACAGCATCTCGTCATGTTCACACCAAAGCGAAACCAGTATCAGCAGTGGTGGTAACAACTGCCACTCGGTTAAAATTTAAACCCATGTTAACCAAGTGGTATAACTGTTTTTAAATCAGTTATTTTGTAAAATTTAATTATTTCAATTTTGTTACTGTGTTAAAGTGCCTTTGTCTTTTCATTACAGTATACTGCTTACCCTGGCCGGAAATGCGCTTATTATGTTTTTCAGTGCAGTCACATATCCCATGACGTCACATTCACAACCTATTTAACACCTAATTAAATATGGGTATGTAACCATTGTGTCTTTTTGCCATGCAATTTCACTATGTAACACTTTGTTTACATGTAAGCGGGCCAATTTAATTTTTCACTCAATGTTGACGTTGGCTTCGGCCACCCTTAGCGGAAGCCGAAGCCATGATGCTCAGTCTGACTTCAGCACTCGGGCCGGCCGGTAGCACAGGAGTTTCGCTCTGCACGGACCCCCTCGGCACCTTGAACGTTTGCTGCAACCATTTCACTTGTATAGTAATGTCTTAAAACCGGAACATTTTCCTTCTTTTCGTGCCGAGGAGTTGACCATCTGCACCCTGTGACAATATCTGAGATTTAATGCATCTCACGTACTTTATATAATTGTTTATGGCTTAGGCCGGTTTTCCTGCATTAGTCATTCGCAGACCGAGTGCCGAGTCCACTCAACAGTGTGCATGTAGTATAAGGGCTCATGTATCACAAACCACAAGTAAATGTCTTAGGCCCACACTTGCATATTATTGTCTTCACCCCCTCTGGGTATTAAGAGTGCTGCATCCACTTGCAGCAAAACCAAAGGGTAAGTAAAAGCGTGTGAGGTGGTTCACAACCTCACCAACATAATTGTGAAAACCACTAAGCATATCGAATTACTGGTAACATCATCATCTATAAGCACTGTAAACTGAAAGAGGACTACAGGGACCAATGGGCTGTCGACCTGGGAGTGTTGGAACACTTGGACTAGCACATCGGTTCCACCGTTATGGTGTTTGCGAGGAAGAGTGGCCTAATTACATCAGGGGCCAGCTGAGTAGAGGCGCACGACAGTGATGGTTGGTTAACCACCATGGGATGCAATGGACCACATTTTTATCAGCATTCCAGTGCTGATACAATGGTACTTTCTCTTCTTTACTAGCGCGAAGTCGCACAGTACTCGACAAACAATCGGCCCACGAAACTAATGCCTTTTCCTACATGAAAGATGCCCCTGGTACAACAGTACCACCCAAGTATGATGGTGACTGGGGTACTGGGAAGTAGCAGCTGGAAAGGTCCTACTGGAGTACAGCAGCGCACTCGCCCCACTCATTCACGACCCATTAGATGCGTTCATGTGCTCGATAATGATCTTGGACTACACCAAGTGCGAAATACAAACAATTTTAATACCCTTTGTTTGAAATAAGCTGATGTGAAAAGATTTCCAGGGTAGATGATGAGGGCCCCCAACTTACCTTGCTTACCAGATTAAGGTGGAAACGGATGAATTTGCCCGGCACTATAACTCAGTGAGCATGAGTTAGTGAACGTCGTGCAAATGGAATTGGGACAAAACGAAGAAGCCACCCCACCCATGCAAAAACTGTCCAGGCGAGCAGTATCACTGGCATAGTGATTGCCCTGGAATGAAAAACGGGAATCAGCAGATGCGAAGGACAGCCCACCACTACCAGGAAACAAGCAGAAGGGGTAGGTCGACCGGACATCGCCTCTCCCAGTCCAAACGAGCTGATTCCGACTCTAACCACTCAACAGGCCCTACTGCAGCAGCTCCTCGCAGATCAACAACTTACACCAAGTAAGTTCATACACATTCCAGTGTACGTCAACAGTGTGAAGTGCTATACCCTTATTGACATGGCCGCATCCCACAAATTTGTATGGCCAAGGTTCATTGATGCTCTGCGGCCTCACAGTGAAGCCATTCATTAGCCACAACCAACAATAGCTGGGAAACATTGGGAGAAACCAACATCATGGTATGCACACATGGCCTAGAGACAAACATGGTAGCACTCGTCATCATCGAGCTACATGAAGACGTCATTCTCAGTCTCCCATGTCTAACCGAACAAAACTCGATCACTGAACCAGAAGCTAGGATAATCCATTTCGGCACAATGGAGCTTAGAACAGTCTACAATCTAAACCCCAGCTCATCAAGCTTGATGAGATGGACCACGAAGTACCACCAATTTGCTGTGACACAGAACAGCGAGTGCTGGAGGAATGACAGGACGTATTTCCAACTTTGGATCCATTACGATGTATCAACAACATGGAACATGCAATACCAACAGAACATGACAGGCCCATTTTCACACCATCACACAGTTACCTTAGCCACCAGAGTAAGATCATCTGATAACAAATACGCGAGATGTTAGCAGAGGAGGTAAAGGAACCGACAGAAAGCCACTACAATTCGGCAACCACACTGGCGCCGAAGAGTATGGAACATGGAGTTTCTGAGTCGACTTTCGACCCCTCCGAAAGCGCCCGCCCTCTTACATCAGCATTAAGGATGCGCTCAACATATTAGGAGCAAACTAACCCACTCGTCAATGCTACTGCAAGTGTACGATTTCAACATCGAGTATGTCCCAGGCACAGAGAATCAGCTGGCCGACCTGCTGTCCAGATCAACAAGTGCAGAAAACACTGTGCTTAATGAGGAAGAGTGGGAAGGGATACTTACCCTCGCCCCTAATGAGCATGCCAGTGACACAAACAAACCAACATGTGCTAACCTCGTTCCACCAGACGTCAAGCTCGACAATTTCTGCGATGCTGTAGTAAGGTCGCAAACAATTGACCCTGACATGCAGGCCAAGGTCACACTCTGCAACCAGCAGACCACTGACCGGAAGCGCGTAATGATAAACGACTGGAGACTAGGTCGCGTGGAGAAAACATAACGTGGAAAATCTATGTGCCAGCTGCACAACATGCAGACGTACTCCCCTACATGCACAGCACGACATTTGCAGAATACCCATGTGCGAAACAAACTACGTGGAACTTGTTACATCACTTCTATTGGCCTGACATATCACGCGATGGACGCGATTTTGTTCTAGAGTGTTTACTGTTCAACCACTTTGAGGCTCGATGCACCGACAGCCAGCATCAACAACAACAACCCATAATACCTCGGAATCCATTCGAGACGGTAGCCCTCGACCTCATGGGCCCCTAACCCAAGGCATAGATGAGGAAAAGGTTCGTGGTAGTCGTCAGTGACCTGTCCTCCAGGTGGACAGAGGCATACACAGTGCCCAGCATGTGCACCAGGAACATTGCCTGCAAGCTAGAACACGAATTTTTCCCAAGATGGGAATATCCCCGAACATTACTGACGGACAACGGGACACAATTCGTTGGAAGGAGGTGGTGCGATCTTTGCACAAAGTGGGGAGTGATGCAAAGTACAACAGATATCTATCATCCTCGTGCCAACCTGGCGGAGCGCAGAAACCAAAACCTCAAGGTAAAGCTGCATCCCCGTGTGGGGAAAGACCACACATCCTGTGCCAACGATCTGCCCAGCACACTACTCACACTCCGCCACAGCACCAGCGAGGCAACAGGCATGTCACCTGCCACAGTATTGCAGAGGCATGAGTTGAAACTCCCAGGCGAATACAACTGTCCACCAGCAGAGGGAGTTGGTGAACCAGAGAGCAGCCACGCCAGGAAACGACAGAGCACACAGGGGCACTGGCATGACCGCCAACAGTGTCCACTGGCGCCACTCAGCTCAGCACCAGCAGAGCGACCCTAATAGGGGCGCTACAACATGCGACCACGCAGGGCCTGACCATCGGTATCAGTGTGCTTCGTCTGATGGCGTAGCTACGAATGGTAAGATGGCTTAGTGCACGAATGGCCTCACGAGGGGGGAGGTCATTTGATGTGGGCACAAACTCATGGGTCTCTGGCCGAGCACCGTGCTGTCGACAAGAACATCGGGTGAATGTGTCAGGAACAGTATCTCGACAATGTTTTGGAATGCACCTACTTTGCCCATCACCGCGCGAGTCAGCTGGCGGTCCCACTTTGATCCGACCACATTGGTGACATCAGGACAGTATCTTGGTTCGGATCCCAACCGACAAGCACGTGTGCTCACACTTAGCACTGCACTGTCAGGGTATAGCATGCGTCAATGCGACACCAGGCATCGCAGCGCATCTGATCGTGATGTGCAACACAAAGTGATTGAAAGGGTTTGTGGCCTCCGAAAGCAGAGCCTAATCATTCCCAATTTACCCAAAGTGTACATCACAAGTGAACTGTGTTTTAAGCGTAATTCCAAATTACAACAAAGTGAAGTGCAAACGACTTCCTACTTGGGGCAAGGCCTTCACCGGTACAACCTACGTTTAGCCACCCACAGGCATCACCTGTCTGGAGGCATTCCAGTTTATGTGTTTTTATTTAGGTATAGTGCGTGTAAAAGTATATATGTTTATTGTGCAGCAGTCAACAGGTTTATGTACTCAGATACATACATTTGTTTAGAATTACGTGCATGTAAACTTAACAATGTGAAAGTGTGTTGTCATCAATAATTCCGCAGTTTGTGGAAAACATAAGTTTTCGTTAGAGACAATGTTTAGTCTCCAATTAGCTACAGGAAGTTTCCCACTCATGCAATGTAAACAATTAAGAGCCTAACACCATTTTGCATTTTCTTTAATGCTCACGAATTTATGACTCTCAGCATCTTCAGGCAAGTGGCGTATTCATGGCAAATGGCCGGAGAGATGCCGGCAGCCATTTAGTCTGAAGTGAGCATTCATCGAAGCAGGGCGTGCGGTTCGTGACTTCTGTGTACTTCATCAACTTGGTATTGTCTACTGTCAAGAACAATAGTTTTCACTTTCTTGAAACAGAACATTTTTATTTAATGCTTCTTCGTCGCCTGGGAGGAGTGCCTCTCCACTTCCTGCAGACCTAAACCCCCAGGACTTTAACTTTGTCGTGTAAATCCGAAGAGCACATGCTCATTTTCTTGCATTAGCCTCCAACAGGCTTCGTATGTCGGGCCCGCTTAACGATGTGAGCATCATCAACTGGTTCGTATTGTCAGAACACCAATAAATGACTACAACCCAGGTCAAGCTTTTTTATTGCAGGCTTTGCCTCTTAAAGTTATTTCGGGAGCTGGATCCATCAACCAGCCATTCTCGGGGTTTAAGTGTTTTCAGTGTAATATGTACTTTTATCAGTGCTTAATTGGCATGTGGAGTGGCCTTACAACTCAGCATTTAGCTTACTTCATACCATCATAACTGTCCACCTTAAAACGGGCACCCACGGTGGTACTGCGCTGACCACGACTGCCCTCGGCTAGCAGCCTATCGAACCACAATTAATAGGCCTTCAATTTTAATGTAGAGGATATGTAGAACAGCTTAGCCACCTGGGTGACTCGGCCACGACCTACAACAGCAGAGCAGCTGGTAATAAATCAATAAGACACTTTTGATGAGTGTTTCATGCCAGAACTTTGCACAGGTAACAGTGCAGGGGCGACGTCCCCACCATTCTCCAACCCTGACTTATCATCACTATGTAAGGTGCCTGATTTCTCCGGGCGGACTGCAGGTCTGTTTCGCGGCACTGCCACCAGGCTGTACTGTCCTTGGCTTCACCCGCACTCTCTATGCGCCAGCCAGCGAACTCACCACGCAGCGGCAGTTCACGACCCTGCACTACTGCGACAGGTGATTGCCCCGTAGCAAGATTCGCATGCGTCCTGACGGCAAATAGAGTCGTTGGTTGGGGTTCGTCGCAGGTCGCGTGGTTTTCTCATCCTACAGATGCAACTGCATCTTGAGGTCTTGTTTGCGACACTCGGTTGGGTTGTCCTGTGGGTGGTAAATGGCCATGGTGTGGTACACTACTCCCCACTTAGCACACAGATTGTGCCACTGTCTTCCCGTGAACTGTGCGCTGTTATCAGTTAGCAGTATTCTGGGATAACCCCAGTGGTAGAATTCGGTCTCCAGTACACGTGCGATGTTACGTGCTCATGCACTGGAAACTGTGTAGGCCTCTGTCCACCTGGAAAATGAGTCTCTCACGACTAGAATAAAGCACTTTCCGGCTGTTGTGCGGGGGTAAGGACCCACCTAGTCTAGCGAGATTGGTTCAAACAGCTCTGTAGGCACTCGTGGTTGTTGTTGCGTCACTCCATCGGTGTGGTGTCTTTTGATCTGATTGCATGTTACGCACCCGCATATGTATTCCCGCATGTCACGAGTGGCTCCGGGCCAGTGAAAGTAGGACTGTACATTGCGCACCGGTTGTAGTGCTCCTGGGTGACCTGTAAACAGACTAGCATGTGCAGCACTTGCCATTGCATGCCCTTGGCACGTAGAGGCACCACTGCATTTCCGGTTGGCCTGGTCGAGTTCCTACATGCGTGCCTTCCACTCGTCACCGTTCTTCGCGGTTTTGTGTCAGTTCTGCTAGGCGACACTGTATTTATGGACACTCGTCCCCGTCCACTGCTGTAGTTTTGCCAGGCATGCGTGAGAGTTCATCGGCTAACTGTGTTTCGGCCCCAGGAACATGTTGTACCTCGAAATCATAGGACTGGAGGAGTAACGCCCTTTGTGCTAGTTTACTGTGTGCTTTTTTCATGCAGTGTAACCATACTAGGCAGCGGTTATCCGTCCGGAGTGTGAAGCTCTGGTATTCGAGGTAGGCTCGGTACTTCTCGATGACCCACATTACTCTTTGGCTCATGTGACTTGGGAAGATTTTTACAGTTCGATGAAAGTAGCACCAAATGTTTACTTTTTGTTTATGAATCATTTTGCCATCGGCTGGTGCATCAAGTGGAGGCTGTACATTTTATCCACATGCTGTCAGCTAATCCACTAGCCATTGTACTGTAATGCTAAACAAATTTTAAGGTATTTTTGGACTGAGATCTGTTATGGCGTAAGGTGGGTAACATTACGCAGCACCGGGTTAACAGGAATGCCCTGCTCCCTTACCCCTGCTTCCCGTTTCCCGAATCACTATCGGCTCTCAGGACCACGTTTTTTAAAATCCGCCCAACTTTCTCAACTCAACAACTCAACCCGAATCACTACTTGCACTGCCAGTTGTTTGGTTATTGCGATGGTGCGGGTTGTTTGGGCAATCACTGTGCCAATGAGACTAATTTCCTTCGCAGTAATGACACGGAGTTTGTAGTGGTGTGTTCCTGTCTAATTTGATGTTGTTTATTGGCGCACCATTGTTACCACTGTTAGTTTTGAAATTAGTTTTGTCCGAAACAACTTCTGAACTGGATGAATTAAATTTTGTCCCTAGACTGGCGATAGTATTTTGATTTTTCCTTGTTCCTAATTTTCGCAGTTTCGCTGACGGTCTCCGAAGCCTGCCCATCGCTTCATCGTGCGGCACTCGAGTCGTGATTGTGGTGCAGTTGGCATTGATTGCGCTCGAGGATGATAGCGGCTTGCATCAGTTTGTCAAGCCAACTGCTGAGCAGGGGTACCAATGCTGCATAGTACTCAGCTTTCACTAGATTCGCCATCAGTTCTAATACTTCATGCTCAGGAAGATGTGGGTGAAATCATTTGATAAGATGCATCTTGTGTGCAAGTAAGGAGGTCCACTTCTTCATCGGCTGTTACTCCTCTAGTGAGAGTCTGCTCTGCACTTGGAGAGATGTAAAGGCAGTGGCACTGGAATGCATGCAGAAAGTCTTCCCACTGCACGCTATACTGCATGATCGATTGCCACCAAGAGCATGCTTTTCTGAAGAGCTGCACTTCAATGCAGCCGGGTCACTCCTTGTTACATACACCATAGTGTATGCGACATGCATATTGCATGAACTGCAATCCTCCAAAAATATTAACAGGTCCTCGTTGGTTAGGCCCGCGAATGTAGACAGCAACTGGAATTTGGCAGTTGTGGCAGCACTGGTCGGTTCTGTGGCGAATGATGCTGTGGTGTTTGGTTGCCTACTATAGTGCTTTGTAGACATGAAGATGTACTCGTTTGAGCAGGTGTCTGGGTTGGGGGGTCGGTTTGTGAATTTGGCTGCGGAGATGTAGGCGGAATAGTAATGAATGGTGGTGGAAGGAGAGGAGTGGGAAACTGGGAATGTATGTGGCGACCAGTGGCATGTAAGGGGAGGCTGATGGCGAGGGAAGGGAGAAGTGCTATTGACTAGGCTGGCTTGCGTGGCATGAAGTAAGCAGCATGGTGTTGTATAAATCCCGTCTTCATTCTAACTAAAAGTGACTTTTGGTCTACCGGAAACCAGAGGCAGATATAATCTCCCGAAAGTCACGACAAGCACATCAAAGAAAACCTAAAGTGTTCTGTGTTGTCAACGCTGTGTTTTCGAGTCTTGTGAGACATTTTGCCATCGTTTCAGTGTTCGCCTGTGCTGTTTTAGTTGTGTTGACCATTGTTCTTTTTTACGTTTTCAGTTTGATTGAAACCAACTATTTGTCTGTGTCCTCATCATTCTGTTGTCCTTGGTTTTTTCCCTTCAGTTTTTTTCGTTTAATTATTCGTACTGTTTTTTTTTCTATTTTGTTATATATCTGACAAAATTCATTGTGGGTATTATTACATGTTTTAGTTATATATTTTGACTAGAGCCACTCTTGGCTCGTTTTTCGTGTTTGTTACATGTCTCAGGCTCGGTTTTCTGCGACGACATAGTGTAGCAACGGAGTAGGTTCAAAATATTTCACTTAATCAATCTTTTATAAATTGAACTTGATCAGAATGCACTTCAGATCGACGATCATACATAGTCTCTAGGAAAGATGGCGAAAATTATAAAATAAACGAAAAATTCTTATATATTGCCAAGAGAGGTAAAAGAGAACCAAGGTCCAGTCAGCAACTACTGTAAACGACGAGGACATCGCCGTCTGAATATAACTAAACTTATCCTTCAGAAAGCCATCTACCTGATCTTGCAAGATTAGCAGATGAAAGTCCTAAAGTAATAACTATATACTCGATCGGGTAGCCAAGTAAAACTTCGGAAAATGTTATATCTATAGAATGTTGTAAAATATTAAACCTTTTACTAGAATTTTGTATTTGTACTCTGTAGTAATAATATAAGTTAATGAACTTATTGTTTTCCCACTGGTTGATTATATTTAATTTGAAGCCTAGCTAATTGCTTATCAATTGTTATTACTACCACAGTGATGTATGTTAATGCTTGCTTAATGGAGAAGAAGTAACATATTTTGAATGCACCTATATGTGTTCTATATGTTTGGAATGAATAACAATAAAGAAAGCTATTTTCTGATGTATAATAATTTTATTAAATTATGCTGAATACAGTTTAATCTGTTTTATTCAAATACATTAATGTAAAATTGATTTAAGGATTTTTTTATATTGATTTTTATTTGTGTTAATATAATTTCCAGTTTTTTTTTATGTGACATTTTTGTTTTGTTGTATCCCGCGTAGCAACCGGAAGTGACTGTTCCTTGGCAGCGCTTCGGGAGGTTATGGTTACTTCTACTACTATAGATTGCGAAGATCACAGTTTAAAGTTTAGCTATGGGAAAATTTTCGCCACTAGGTAAGCGCTAGTGTGGCATGTGTACCAGTTTTTTTCCTATTTTATACGGCAT
Organism: Clitarchus hookeri; assembly: GCA_002778355.1. Lineage (NCBI taxonomy): Eukaryota > Metazoa > Arthropoda > Insecta > Phasmatodea > Phasmatidae > Clitarchus > Clitarchus hookeri. The sequence goes on along the minus strand of NQII01004815.1, from coordinate 31,489 downwards.
AAAATAAGATAATTTAAATAATCGTAAATAAAATATAAAATAGCTGTGTAACTAATAAAAATCTTTATCTTTTTTGTTCAGGTTGCTTAAGCACCTAGCGGCGGAAATTTCTCTATGGCACTCTCTCCCATAATAAATCTCGTTTTTGTCCCTAATCTGAGTTGAATAACCCTTTGAAAGGTCAATGATCTTGCGAGAAAGCCTTCTTCTAGGCAGGCTCGAGTTTATGAACGCGCACGCTAGGTGCGTGTACAGGGGCGCAACAGGTTTGCGCCGCAACGTCTGAGCAAGCAAAAATGACAAAAAAGAGAAAAGTAAACGAACAATTCCCTTAACTTAGAAAAGTTTAATTTTAAGTCCTGAATAAATATCGTAATTAAGTAAAGCTGCAAGATACGCCCCTGGTTCGTATTTGCGCGTAATATTCATAATATAGCCCATTCACGGTTACATCCATCTATTCTTAAACCCTGCTTAAGTTCTACTTCCAAGATATTCCTCCGCCTCATGCGAACTAAGATTAACCTAGTTTAGAAAACTACACCAAAGGGACAACGCACCGCATTCGTGCGCACTCACTGTAATAATATTTTGCATAAGACCTATTTCTTACTAGGCATTGCCAACACGCCTATTTTTTCTGTTTTATTCATATTGATTATAAATTAAATAATATCGTTTATAGATAAAATATAAGGTAATTTTATGTTAACACTAAAAACGCTTGTGAATCGCCGCGTCAACAACCAAAACACGTCATGCATGCGGTGTTTTCTCAAAGGTTTGATTCAAAAAGTGTGAAGAAACCGCGAACAGATTAAAGCTTGCTTATGGCGTGCCCAGGGCGCTTTTGACGTCAAAATCGGGCCTGCTTCTAGGTAGAAATTACAAACAGAGCGGACGTTGCCGCTAAAGTCGGCATTTTCAACTACAATATTCCCCGACGCCACCCTAACTTTAGTTCGCTAATACCACAAGAATGAGTATTCAGTTTAGCCAGTCCCGACATGCAAGAACAAGTCGGAGAGCCACCCGAGTGAATATGATTCTTTTAATGAAATATTTGCACCTCAAGTAGCTGTCTTTACATAATTTGATTGGTGTGATGACACCGACTTTCTTACTGACACAACCTCTTGTTCTCTGCTCTGACAATGAGAGGCCATTAGGAACCAGGAAACTATTATGATTTTGACTTTTTTTTTTATTAATTGTGCTACATTTTCCAAGCGTTATTTATCAAATTGTACAACATTTTTTCAGCGATACCCATAGGTCTTGAATTCACGCAAGCGACTAACGTTACTGGCATTTTGAAAGTTTTGTGAAGTTCGGGGAACTTCGGAATTTGGACTCCAGTAATATTTTTATTAAATTACAATTCAAAGTAATTTAGATATTTTTTCAAACTGATTTCATTGTGGATCTTGAGTCGCTTGTGTAGTTAAATACAGGCTTTGAACATCGCTTTAAAATTATTTCGTTGAGAACTGTAGGTTTCTTATATTAAATCATCCGTTTTAAATTAATTTTTTTACAAAAAGGGTGGTAATTTTGAAGCTAATGACTCAATAGCAACTAATTTATCTTTCCATATAATATTTTACAGTTAGCACGTTTTATACAGAGTGTTCGGAAATTAAACGTCCAAAATACGGGCGGTGATTCCTTATAAAAAATAAAGTCGAAAATATAATGGGCATCGTATACCTAAACGGAATATTAAAGGATATATGAGACTAAGAACATTGGGTTTTGAGTACGTGTTTCTGCCGAATGCCTTGTACAACGCCTACGAAGTCCGCAGCAGAAAGGCGACTTATGCTTCCCATGTTGCAGAGACACATGCGTCATGCTGGCCGTCCTCTGTCTGTGCTCACTTTTAGGCTTGAGGAAGTGATACGTCAGCACGACGACATGCCCTCCACTAGTACACGCTCCATAGCGCGTCAAATGGACGTGTCCCATTCAACCGCGTGGGGAGTACTGTGGGTACATCGCCGCCATCCCTACCGCTGGCAGGAAGTACAAGGCATTTAGCAAAAATACGTTTTCAAAACCCAATTTCCACAAGCTCATATCTCCTTTAATATTCTGTTTAGGTAAATAGTTTCCTGTGTATTTTCGACTTTATTCCTCATAAGGGATCACCCCCCACAGTTTGGGCGTTTAATTTCCGAACAGCCTTTATATAAATACACACAATTTGAATCGTACTTCAGTGTTACGTATTTTAGTTTGTCCCTGCATTGATTTTACTGCATACGTTCATTTGAATTGGTTTAGATATATGTTCATTGAATGTTTTATTGAGTCACGTATGTGTTGTGGAAGTCGCTCGTCACGTTATGCTGTTACAGTTTCACCCTCTGAATTATCCAGTAATTAACGCTAGTCTTCAACAGCACCCAGAACTAAAACAATTTAAGAACTAAAAACATTATTTATTCTTGCTATCTACACGAATCGTGTCTTCCATTAACACAGTCCTCTGCAGAAGCCTCTGGTTCTTCAGTTGGCAGTCCTGCAGAAACTGGGAATGACGGGTACTCTGCTGGGATAGTCGTGGTCTCAAGTGAAGTTAAATTCTCTTTCCACGTTCGATACTGGTTGTTGGCATGCCTGCACCGGAACAACTGTCAGTGAGATGGCGGGTGTTGTAAGCAGGACGAATATCTGATCATTGATGACTGGCTAATGGTTCTTGGTGTGGTGCAGGCCGTGGTGCAAGACCGGCGATTGTCGGGTTAAACGCTGCAACTTTGACTTGCAACAGGACGAGTCGTGTGCACTGCTGGCAGTCGTCGACACTCCCTCGGGCAGTTCGCCACTACGCCGCGCGCATGACACTCATTGCCGACGTGCCCGGCACACCGAGGCCAGTACTATCGTTGGCATTGTCGCAATGGTTTGGTGTAGGGTAGTCATCCGTAAGCTATTAATCATTGCCATAGACAATTCTTGGATCGAAATGCACTTTACCAGAGAAATACTACTGCACTTCGAGCATTCAAGACATTTGTTGCTGGCGGCATCACAGCTTTAATGAATTGCTGGGCCTCTAAGTTAGTCTCTAAACACGCAGCTAAACAGTACTGCTGTTTTTATTCGAATATGTCAAAACGTAACATATTATACTCCCGGTGATGACAGCTATTGGTTTTTCCAACACACTGGGTCACATGAGTAAAGTTGAGCAGGTGATGAGATGTAGAAGAACGTGAGCAGGCACTCGCGTTCGTATGAATAAGCCGGGACATGCTCGCTGACTTAACTGAGCTCCTTCTCACAGTCAATCAGGTATTTCTGTTCATAGCACACTGACGACGTGCTCAGTACGCTCAACCATCGCCTCCTCAAGAGAACCTGCTCCACTTTATTCATGCGACCCTTTGTCTCTCGAGTCTCGTAAAAGTAATGGTGGCGATTATCACAGCAAACAGCAGATTCTGGGCACAGAGTACAAACCAGCATGCTACGCTATCTATTCAGATATTAAAATTATCGTGCAGGGTATAACTTCAAAATTATATAAGAATCTGGATATTAAGTTTAGTTTAACTTCATTCATACATAACTGCATTAGACACGAGACTGCATTAGATAGTGGTGGGGAGGAACTCTACTCTAGTTCCCTAAAAAGCGTTTTTAATTTTTCAATATTTTTCAAAGATTTTGATTTTAAAATGAGCATTAAGTTGCTCTTAACTGTTATGCATCTAACTTACGTATTTTTCGATACAACTATAAGTTAGGTTCATTTTCCATTATACAAAAACACTTCTCCTGGTTATCAGAGATGCTCTTTGGTAATTATTCTTGGCTTGTCCCCCCCCCCTTTATCCATACCTTAAGTTGATGGATCTGGATGTCCTTGGAATCAACTAAAATGCGGAAGCTACTTTAAATTCTGATTTTAAGCATTTCGTGTATTTCAGCAAGAGATATTAAGAATACATAAATGTTTATCATTGCATACAAAATTAGCATTAAAAACTTAGGAATAACATTAATGTCGGCGCTAATTATGCGTCTTTGCCAGACAAATTTACATTCGTAATCAATATCCTGAACCACATATCATTACAAAATAGAAATCATAAAAACTGACTTACTTTTGAGATATTTTATGTGATGCATATATACATTATTTCCAGCTCCAAATGAAAACTATGGCAAAATCTTAGAGGATAATATGAGAGAAATGATGGTTGTTGTCCACTCATGGTTACTTCTAACTTTTCTGAAGCACTGCTAAAGTTCTACTTCCAGGATATCCCTCCGCCTCGCGCAAAACAAAGTTTAACCAAGTCTAGAAAATTACACCAAAAGGGACAGCGCACTGCATTCGTGTACACTCAGTGTAATAATGTTATCCACAAGAACTATTTCTTACTAGGCATTTGTCTGTTTTCTTCCATATTAAATTTAAATGAAGTATTATAATTTAGAGATAAAATGTAAGCAAAAGTTCAATTTAACAGAAATAAGGTATTCTTATGTTAACACGAGTATATAACGCTTGTGATGTGTGACATATTTAGGAAACAACCAAACACATCGTACATGCGGGTGATTTTCCAAAGGTTCGATTCAAAAAGTGCGAAGAAACCGCGAATAGACCGTGCACGAAATTCAGCAAGTCCAGTGCACTGGAGAAAACTAGCAGGGCATGTAAGGCTATAAAGAAGATGTCAGGAACGATTAAGTGAGGCGTTTGTACAGGACTGTTAAACTTCCACTCCCACAACTGCTTCTAGCTTATTATTGGCTCGTAATTAAATGGGGCGTATCTAAACAAATCCGGTCCAATCACAACGGAATGAGATAAAGAACAAGTTCACGAAGTCTGCCTTGCCACTGAAGGAATTCGCGGAATACTCTGGGCTCTGTGATTAGCACTGCGTGACATCGGCGATGTGTAATATTAGCGATATGCGATGTTGGCAATATGCAACATATGCATCATTAGCAGTTCCTCCACTGTTCCTCTGTGGGAGTAACAGTGGAGGAATGTCACGCGGCAGTGACATTCTACTCGACATTCCTATTCAAAACCTGGCGATAGACGACCATCACACGAGTTCGCTGAATGTTAGGGCCTGTGTGTGTTGCCTGTGGCCAATACATTACGTGTGTGATCGAAAGTAAAGGCTGGAGCAGACGAGTCTGCTGGAAGTTGCAGAGTCGCACGTCAGATGTCGCCCGCTAGAGGCCACAATCTTGCACTCAAAGCATTGCATGTCGCACCCACGGCAATGCACTTGATGCAGGATTGCGGCCTCCAGCGCTGTCTCAGCTGGCTGCTCCGTCGTCTGCTGCGGTTATCTCCTGCTGCGTGCGAGCGCGTTATCCCCGACCTAAGTGTCGGCCCTTGCTTCTACAGTCTGCTTGTAGAGCGCTCCACGATCGTGTTCACCTGGATCGACTCGCAATATCGCTATGCACTGTACTGGCATGGTCCGTTCGTGGTCATCGCCAACTTTTACCAAGCCCTGCTAAAGTTCTACTTCCAGGATATCCCTCCGCCTCATGCAAACACAGCTTAGAAAATCACACCAGGGGCCAACGCACCGGATTCGTGCGCACTCAGTGTAATAATAACTTGCATAAGAACTATTTCTTACTAGGCATTACCAACACACCTATTTTCTCTACGTTTTAATTAATATTAATTATAAATGAAATATTATAATTTATAGACAGAATATAAGTAAAATTTCAATTTAACCAATAATAAGGCACTTTTATGTTAATACAAGTATAATACGCTTGTGATACATGCCACATTTAGAAAGCAGACAAATACGTCATACTTTGCGTTTTTTTTTTCAAGATTTGATTAAAAAATGTGAAGAAATCGCAAACAGACTGTATAGAAGCTTGGCAGAATTTCGCTAATGAGGACTGTTTCATTTATCACTATTTATTCCAATACAGATCTTCCCGTGTGAACCTGATGCTTCTGCCAGTGCTGATCAACTCACCAGATGATGGGAAAAGCTGGAAACTGCCAACTAATAAGGGAGGAGTACGACAAAGTGTATCCAGACTATTAGGTCTCATGCGAAAATATATTCTAATAGCTTTAATTTGAAATACTCTACATTACGATAGATTCACAAAAAAGATTTAATAATACTAATATTCCGATTTGCTCCCTTCAAAATAGAAGCGCAAAAACTAAATAGAAGAATGAGTCTTAAAAATGACTAGGTGGTTTTTAATCAGCTGAATCTCAGCAGTTGAATTGTTACATTCACGTTTACCAGCACCCATCCACCGACATAAGAAACGCCATTCAAATAACATCCAAGTATATGACTGCAGAACATAAGCGGCGAGACGGGCACTGCGAACACTCCACTATCTTGAACTATTTAAAGAACATTGTGCTTTCGTGTGGTTATGAATTCCATAATTCAGAAGAGAAGTGATCCCGGACATTAGTGTACTAAAATTTATCCGTTACCTGAAGTTCATAAAAAAAATTTAACAGCAACTGTCTCCAATTGTTTGTAAACAGGTATCTGCAATCAAATATTTTCTGGCCCCTCATTAAGATAGTGTGTTCTCGTTTCATTCAGTGTACTTTGTTTCTATTGCTTGTTGGCACCGAAGTGAGGAATGAACCATTTGATTTGTTTTATTGTATGTATTATAACAATGTATGTCCTGTGCTTATATTTTGGAGAGGTGAAATTTTTCTCGGTCAGAAATTCTCGCACGAACAAGGTGATGTGTGAAATACTGAAGCAATAAGCTACTGAAATGATGCCAAAATGTTTTAATAACAACATTACCTCAGATGCGCCTGTCCTCTGAACGAAAATGTAAGTTTTATTGTATTGATCAGTAACATTTACAGTACTGTGTGCAATGTAGTTTATTTTTTTGTATTTATACAATAAATTCTTTGGAAATTGGTTGCCAAATATACGTTTATAACACTACAAATAAATAACAGTAAATTTCTTTCACAGAACCCTTAGTGTGGAATGTGTAAAACTAATGTTAAATGTTAAGAAACAAGTGTTGTAGACTTCATGTTTATTTAAATTATTTAGCTTCATTAATAATTTTGTATGTTTTCTGTTTTCAGTTGCGGCGCTACAAGAAAATCTCCGGCAAGAAGAATTGTACAGAAATATCTTACTGTGCTTTCCTCAGAGCACGGATGAGACATGGCTGGCTGGCACTATGGGACGAACTAGCTGTCCTTATTTATTTGAGGGCCAGTCTGTCATTCATAACAATATGCCATAATTACTGGGCAGACCAGTACTCATTGAAGTGGTAAAGAGAACACATTTGTTGATAAGACAGGTGGCCAATTCAATGCTTCTAACTCTTATATGTTAATATCCGTAATTTGTACTTTTTTTTCGAGAATTTGGGAAAATAACTTATTCTAAAATGCAGAATATATTTTATTTCTAGATATCAAATATATGAATAATTATTTATTTCAACACACTTTAGTATCACTCTTGCCAGCGAAACTTACGCTGTCCACTGTACTGCAAATTCTTGTAGTTCTTCTTCGTGAGATGCGTACCAAATGCGTTTTTGTGCGCATCGTTATTTTATGACAATAAGAACTAGGAATTCAAAGACTGGAGTGATTTTATAATTTCTTTATTGCCACTAACAACTGAAATTCAAGTAAGGAAAAAAAAAACATTCGTGGGGAAAAAAAAAGATCTATGCCCACCCAGACTCATGATGGGCACTGTTCTAGGGGGTTATATAGTTGCTAGCTAGTTGTGATTGTGACGGTTGTGATGGCGAGGGGTGTTCAGGTCCTGTGGGGGTTGTAATAGAAGATCCTGGAACAAGACAGCAGCCACCGCAACCACATTGAATCCGCATTACAAGTATTTATTCCACTAGAATTCTACAACTTGCTCACCAAATGTGGAACTTGAGAAACCACAACAGTTTACATACACCTACTGCATTAATTAACACGTAGAAACGTTTATGTGCAAATTGTTATAAGACCTGAGAAAGGTTTGAAGAATTTTATTTCTTTCACACAGAGGTCGCTTTATTTCGATCTCTCCAATCACAACATTCAGACCATGAACTTAATATCGCCGGTCCAGTGAGAAGTGAACTGGAGAGCCAGAACTTATCTATGCTGGCACTTTGATCTGAAACAAATTCCGCAAAAAAATATGTCAAGTTCCATTTTCGGTAAGCAAATTAGTAATGTTAATTTATCTTACACACATGCGTCATTTTCTGCTAATCTATTGTTAGTACTATCAGAAATTAAGAAAACACAGCATCGATGTATGGATACTATACAGTATCATTCAGCTAAGATGTTCACTCCAAATTTCTTCCGAACCGCTGAAGGTATCGACATTTTGATTTAGAATTCGTAAATGGCACTACGGGAATCATAAGAAACCGTCTATGTCTATCCCGAGACGTAATTAATCACTGACATAACGATAACAACTTTGGTTTTTTAAAGGGGAATATACTCATTTCTCCCAGTAGCAAGCATAACATAAGCGGCTAGTTCAGTGACGTGATGATTTTGAAAATCTGAAGAGCACTTTCTGAGATATAGGAGGGTGTTCACAGGTGTGTGCGTTTGACTGTCGCTGTGGCGGGCTAGGTTGAGCCATCCGCTGGGAGATAATGCATTGGTGTGGGCTGTGAAACAGACACGATTGCTCGGTGAATTAATTGTAACCAGGCTATGAACATCAAATTACACACACGTTTTATTTGTCTGTAACACCACCACCACCACCACCCTTCCTCATGCGTTCAACATCTGTCAGTGACTAGCGCGTGCCTCACCTGTGTAGGAACTCTCCGCTGGACATCTACCAGCGGACGACGCAACCTACCCCACCACAGCTAGTCAAATGCACACACCTATGAACACCTCCTTATATCTCGTAAAGTGCTCTTTCGATTTTAAAAATCATCACGTCACTGAACTCGCCGCTTAATAACATTTTATGCTATTGGGAGAAATTAGCATATGTATTGCCATTTAGAAAACCAAAGCTAATTTCGTTATGACAGTATTTAATTACGTCTCGGGACAGACATGGACGGTGTCTTGTGAGTCCCGTAGTGCCATTTACGAATTCGAAATCAAAATCTCGATTCCTTCAGCGGTTCGGCAGATATTTGGAGTGAACATCTTAGCTGAATAATTGTGTATATACATAAGTATAAAGATCGTTATGTTGTTGAACTGTTTCTAAATTCACTTTGACACTATGCTATATACCTAGGGCCGTGCACATCATACAAATTGTATATAAAATTTGCCACACCCCCCAAAGATAATTTTAATTATAATACGCATTACAGTATTCAATAAACACAACTTCAACAACAGCGTGTTTATATTTAAAAGAATGGCAACTACTTGAAATTACANAAAGATTATTTTAATTATAATACGCATTACAGTATTCAATAAACACAACTTCAACAACAGCGTGTTTATATTTAAAATAATGGCAACTACTTGAAATTACATCTTCTTTAATATTTCGTTTACCTTGCATTCTCACTCAAATTTTAGCTCCTTGTACACAATTGTACCCACTTTTAGCGATTCTTAGGGGGGGGGCTCCCCTACTACCCCCACTAAGCACGGACCTGTATATAAAAACTGACTGATAATAATATGCTAAAAAAACATTTAGTTGCCATTGTATTTTAAACGGGATGAAGTTTATGAACATGATGACAAATGTTCCATACAGTATACAATGAAAATAATATGAGCATGCACTTATTGAGTTTTAAAGAGTTGGGGTAAGAAATGGAAGCATAGCTAATCTACCCAGATACTGAGTCGCAATATATATGTGCAAGATGTTGACACTTGTTGATGTAATTTGAAGGCCATAAAAAGCATATATGTAGCACGCATCCACTTGAATGACTAGCGTGGAAAATGTAAATAATGTTTAGAGATGTCCATTTTACATCATGAATACAGCAGTCTTGCAATACGTCTATCATGAAGATGGGTGACCATATGAATTTTCTTAAAACATAGCAGCCTACAGCTTGGAACCCATAATATATACCTCAAAAACGTTTTTCACCATCGGGATTACTGAGTTGCTCGGTTTCCTACGTCCCAATGAAAAATATATAATGGAAATACACACTGTCTACATAATATCACGGCTGTTATTCCCGTGCCTCTTTGTAATGCACCTGCTGTCCCTGTGATCATACTTCATGAGCATCCAAATCACATGTGGCGAAATACGTTTTTTGAAGTGTATATAATACCATAAATATCACGTCGTGACAAGTGATGAGACCTATTCTAACGACTTATACTTTATTCTTGTTCTTAGATTAAGACACAGCGTATTTCAATTCAATGAATTATAATCATTTATATAATAAATTATACACGATTTTCAAATAATTGAAATTACATGTCAAATATTTTGCTAGGCATTGTACAATTATGTAGCGTGTTCTAAGTTACTGTGAAGGATAATCAAATTACCCATTCTGCCAAGTACAAAACCAATCATACACGATAAACCATTTATTACAAAAAAAAAGACGAACATTTTTCCTTACCACTTGGCAGACAATGATAAGTTAGTTGAATGTGAAATTCATTCGTTCCCTGCCGAAAATATTATACGGGATACTTGTACATTTAAAAAAGAACATAATTTTTCATGTTCCGGCTTTGATTACTCTGAAAAATATTTTAGAATGAACTGCCTAAAAACTTGAGTTAATGAAGGCATCACTTCCTTATTCAATTGCCTGTGCACAATAAGTATTCCAGCTACTTGTGTTAAAAATCTAGAAACACGACTTTACTCACTACCCCAGTGATCAACAAAGTAAGAAAGTGAAGACTGACCTGCAGTCTGAGACCACCCCCTTCCTGTCCCTCGGCTTCACCACCCCCTCCAGCCTGGAGGATCTCCTCTGCTCCAGGAGGCAGAGACTGGTAGCCCTGGTGGACAGCCATCTTGATCCCTCTGCGTTGCAGGTCCTCCTGCACCGCCTTCTGCTTCTCGTCATCGCCACTGCCGGTCGAGTTGGCCACCCCCTGCACCCGCTCCTTCAGCAAGGCCAGCAGGACGCTGTCCGTGGACGGCGTCGGAGTGGTCGAGAGCTTGCCGGCCGCCTTGTTCACCGAGTCCGCCACGTCCTTCTGCATCTTGGCCAGGCTGTCGAACAGCTGGTCTAAGAACTTGAGCTTCTGCTTCAGCGGGGCCGTCGGATCAGCTGTAGGCTTGCCCATGGGAGGAGCTGGGCCCCACATGCCACCGTATGGAGAGGCAAACGGTTTCTTCCCCGGGACGAAGCTCGAAGCCGCGGTCATCACATCCTTCTGCTTCTTCACTATTTCGTCGACCGTGTCCAGCATGCTGTTCTTGACGCTCGTCATCTCCGTGATGATGGAGCTGACGATCTTGCTCTTCGCTTCCATCAGGGAGGATACGGGATCGGCCGTGGTCGACGGCAGAGNGACGGGCAGAACGGTGCTTTTGTTTACTGTCGAAGGACCAGAAGAGAAAGGCAGCCAGAAACTGGGCGGGACTATGGTCGGTTTAACAGTGGTGCTCGCTGGCTTTAGGAATGGCATCCAGAAGCCGGGCGGTACGATGGTGGGTTCCACTGGTGGAGATGGTTTGGCGAATGCTGACCAGAAGCCAGGTGGGACGATGGTGGGTTTCACTGGTGGAGGTGGTTTGGCGAATGCGGACCAGAAACTGGGTGGGACGATGGTGGGTTTCGTCACAGGAGATTTAGCTGCTGCAAACGAAGACCAGGAGGCAGGTTTCTCATCAACGACATCTGCGCTATCTCCGCCGTCGTCTCCGAGGAGACCGCCACTCAGGAGAATTCTGCTCAGCAAGTCATCTGTATCGTCTGCGGACACGTCTCGCTTGGCCGCTGATGTTGCGCTGGGCGATGGAGCCTCGAGTTGCTTCAGCAAAATGTTGAGCAATGCAATTTTCTTGTATGTAACTATGTTTGGATCAGCCGTAGCCGGCACGTCGGTGCTTACGTCCTGGGCAGTATCCGGTGCTGGGGTTGCAAGCTGTTTGAAAAGCTGGTCGAGAAAAGCCGTCTTCTTGCTTATGAACACGTCAGGGGCGAAAGCCATGGGACTGTAGCCTGCGAAGGGCAGAGTTCGCTTCGTCTCGGATACGGTGGGTTTTTTACTGGAGGAGAATGCAGCAGCTTTTGGTGAAAACAAGCCATTCAGGAGAGCAGCCTTCTGTCCAATGAAGTAGTTGGGGTCGACGACTGGTGGAAGGAAGGTGGGCTTGGAAGGCAGGAAGGGCTTCAGAGACAGGAATGGATTCATGGGATTGTACGGGCTGCTTGCAGAATCGCTGCCATCCGGGCTGGAAGCTATTGCTCTTCGATCTAGAAAAGAAGAAACTCTAATTATAAAATACCGAAAAGATGTAATTGATAAAAAAAAATAATTATAACATACGATATTTCAAGAGCGACTAAACAAGCCATTATCAGGAAAGTGTGGAGTCAAGAACTGCAAATGTGCATAATTTCACATGCCATTTAGGGTAGTTGGAAACAGTTATAAGAATACAAAATAAGGAGTAATTAATATAGATACACTACATTCTACTAAGTTGTTATTTTCTTTTAATATTACTGGAGTATTCAGCGGCTCAGAAATCACACTGAATATGGCATAAAAATGTCGGTGCTGTCATTCTGTGGGGTACAGTGCTGAGTTGCCAAACCCATGTGTACAAACGGGAGTAAAGTGCTAGTAATTGCCCATTTGGTAACCAATTTTGACCAAAATAATCGAGATATGTATTCTGATCAAATATCGCAAAAGGCTCAAATGTCGCATTTGATAACGACCAATTTATTGAAAGTACTTCATCGTAGAAGTTCGTCAAGAAGATACAGTAATGTTCACATAGCAAAATATTATCAAGCAGGTTTCATAAAAACACAAATATGGGAACTTACGTCTAGTAGAAAATATGAGTGTTTAAATTTAAAGAGTTATTGTGGATAACATAATTTATGATTGTCCTGCCACTGGAATGCAGGTTCGACGCCCGGCGGTGATGTTAAGAGTCTGACTGAATATGCAATTCTGATAACGTGTGCAATTTCGATTGTCGTTCTGCCAGGCTCGCTCCGTTGATTTGCTTGTGGGATGAATCACCCTTCTGCCACCGACACGAAACAATATGCGGTCGAAACGGAATCGAAATAACTGTCGATATGTTAACCACTTGCAATGCTATTGTTATGGCTTCGTCTTCGGGCAGCAAATGAAACACGCTGTCGATTACAGTTTGTTGACTTCAACCAGAGCTCCCGTTCAGCGTCTCGGGTGTAGAGATCTCATTACTCTAACTAAGCCAATCATCGGTGACGTCAATCAAAGATCGGATTCATTCAACCACAATCCGTGATCTACGCATATTTCACCCACTCTCCCTCGTCATTTTTGACCACACCGTTTTCTCCAGTCCTAATAAGTTGCTTCCACGTACGTGATTTTTTTCCCTGGCATACTTTAAATAAGCTCACAGGAGAATCCAAGGTATGGAAGGGACCTAAGTGCGTCCCAGGGTACATCCGCATGCGCTCTTAGACGTGCAGAAGAGTTACCACTACAGGACACGAGCATCGCGCTTGAATGGGATCGAGCAAACATGACCGCGATTTGGGCCATGCACAGTAAAACATTTCTGTGCCTATCACAAGCAACACTTTGGAAACTGGTTGCCAAAGATTTTCTTGTAGCTCCACAGCTGAAGTATTGTACATTTACAAAACATTATTTTGGGAAACATGCAAAACTGTTTATGTAGCTCAATATTTATAATAAACTTGAAGTCTACAACTTTTGCTTGTCAAAATACAACATTAGTTTTACACATTCTACACAAAGATTTTGTGAAATTTACTCTAATTAATTTGTAGTGTTACAAAAATACATTTGGAAACTAGTTTTAAAAGAATTCTCTTGTACAAATACAGACATTTTTTTGCAGTGTGGTTACCTCCCATGCTTACTGGCTAACATATACTTAGGGCCGTATTCATGAGCACGACTCTGAGCTAAAGTCGACTTTGACACAACCGAAGTATAACTTTACTATTTCACAGCCTAAATTTATCAAAATTAAATTTTTGTCGAGATTTTGTGTTCAAGGTCGCCAACAAGCAAGACGTTAACGCCAAAAGTTGATTTTGCTTACCGAAGTTAGCAAAATGGCTGCAGGTATTTTCGGAAGCTGTGGAAAAAAGAAGTGTTAAAATTAGTAGCTCCTGTTGCTCGATGTATTATCAGGGATGTGCATAATTCCAGGCAATTTTATAGCGACAGCCATTTTAAAACGCAGTATCGCTTTAACAAAGAAGCGGTCAAGAAATTATTGTGGCCGTGTTCCAATTGGTGATTTTTGTTTAGAAAATGGTCACGTGACGCGTTTTGCCTACAAAATCTTTGACGTGTTTTTGTAATTTGCGTTTTGCGTTTCGTCACCTTCGAAGCTGACAAAATTACCAAATGCAATTTACCTAATTGCCGCCATGTTAGTATTGCCTCTTTGAAACTTTTAAATACACCCATAGGCGAGGTTATTAAAATAAACAAATGTGTATTGTACCCATAATAATTATTTCACAAAGCAAGTTGCTGAAATATTTTTAAAATAGGTATTTTTTCACGACAATTTTTTTGTTAAGTAACAATTTTATATAATATTTTTTGTTGTTAATTTTAAACGTCTCTCTAACAGCTTTTGGGCATAATTATTATTTATTTTAGGACTTAATGAACTTTTAATTTTGGAATAATTATATTACGAAAATAATAGTAGCATGGCATGCTAGACAGTTGAATGTCGTGGTCTTCCGATTAAACATCACAAAACGCTAAATACAAATTACGAAGAACGAAACCCGAAGCGAATTGGAACACAGCCTCAATTCACTTCATGACAAACTCCTATAGGGTGTACATCCTCATTGCTATTGAACTATTCGCCAATGCTCTTCCATGCATCATTCTTTCGTCTCGTGTCCGCAGTTTTTCTTTCATCGAAGCGAAGAGGTTTTTTGAGGGACAATGGTGCCACCCCTCCCGGTCAGTGACGACATTCTTCGTCCAATCTGCGAGCGTCCTACGCACGAAGTGTCTGCGACGCACTGCTTTTGTTTCTTGTTTCCGCCTGGCGAGTGTAGAGTTACCGCGGTAAACATGTTTAGTTCCCCGCACAATTTAGTAAAGGCCGGTAGAATAAGACCTGACACCCAAACTGATTTCGTTCACCGAGGTAAGGTATATAGTATGCAATCCCTGTTCACGGTAAACTGAGCAGTCTTAGAATTTAAGATTTACTTGTACGCACATTATATATATGTATTCTTATATATATACATATATATGTACACTTATGAGTATTTTATTTGAAATTTAGTGATTTTGTTAATTGCTAAAGTTTGGCATTGCCATGTGCGAAAATTCTAGTTTAGTCAGTATAACTGTGCCAAATATTTCAGTAGATGGTTCGAATTATAATGTTTGTGATGCAGTGAATTAAGTTAGCGGTTATTCAAAATAGCAATAACATTGAGAAATAAGTTAAATATTGTCAAGAGTACCTAAGTATGAATAGCTAATGAATCTAAGGAAAATGTTCTAATATTATAATTACCATAAAGTGTATTAGTGAAGATTTTACCATATGCAGAATTAATGTTGACATGGAACTGGCAACTTTAAGCATGCCGCGGTAAAGTGAAATTAGTAAAAAAAAAGTAGATGTTTTACAAATTTGTTAAATATTATACTTTTATGCGTTAAAAAGAGAAAGCAAAATAAGTAATTTTATTATTCACAAATGTATAACCAGCACTTTTGATTCAACGCTAAGACGAGGAACTGTTTTCCTCCCATTGCTACCAACCTTGCTGGGCGTGTGCCAGTCAGTGTGGCCGTTAAAGCAAGTGCAAGCACGGGCAGTGACATTTTTCAAAGGTTGATTTCAAAAGTTCTCAATTAACCGCGAATAGCCTATACCTATAAACAGATTCGCTTCTGGAGTAGAGACTTTCAAGCAGTATGTATCGCAACAAAATTAAATATGTAAGAGAAGCAAAAATGTCAAGGTGTTAGATATAAAAAAAAAATATTTTATAATTGTACCAAACGCTGTTCAACTTGTACGCAGTGCATGCAATGACATTTTCCTGGAATAAAAAAAATGTACACTTCATATTTAAAAAAAAAATTCATTTGATGTTAAATTCTATTTTTTTTTCTCTTTTGCTGCAGCCATAACAACACATACTAATTAAGATATACTAATGCAAAAATTTACAACGCAAACTAATGCTGTGGCTACCTCATGACATGTATGTAATAGTCAAATAACAGTTCATGCATTAACAAATATATTTAAAGTATTTAATAATTTTTTTGTATTTGACATTTTTAATATACACATGGCTTGTTATTTGGTTATAACATATGTGTCACGTGACAGCCAATGGCATTAGTTTACATTGAAAATATTTTTTTCATCTGTACATCTTAGTAAGTATTTGTTATTATAGCTGCAGGAAGAAAATCGGGGTTTTAATCAAATTATTTAAAAAAATATAAAGTTAACTTTTATATTAGAATAAAATGGCATCACATACAATGCGTACAGGTTGAACAATATTTTGTACAAATATAAAATAATTAAATTGTTTGGTATCNTCCTTCCTAAGTCGGAGACCATAGGTATGCACCCAGGTTGTGCCAGGTGTGCCCAGGTATATCCCAATGGCGAAGAAATTTATTCATTTAAAATTGTAATCGTTCAGATTGACTTATTATTCTCGAATATTAGCACGCCTAATCGCACGATTATATGAATTAGATATACCAAGAAATACAGAGATTGATTTTTTCATTGCTTTAGGTCTGTCCACAGATGTCCGATGAGTTGGCGTTCCTCCAAACTCCCTTCAGCCCAGTCTGTTGCCAACAAGTTTTCAACAAATCTCGCTAGAACACACACAAAGTAAGCTATTTCCCATTTAAAAAAAAGGTTCACTGCTATAAAACTATTTAAAACCAAGCAATTATAGTAAATACAATAATAAAGTTGGTATTAAAAAACCACACATTTATTGTTTTGAATTTAACACGCATAGTTGTTTATCTCACATTGCAGATTAAATGCTCGATTTTTAAATAGGCGGGATAAAAATATTTATGCCACCAACCCGAACTAACTTTGAAAAAGCTGGATTTAGCGGGGAGGAAAAGCTAAACTGGCAACACTGCTTCGGCCTCCCTTGCAAATGCTTCCAGAGGGTGGTCGCGGGCAGGAACTCCGCGTGAAGCAGGCAGGCTGCGGTGCTCAGACGTATGCCTGGTTGCAGCCCTTTACGGCGCGGCTGAGATCATCATTTAGAGCTGTTTCAGAGGGAAAAGCGGGGTAAAATAGAGGATAGACTAGTGAATGCAGACGAATGAGATTTTGCATGCTGTTAAGAAAAGTTAGAGTGAGACATTCCTGTTTCAAAATTTCCCTTTACATTATTTTTGATCACCATAATTAATTAATAAAAATCGCTAAATTTGAGCAAGTTTGTTAAGTCATAGTAAATGAAGTAACTCAAATATTGAAAAATGTAATAAATGCGTATTCTACCTATCACCTTCCTGAACACTTGGTTGTTTATGGCAAGAACAATACTTGTTACAGAGACAGGTGATTTCTAACACCGCGATGCACTGCAATGGTATTTAAGCACTGAAAATATTCCACACCACTGTCTGGAATTAGGCCATTTTTATCCTGTAGGGCAGCGGTGGCGTAGTGGCCAGGGCCAGGGCGCTCGCCTCCGGGTTCGATCCCCGGCGGGTTCGCTCCCGGATTTTCGCATGTGGGAATCGTACTGGACGATGCCGCTTGCCGGCGGGTTTTCTCGGGGTACTCCCGTTCCCCCCGCCCTTGCATTCCAGCGCTGCTCCATTCTAGGGTTTAATTTCTGTCATGCTCGGGGATGACGGTCACCTACGGGTCCCAGCTGGAAAGACCGTCACTCGGAGGGTGTTGCCTTGCCCTGGGTGCACTCCCCACACGCCATTATTATTATTATTTATCCTATAGTTTCAGTTCGGTGGGTCCGTGTCACAGCATCCCCTCGTTGTGGTCGAGATAACATCTTGCTTGCTGTTTCCTCTATTATAACCTGGTACTGCTGCGGCAGTCCAGATATTCAATGTTCCCGGCAGTGCCAAAAAGAAGGGGAAGGGGGGTTGAAGCACAAGGTGTTTCTCACACGCTTTGGTACACACATACAAGCGACTTAAAAACCATATTACAGTATTAATTGAATGGGGAATAATATTGTAATTGAAAATATTACGAGAACTTATTCATTTTTATTGAATTTAAAATACACAAAAATAACACTATGCTGAACCTGGATATTTACAATAATTCCTGGACTCCCATTTTTCATACACCTCTACAATCATGAACAAACTGCAAGAAAAGTTACTTATGCCAATATTTGCAGAAAATTCTTAGAAGAAACATTTAAAACCCGTGTAAAATTGCCCTAGATTTTGCCTAAAAAATTTGGGAAAAAATTCAGTAAATCATAAATTGCGTGTCTTACAAAAATAAGTTAAAGTACACAAAATTTGCGTCGCGATTTCCAAAATTACACAAAATTCACAATTTTTTTTATGCATAAAATTTATGAAATTTAATAAAGCACATCTTAAGAAGAAAAATATCCATACTGCAATTAAAGCACATAAAATTCCCAATAAGATAGTCAAATTTCACCGAAATGCACCAACAATTTTCTCATGTTTTTCCAGGTATTTTTTTTTTTACCGAGAAAACAAAAATTTGAGTAAATATAATATTGTACATCTTACAAATAAATGGCTTAGTATAAAGTAAAGGCCGCTAAATTTCTACAAAATTTCCAGAATATGCTAAACACGCCTCCTCCCCTGCGGCAATTAAAAAAAAATAATAAATATGAAACAGCAAGTCATAAATAAAGTTCAATGCTAAATTAACTTGCGTTAAATTTGACATAATATATTCGGAACATACAAGAATTAGCTCAAATATCTCGCAGGCGGCAAGAATGACATGTAACCTGGAGACGCAAATAAGGGCGGAAATGAAAAGACACGCACAAGACGAAGGGAATCTGGCTCCTGTAAACATAAATAAGCAACGTAAATATTTCGAAAACTTCACGATCTACTTCGCACCATTTTGAGTGACCTCGGAAAAAAAATTGTACAGCCAGAGAAAAAATATAACACTTCAAGAACACGTAACGAACTAATCATAGCATGCGCTGGTAGTTAAATAACTCGGACGAAAACCCTCCCTTAGATACACCTCTTAAGGAAGTATAACAGGGTGCATTGAATATAGGGCGTGGAGACGTGAGAGCGATGTGTACTTCCCGAGAATTCGGAAACAGAAATAAAATGTCATAATTTTACACAAACACAAATTACTGAATTGTAATATATATCACATATTTCCGCAAGGTGTTTGCTGCATTCGCGGCAAGATATAGTTCGAAGATTATGCAGATCCATAAGTATCTCTTAAACTCAATGAAATGTTGGTATGTTTTTGTTTCAAATCACCACATTCAAAAATTCCCCCCAAATATATATTTAAGACTACGAAATTCAATAACAGAGGGAGAGAAATGAAAAAATATTTTCAAATATTTCTCAATAATCTGTTAAACCAAAAATCGTGCTTTATGCCGAAGACTACCTAAAAAATAAACACTAAAACAAAATCAGCATCACAAACAATATTTAACTTCCATCAGATCGTAGCCACGTGCAAATGGTCTCGCACTGATTCGATTAAAAATTCAAATTCCGGGCGAGGTAAAGTTGCATTATATTAAAGTATAGATCCGTGACCTCAAAATTCCTACTGGGAAAATTTGGAATAAAGAAAAATGTTTCTTATTACTACCAAGCACAAAGTTCAGTTTCCGATTTATATGTCTATATTTGACAGTTCTAATGTTTACAATAAAGTCCGTATCACATGTTCATACAGTCCCACCTTGGTTTAGTCCATATTCAAGCACTCCACTTCAGTAACCTCGAGCTGCGGTGGTATTTAGCGGCGTAGGCCAGAGCCCAGAAATTCCTCCAAATGTCGTATTGCGCCGAGGGAGATAATTACCAGAATAGTTTCGCTCATACTCCGAAGTCGTCGGCCCCTTCAGCNGCAGGTCGGCTGTCAATCACTCCCCTGGGCCGCCAGGTGATGTAGCGGGAGCGGGTCTGCCTGTGGGGAGGGGAGGGTCGAGGTGGGTCACCCCCATAGAGCCGGGTCCACACATAACCAGGTAACACAGCGCCCACATCCGGTGCGGGAGTCAGAACGTATCTATAGTTTTGGCTCTCAGTGACGAGACAAAGCTGAAGCCACATTCTCTCTCGGCTTTTCTGCGACACATTCCATTGCAAATGCTATATCACCGAATTCCTCGTTGCACGTACTTTCAGATGACGTTGAAATAAATGTATATTTCCCGTTAAAAAACATACGTGGTTCGATTTCTCTTTCCACACACTTGTTACTAATAGCCACTATGCGGCAAATTACTCGCCCCCGTACGTGTTATCATTTTGCGGAAAACAACATTTCGTTATCTGCAACCGCTGCGGAAATTTTGTGGGTGTCTACGTTAGGTGAACCATCCTGTATATGGCCCTTGAACCCACTGTTGCTTTGGATCATAGCTCAATTAGTTGAACGAGAAAGCTAGTTTTTATTAGTTTCGGATTGTTTTATCTGCAATACGTTTCAATAGAAAAATTTTGTGGAAAACTTTTACTGTAGAACCTCGACTTCGGGTATCTTCGGTAAGATTCGTTTTCCATATTCGGGTTGGTCCACAATAAAAAAAAATAGACACAGATCACAGGACATAACAGTATAACGTCCATACGACTAGAATTCTTGTGCGAAATTGATTCACATTTGAATACCTGTGTATTATTTTGTGCCTATGAAATTTTGCTACGAGTCTGACGTCAGTTGGCAGTGTTGGTAAATAACGGATTTTCGTAACAGACAGTGATATTTTCTTTAAAACTGACAGTGATTGAAAATATTTAGCGTTTTTTAAAAAATATTTGTTTGTACGATTAGAAATATAGATCCTAAATATGTCAGAAGTAAAAGGAATAATGTCAGATAAAAAACGAAAAACGTCACAATATATACATTTTGAGAAAATAACAGGCAACAATTTACTATATTCCATTCATGGTTAATTCCAACTTTTCAGAAGTCCTGCTAAAGTTCTACTTTCAGGATATTCTTCCGCCTCATGAAAACAAGGCTGAGCAAAGTCTAGGGAATTACACCAGAGGGACAACGCACCGCATTCGTGCGCACTCAGTTGAATATTTTGCATAAGAACTATTTCTTACTAGGCGTTGCCAACACACCTATTTTCTCTCTGTTTTTATTAATATTAATTGGAAATTATAATTTATAGATAGGATACAAGTGAACGTTCAATTTAACCGAGTATAAGGTAGTTTATTGTGAACACAAGTATAAAACGTTTGTGATAGATGGCATATTCAGGAAACAACCAAATACGTCGTATATGGGGCGATTTTTCATTGGTGTGATTAAAAAAAGTGTGAACAAACCGTGAATAGATTAAAGTAGAAAACTATGAAGGTTGTTTAGGTAAGAAACGTATTTTGAGTCTCTACTCGGTTCGTTAGTTTAGCATGAAGAGGACGCTGGGGTCGCTGGAAGTGACTTGAGCTGCTGGGACCTGGGGACAGCGCCCAGGGGTCTCGCCCTCAGTACAAGTGAAGCACCGTGCAAAGCCACAGTCTAAATATAAAGCAGTGAGGATTCCTGTTTAAATCAGTTAACAGCACCTGACTTATTCAACAGTCACCTCCGTCAATTTAACCGACGAATCAGTGAAAAATTACACGTTCCCTTCACGTATTGTTTTAGTGACATTTCCCACTGGTTCATCAACCATTTCGTTTGCTGTTTTTCAGTCGCGGCTGCGATAGCGTAGTGGCGTATACAGGGTGATTCTAAAATCATGGAGAAAACATTGAGGGGTGGTAGAGCTCACTAAAACAAACCAATTATTGTATAGGAATATATGGGCGGAAGTGACGCGTTGAGGCACAAACACAGAAACATAACACATTAACGGAAACATGAAATATTCATTAGCAGCATACATAATGAGTGATTCCGTACAGAAAATGCTAAAACAGTTGCTGGAAATGCGTCCGCCAACAGTCACGCATGCTTGGCGACCTCTACATATGGCGTGATTGGCTGACAATGGTGGCGTGCGTGAAATACCCGGCGTATATGAATCTGTTCGCCAATCACTCCACCGACGCTACCAAGCTTGCATTACTGTCGGTGGTAGCAATTTTGAGCAATTATTATAAACATTGCTGTAAAAAGGCATTTAGCGGCGACGTTGTAAATAAACAATGTGTTGCATTTCATGTGTTATTTTTGTGTTTGTGCCTCAACGCGTCACT